>OY970820.1:85440700-86040700 GCA_963853835.1 Calendula officinalis | reverse complement strand
GGCATATTTATGAGTTTGTTAAACAAAAGTCATTCGTATCATTTAAAGGCAAAATATGACTAGACACAGAGAAAGAGTAGCATAGCGAAAAAGGCAAGCACGTGACAACTCACATGCCAAAGTGTGACTAAATATAAGTTATCAGCAGGTGATAACACCCGTAAAGACAAAGCAAAGTTGATGGGGAATGTGCTCACAATCAACATCTCTCTGACACATTGATTACGTGTCAACCCATCCCGAAACACACACACACACGTGTGGTTTAAACTGTAGGAGTAGTTTTTTTCTCTCTTTCAAAGCAATCCCAAAAGGCCGAAAACATAAAACAAAAACATTCCGATTAGAGTGTTTAGTAATAGGCTTTAGTGGTTATCAAAGAGTTGGAGCTGCCCACAACTTCACTTTCTTGTCAGCCCCCGATGAGGCTAATATAGTCATCAGTTTGCCTCCTGTTGAGTGTGATTCGGTTAGCTGATAATAAAATATTAGAGTAAAAGAACTATTTAATACTAACCGACAGGAATAGGTTTAGATGCCCATGCGATGTCTGTTATATCACCTGCATGCATATATAATTAAACCAACGAAGATTCTACAAGAGAGGACTAAAATGGAATTTGGAAAATACATACCATCATGTGCTTTGTCAGCTGTATCTAACACTTGGCCAGTTTCAACAGACAACCATTGTAGCATTGAAGCATGAGAAACAGCCAAAATCTTTCCACCAGGGGATACACTCACACGATCATAGTGCAATGCATTGCCTTTTGAATCATTAAGTGGAATCGGGAACACCTTTAAACTCTTCGGGTCCTCATCCAGATGATATCGAACTTCAATAATATAATTAAAACATCTTTTAAATATAATTAATCATTTTGTCACATTATTATAACGCAAAGAGTTAGTTACATACCATTAATGTTCCAAATTCTTATTGTCCCATCCTTTGATGCAGTAATAATGCGTTCTGAGTCGGGTGTGAAGCACAACCATGTAACAGCACTCTGCACATTCTCAAAATAATTTTCTAATTAAATCCATAACCAATGAACCTCATTATTATTTATTTATTTTTAATTATTAAGCGAGACTGTGATAAAGAGATGACCTTATGGCCTTTGAGTTGCATGACTTTTGTAACCTCTTTAACCGAACTATCCTTTGAATACACTATCTCCCACACCTGGTCAAATAAAGTCAACTTTAATATCTGCATAATAAATTAAGTTATTTGAGCATGTTACCTTAACATCAGCAGTGAAAGCAGCTGCAGCAATAAACCGCCCATTTGGAGATACAGTAGCCATATTGTTCTTGAGCTGATTTGTGTCAACATTTCCCAACATTTTTCCAGATTTTCCATGCCAAAGTTTAATATCAGTCCCTGCAAAACACATGAAAATAAATCAAAATATGGAAAAACAAAGTATTTTCTACATTTTTCCAATTTAATTAAGGCAAAAGAATATACCCTCTGAACTTGATGCAATTATTGTGCTCCCATCAGCAGCACCATGAGTGGCTTTAGTTCCAAATAAAGTTAGGATGTACTTTTTATCATGAACACTACGTTGCTCCCATTTAATTTCAGGCTTAAAATGCTGCCTATTTTCACCACCTTTTGGGTTGTCTTCACCAAACATGTATAAATTAGCTCCCATCAGATTTTGAGAAGCCACAACAACTGAAGAAGCATCATCAACAAATGCAACTGCAGTTGGACGGCCTCCAGCTGGCAAGTTAATTCTCATAAACCTGTATAATGATTTCAAAATGATTAAAATTAAAATAATATGTGCAAAATTCATTTTATACAAATTCTTACTTGAAGCTTTTGCTTGTAGCATCATCCAACTTGAATACCCTGACTACACCATCATCACAAGCTGCATATTTGCACAAGAAATATATTAATCAATACAAAAGCATTATAAATGTAGAGTTAAAGTACTAGTGATGAAAATTACCAGTTGCCAAACTATGTCCATCTGATGAAAAACATAGGCCATTGACTGAATCCCCATGACCTTTGAGAGTATTTAAGTCTAACGGGTGATGGCGTTTGTTTGAATCCTACAAATTGTATTTTCAAATTGTATTTTCAAACTATGTAGTCAAGATCAATTAGTATAACTGTGTAAGAAATGTGTGCAAATTACCTGATGCTCCTTCATTAAAATGTGTACAAACTACAAAACAGTATTAACATCGGCATGACAGCATGTAAAATCAAAGTTAAATGAAGCTTTTGACTTTGTGATTATATTCAATACTTCTTAAATCTTAACATCCGTATTGATAAGTTCTATTCAACTTACTACTGCATCTAAAAAAGGACAGATCTAGGTATAATGCACAAATTATATTTCCCAGTGGATAATATTTTGAATTTAACACCAACATTATTTCGACAATTACTCTAATCACATTTTTTTCACGAGAGTACAAATGATTAAAAATGAATTACGTGTATAAAGCCCTAGAAATTGAAATTATAAAGCTTATCAGCAATTCAGCATGAACATTTAGCTTATGATCATAATTCTCAAATTTAGGTTAGACTTGATGAACAATTTCATCCACTAACTTCAATATCACATGATTCACCTCAAAAACATACAAGCTAACAAACACATATTTTTACCCAAAAAAAAACTAACAAACACATATGCATCGGTCATCACTTACATATGACTATCAGCTGAATGATGTTTAGATTCTATTTACCTTATCAGCGTGAGAATGATTTGGCTTAGACTGAGATTTCTTATTTTGCTGAGGCCTTGAATTCTTCAGATTCGCAGCCACCGGTTCACCGGGATTTGCGATGGAAACAACTTCCGATTTCCTCTTGCGAAAGTAGCTGCCAAAAGCAATAAAAGCGATCAGAGCTCCGATAATCAGAGAACTAACTACTACTGATACAATCGGTTCCATTTTGAGTTGGTCTGGGTTTAGGATCAACAGATACGAAGATTTTGAAACTCAATTTGGTTTGGATGGAAGGAAGAACTGCTAAGATCGATGGCTAGATGCGTACTCAATTTGGAAACAAAATGAAATGGGCTTAGAAATCCATTTTAGGCCGTCCAATAGGCAATAACCCAACCGTAATTGTGTACCAAAAAGGTTGATAAATGGCAACCCCAACCGACCCATCGAACTCAGTCTCTAAGGCTATGAGGAGGCATATTTTGACTAGTTCAGCGGCTGAGAGTCATATGGGGGCCGGGATTTGAAGCCACAACCTGTCTGTTATGTACCAAATCTCCTATGTGCCTTACCAACTGGGTACAAGAGGCCCCAATCGTAATAAGGTTCATTTTTACCTAAATGAGTGTTGCGTTAGACGATAATACGACACTCATTCACTTAATATATATGTTTATGTAAAATACACGTACAAACAATACCAATACCTACAAATCCGTCTCTTTACACTTCAGCTAGCTGAAGGGAAATAACCGGAAGCCTAACTGAAGACGGCGGCATGCCAACAACTCCCCAATTGAAGACAACATTATACTGCTATTGGCAATGGTCTTAGAAATAAGCCGTTGTATCTTGTTTCCTAAACTATTTTACAATATTAAAAGACGAGAACAAAATCAAAATTAAATTAAGTTAGTAGTCACAACAAGGTGCTTAAAGTTTTTTAAATGGTATTCCGTTTATGACGAACTTTTGGGGTAACTAAACTTTACTAATGGTTTACATGGCCTAATTGTTATTGTGTTTTGTTTCCGAACCTTCATCCAATCATCTAGTAAAAATTTGCATATGAAATAGATTGAACTCGTGGCTTCTAAGAAATCATATTTCAAACACTTTTATCATTAGGTTATCACAATATCTCAATCTCTACTACTTATAAAGTATTTAGGACCTTTCCCTATATAACATTCTGAAATATGAAAATTCAGCCAATTTCTTGCTATTTTGGGATTTAATCCTTTTGCTAAAAAAAAGCTCCAGCTGGGTTTCTGTGACAACTCGACATTTTGGGTATGTTACTATTTTTCATTTCTTACTTTCTATATTTAGAAAGTTTCTATTTTTAGAAACTTTCTCACTGCGTAACATTTCTAATTTTAGAAAGTTTCTATTTTAGAAACTATCCTCGTTTCCTATTATTTCTAATTATAGAAAATTTCTATTTTTAGAAACTTTCCTCATTTCATATCATTTCTATATTTAGGAAGTTTCTATGTTTAGAAACTTTCCTCATTTAGTTTCATTTCTACTTTTGGCATCCAAACACATGACTAGTTCACCGAACATTTAACATTTTCACCAAAAATCAGTGTTTGATTATTTTAGTCAACACAACATCTTATATTACTTGTGGTGACATTTATACTCCAAAACATTTCTAATAATGGTATTTAAGTAATATTTAATCAATACATCAAAATAATTAATTAAACGTGACTCGTAACGAATTTTATTCCAAACCGACACATCTATTGTTGTCCCGACCATCAAGTGGCCGAACCCCTTCACCCTTGGGTCATGATTTCGTCCAAACCCCACCAAGGTGGTGTGATTATCATCTCGTTTGAATATTTAAGTGTTATCTCTATCCCTCTTTGATTATTATCCTTATCCTTTATTTAAAAGAGTTTGTATCCTACTACAACTCCTCCTCAAAAACCCTAGATATCTCCCACTATAAATGCAACCCCATAACTCCCTTTTTCCCTCTTGTTGATTTCTTCCAAAGAGCTTCCTCATAGTCCCGAGTTCGTCCGAATCCAAGCAAACCCGAACCCCTTTCGGTTTGTTCATGATCTTCCTCGACCGATCGCAAGAAGGTATCACCAAAACCTTGTTTTTCTTTTCCTTTTTCTTGCTTGTTTTATGATTCGAACCCGAGACCATGGCCCTAGGCCATATGGTCTCGGAGCAGCCCTTGATTCCCAAGATCGATGTGCATGCTTGCATGCATGTCCACGAATTGGTCCTTTGTTCGTTTATCGTTAATTGTTTCGGTTGATATGTTTATTATTCATTGTTTTAATCTTTCTAAAACCCTAGACTTGTGATCTTGTTAAACCCTAGATCTATGCCGTTAGAATGACCAAAACCCTAGACCTTTGATGATTGATTTGAACCCTAGTCGAAACCATCACCAGAAAACCGTAGGGTGGCCTATTCGGCCAACCCAAACCGAAACCCTAACCCTAGTTGACTAACTGACCTTCGTTGACTAGATCTGACCATCATTGACCCGAACTTATGCTAAACCTAACCCTAATTCATAAACCCTAACCCTAGCCGAAATATAGTTGACTTTGGTTGACTTTTGTTGACTAAATTGACCGTCGTTGACTACTAGTTTGACCCACAAGTTTTATCGGGTCAAGGCCGGATCTTGACCCAACCGATTGACCCAAACCCGAATACCTAATCGGGCCAAGGCCCGTACTTGGCCCATTCGATCTATCTAAGCCCATCGGGCCCAAACCTTAGTTGGCCCATTAGTATCCAAGCCCATTTGGACCAAAGCCCAAACCTTTGGCCCACTTATACCAAACCGAACCCAATTGGGCCCAAGCCCAATCCATGGCCCAATCTAATTGGACCTAAGCCCAATAAGAGGCCCAAGTGGCCCAACCTAGTGGCCAATTAAGCCCATCTAGGCCCATTAAGCCCATTAGGCCCAATAAGTCCATTTAGGCCCATTAAGTCTAACCCAAGCCCATTTCATTTCATTTCATTTCGAAGTCCATTTCATTTCATTTCATTTCATTTCATTTCATTTCATTTCATTTCATTTCGACCTATTATGGTCCAATAACCCAAATTCATTCGATGTCACAAAACATAAAACATAACATTAATTTCATATCATATATCATTATTATTAGATCGCCTGTGTTAGCTTAGTCTAATTAGAAGCGTTATTGCGTTTAGGCGCTAGGAGTCTTTGAAGAGATTCTTTGAGGTTTATTGAGAGCTAAGATTTGCCCAGGTGAGTCCACAGACCCCTTTACTCTTTTTAACTGTTTTATAAACTTTGGGGTGGAAAACATAAACACAAGCTGCTACTGTTTTACTATGACTGTACAACATTTACATTTTCACTATCGCGTTGACATGACAAACAATTATTATACCGGACTAAGGTTTGCCAGCAATCATTAACTAGTGGATCTAGACCATGGATATGCAGATAGTACTATTGGCTGACACTCATCCTCCCATCGAACGTTAGATCATTACTTGGTATATCCAAGCCCTCTCCGGGAGTGTATATCCATAAAAGAACGATAACAACTGGAGTTGAAGTGTTGATTGTGGACTTAGGGGTTGGTATATTAGCCCAAGAGCCTTGCAAACTGTTGGGGATAACAGTCATGCGGTGTCAAACATAACAACTTGTTCAACACTTTTTCATAAACAAAACAAGTAATTTGTAGATCTTCTACAATTACATTTTACTTTCTATATTTACATCTCATATCATATGAGTGTTGAACTTTATACATTTTCAGTCATAAACCATTTTCATGACAAATATTTTGGGTAGCAAACACTTTACTTTTACTATAGACAATAACCATGTGGATTCACTCAACATTATTTGTTGACCCTTTTATTTATGTTTTCCAGGTGATTTAGGAGCTCAGTGAGACTGGAGGATATGAGCAGTGGATTTCTCGTGAGCCATGAATGAACATTTAAGTTTACGAATAACCACTTCATTTTCAAAACTTACTATTTTTAGTAACTACTATTTTTGGAAACTTTCCATTTTTAGAAGGTAAACCATTTTCATTATGTTATTTACGTGGTTGTTTGTTTACTTAATTATTGCTATGTAATCATGAACTTTACACCTCCGTTCTTCCGCAAAACATTTTAAATGAAGTAAAACTCATTTTTGACGGGGTGTGACAGTTTCGAACCTGCAACCTATGGGTTATATACGAACGCTCAAACCAGCTGATCTAGCCTTCAGCTGCAATTATCCTTTTAAACACCAAAATTTACCAAAATTTTAAATTTAACAACAAAGTTAAAGAGAGTACCTGAACGTATCTTTAATAAATGATAGTTGATGATGATGGATGTTGATATGCTTGAATGTTGATTCTTCTTGCTTGATCTCTGAATTATATCTGATGAAGAGTGTTTAGTATTTTTAGGAGAGTATGATCTGCTTTTCAGAAGTTTAAAACTTCAATAGATAAAACAATAAAATTCATATTCATGGAAACTTCTTTTATGTTGCTTACTCCCATATGTGCTAATACTATTGTTGGTACAAATGGTTTTGAGTCTTCATCGAAGAACGGATAGCTAGCATGTAATTTTATAAAAAGATCTCTGTTTTTCGCAATTTTTTCTTTGTATTGTCGAACGACTGATTGTATTTTTGAGGGGAATTCTCGAATCTCTTGAAGTGTATTTCCATTGATGTATAATGTATCTATAAATCCATGAATAAAATAATCCCATACGGTTAGTGCTTCTGCTCCAGGAAGAAAAATAACCTTTGTCCCTGGTCTTCTATTTATTGGACAGAAAATCATAGTTGAATGATATTCATTGTAGCTTATAATACTATCCCATAATCTAGAAAAAATTTGGGGTGTTGGTTTTTTTTATCTCTTCCTTCTCTTCTGTTGATAGAATATTTTCTATTCTTGTTCTTGCATTTAACCTTGATAGTGGGTGTTTTCCTAAGGAAAATTTTGCGGGTGATCTTTGTACTTCCTCTTTGACAATGGTTTTGTATGATTCTTTTAATGCTTTTTCGGATTCTTCTTTAGTTTTGTAGCTTTTATGTGATACATTTTTTTCCAGCGATATGAGAATTAGCTATTCCCCAATCACGATATAATCCTTTGTGAGGTCCGTTAAATATTACGTACCATTTCTTTACTTTTTCCTCTTGATCATTCTTTGGTGATATTTCCATACTTTCTTCTTCTTCATTTTCTGGAATCTCTACTGGTGTTGAAGAGGTGCCTTGTTATGGTATTGAAGGGGTGCCTTGTTCTGCTGCAATTTGTTCTATTATGATATCGAGTGTCCTTTTTAATCCTTCTTTTTCTTTTCTGATGGTTTCAAGTTGTCGTAGAACAGCTGCTTCTTGTTTTTCTTTTTGTTTTAACTGATGTTGGAATTGCTTCATAATGTTTTCTATTCTCTTGTGAGAGTATCTGCAATATGATTATTCTCACTTTTTATATATTTTAAATAAGGACAATTAATATTGGTGTAGTTGTAATTGCCAGCGAATTAATCTTCCTCTACAATAATCTTCTTAGAGTTTATATCTCCAAAATCCTGACAGATATTTCGAATCTGTTCTTAGTTCAAATCTTGTTTGAAGTAATTCAATCTTCCATTTCTTGAGAGTTCTTAGATAAGCTAAGGTTTCTCGTTCATGAGTACTATAATTTTGTTCTGCTTGAGAAAATGTTCCTGATACATATTTACATAATTCCTGTTTATATTTTTCGGTTTTTAATATCTCAGATGATGGTATCGATATTTTTTTGTGCTTGAGTGGGATTGTTTTCATGAAGGAAAATTCCATCAATATCCAATCCTAATAATGAGTTTCCGTTTTTTATTGCTTTTAGACATCCAGCCCAAGTATCACTTGAGGCGTCTGTTTCGACTATTAAAATGTCTTGTGCTTGTGGGTTGTATAATGCTGGAAGAATTCATACTTTTTGTTTTATTTGTTGTACAATATTGTTTTCTATTTTTAAAGTACTTCCTCCCCTTTTTTCGTAGATATGTTTATATTTAGGATGGTAATTTTGTTTTTTCCATTTTTTATTTCTTCGTTTACGTTTCTCATAACCATATTGACCTATTCGACTAGTTTGATTATTACAACATAACTTTATTTTTGCTTCATTTTTAGTTACTTGTCGAATACATTTTTCTTTCATCCATGTTTTTAAAACACATATTCTTGCTCCAAGACTGTCTACTATGTGTTCTACTTGTAATGTTGCTTCGAAACGTTCTATTATATTTTGAGAAACTGTTTGGGGTCATTTATGATAAAACATTTCTAATGCAAGTTTTTGTCTTTCTTTATCAAGAAGATTATATTGTTCTGAAAATTCGCAAATAAAAGAATCTAAATAGCACATATTACATATTTGTAAATTTGTTATATGTCATAGTGCTATTGTTCTAAATGCTTCTTTTGATGTTTCATCTCCTATTTTTTTCCCTATAAATTCTCGTAGTATTTTATCTATTACTCTTTTGAAAGTTTCCATTGCGTCAACTACTACTATTTCAGATATTTCGCTTTCACTCATGGATTCAATAAATCTATATACATTTCCATGTGTTTTATGTATAATATAGCTAAAAAGGTTTCTTGGTTGTAGTTTTCTTAATTCTTCAGTTAGTTGTATTTGTATTCCCATTTTGTTACTCCATTCTTGTATTTTGGCTTCTGGGTTTATTTCACAATCTATTAAAAGAATATATGCTTCTGTAGGTGTTATAGATAGTTTTGGTATATATTGATTTGGTACTTTTGCCCATTTATTTTCTTTATTTTAACCATGCCTTGTCTATAAAGATAATTTTCTTCTAAAGATGGTGGACCATATATATATTGACTTTGATAATCATCTTCAACATATGATTGTTTACGCTTAACTCTGTAATTATTGTACGGATTTTCATATGGATTTTCATTATCTGAACTAAAGTTGTATACTACTTCAGCCTCTTCTTCTGATTTTTCTACATCTGGTATTTCTAGTGATGTCATTAGTCTAGTAAGAGTTTCAATTTTCCCTTTAAGATTTCCATATCTTACTTTTTATCCAGTGATAATTTTGGATTTCAGTTCTTTAATTTCTTTGGCCATATCCTTTATTGATGATTTTGATTGTTCAATACAATCTTTTTTACTCTAGTTGACATATCTGGTATAAATTTTACATATTTAATTCTTACCTCGCAATATTCTATACTTTCTTCTCGTTCTCGTATTTCACTCATTTCGTTTTTATTATGTTTAGTGTGTGTTTTACTACTCATTTTCTATAGTATTTTACCATTTTATAGGAGGTTCTATATTAGTAGCAAGTTCAATACTTTTATGTACCTTAATATCATTAAGTGATTCTTGCATCTGGCTTAATATTTCTTGTAATTGTTTATGACTCTCACTTATTTTTAATAATAATTCTGGTAATTGTTTTATTAATAAACTTAGTATTTCTGTGGTGTTATTTAATTTTTCTCCTGATGGTTTGCTTTCAAATTCTTCATTATTTTGTAATTCTTTAAAAGTTTTCAAGATATCATCTTGTTCTATCATTTTTAAATTCTAAGACTTAAAGATCTAATCATTTATTTTATATCTTCTATATCTTCATCTTTATTTGAAGTAGATGGTCGGTCTGTTTGTATATCTACACTAGATGCTCTTCCAAAAGTTGTAGATATTGGGGGTTCTATATAAGGGATGGGGTCCCTTTTAATTAATGGCGTAGTTATTATTTTTCTAAGGTTTGACTCGTAAATTTTTTTATTATTTATAAGTTTTGGTGATTCTAATGAAAGGAATGGCTCAAATAATTTATCTATATAAATTCTATCTTCTGTTTTGAAAAGTAATGCTATGATGGGAATTTGTTAGTGCATAGTTTATTTGATATGTTATTGTAAAGGGGTGATTACCTTTTAACATAAAATTATTTCGTAATAATTTATATCTCACCGTAATACTACTACTTAAGTCTTTATCTTTTAAACTTAGTCCTAGTTGAATATTTATATTAAATTATATTTTTCCTTCTATTAAATCTCTTGTACCTTTAGCAATTATAATTTCTTGTTTATCTATTACTCTATCATCTCGAATTTCTAATTCTATTGGAGTGTTTAATTCACTAAAGGTGCTTTTTAATATAACCTGAATAGTTGAAATATAAATATATGTATTTTAGTTCGGTATGACTCTTTAATATGTTATATTCTATTTCTTAGTTGTTGTTTATTAATAATAGGAATAATAATATCTCCTTGGGTTGCTTCTATAGGTATGGGTTCTTCACCTATTATTTTTCCATAATAGATGAAGTTTTTTCTTGAGAAAAAAATCTTAAATGAATCATATTTAAAATTATGTTTTTCAGATAAAGTAAAGTTAATTCTTCTTATAGCATCCTTTTTTACTGTACTATTTTTATTAGTTAATGTATCTAGAAGATATCCTGATTCATCTTCTTTATCATGAATAATAGCAATATCTTCTTCTATTTCTTTTTGTGTAGTTGTGTGCGACATAATGAAAAATTAAATTATACTCTTATAATATTAATATTTTTACTTTTTCTTCGATGATTCTTTTTTCTTTCATTCTTTTTTCAAGTCTATTTTCTAAAAACATTTTTACTTTAGTCATCGTTGGTTTATGTTCATGTTGACTAGTTTTTATTCTTTCTTTTATACGAGCTAGATCTTTTTCTGTAATAGATACTTCTTCGTTTATATCTTCTATGGCAGTGTTTATTTGTTTCTTTAAAAGTAGAGTCATTTAATTAATTAAATCGTATGTCTAGCTTTGATAGCAAAATTTACCAAAATTTAAAATTTTGGCCCAACCATTTATTTGGGAATCGGATTTGCGTCGGTAATGAAACAGTCGATTCAATTCTCAGTTGATTCTCCCTTATCTCTAGACGCCTCATTGATTCCTACGTCTCCGCAACAATGAAAACCTCAGAGCTATTCATCACAATTTGTAGTTCGGGTTCGAAATACAATTAGAATGAGATTTGAGTAACGTCAGGGCATTGAAGAAGGTACCATCCTAATCACTTTCATCATTAGTTAATAGTTATTACCTACAATTTCCTTGATTTTGAAGACAAATTTTGATTACTCAATCCATGAGCTCAGGTGGATCCAATGTTATTGGTAAGTTTCAATTTATTTGCATGTTTCGAATTGATTTAAATTTTAGGGACTTCTGTTGTTTGGTAGGGTTTATGATTAAATATGTTATCAGATTAGCTTTTGTAGTTCATCTTGGATGTTAAAATTTTGGGGACTTCATATGCTGTTGATGATTAAACAAAGTCAGCTCAAGATAAGTGAACTTCAACATATTTTTGATGAATTAAGGTACTTTTCATTAATCACATCTTTATATTTGCTAGCTATGTTTTATCTGAATGATAATTGTAATTAATGGCAGAGTTAAGTTTCCTTAAGGAACATGTTGAAACTTGACAGTCAATCTAAGGAGCTCTTGATTATGAAACAAAAATTAGAGGAAATTAAAGCACATATAGAGTAGCAAATGAAAATGTAAGTGTTTTTTCAATGTAGTCAATTTTATAAAATATACATTGGATTAAATATGACTGAATACAATATTTATTATTAATATTACTAAAATATACATTGGATTAACATATTCATGTGATTTTTTTGTTGCAATCAAACCGCGTAATTGGGTTTTGATGTTCAATCTTCATTTTAGGGGCATGATCAGGGTGGTGCTAAGAAGGTTATTGTATATGCTCTGAATTAGGATGTTCCCATGTTTATTGTGGGTGTGAATGAGAAGGATACAAACCAGACATTCACATCATTTCAAACTTCAGCTGTAACATAGTACCACCAATTGTCTCGCCCCTCTTGCCTGGTTTCTTGTTCATTAACAGTTAATCAATAATCAAATCAATATTTTTTTACTATATCTTTACCTTAACATTAGACTCGATATTATTTGTAACCATGCGTGTGTGAATTGTGATGCGGGTTATAAATGACTTGTTTGGTATCAAAATTTTAATATTAAGTTATAATTATAATTTTTGTAATATTAAATTTTTATGGATGAATTTGAAGGAAAGTTGGAGGATATTTTTGGTTACACTGATAAGTATCTGGTTTCCGCAGACTTTGTGGGAGACAATTGCTCAGCATATTTGATGCAAAGGCTGAAATTGCTTTGAATATAAATTTCGGGTTTTCTAATCAATGGCTGAGATTGTGTGTAATTATTTATTTATGCAGTTCTCGTGTAGTTGATCTGATTGTTCACCTGGAATTTGTGCAGTGACTGGATTTTGTGGAGTCTTGTTCTTTTCCAGCTTATTGGGTCTGTTCCATTTCCTGAAAATTTGTAGTGTTTTTGAGTTAGAAGTGTAACGAATAATGTGCTGCTGGGTAGGGTGAATAAGTTGTGCTATGATTTGGAATCCATATGAGTTATTACAATTAAAATAATATAAAACGTTTTTTCAATCACATAAATAAATATATAAGTCGGGTTGGTCAGGTCAACCTGAATTCAAATAAGATTTTTGATCTTAACTGAATAAACTTGTGTTCTTTTAGCATACCATCATCTCCGCCATTTGCTCGCCAAGGCGAAAGAAACTCCATGGCCATGTCATGCTGCCAACAGTTGCTCACTTTCAAATACCGTTCCAGGGTACCCGCCACCGCATCGTGCGGGTACCCTGCTAGTGGTTAATGATGTGCTTAAACTAATGATGGCTATTTAAATTTTATTTGGTATTAAGATCAGTTTGCTTCATCAATTATTTACTTCTGTCTTTTTTTTTAATATAATTTATCTTTATGAAAATCATAATAAGACTGATCAAACATTACAAAGAAAACTAATACAACTTGAAAATAATAGCCAACTTGGGATGATTTCTGTAGAGAATAATGGTCAAAACCTCTACTGAATTAGAGAGGGACGTATCATATATATAGTTTATATTACAACAAACTCTCCTATTTAGGGAGATGATAGATACCGAAATAAACATAATATATACAATGATATTATTCTATTATCTCTTAATATCCACGTCAATCGAAATGGTGGCGGTCCAAGGCGTAGCTTCGTACGAAGGATCTCAAACTGAGCGCGCGGAAGACTCTTTGTGAAAATATCCGCCACTTGAAGATTGGTAGGAACAAATTTCGTAACGAGTTTGTTGGAGTTGACGAGCTCTCTAATGAAGTGATAATCAAGATCAATGTGTTTTGCCCGTTTATGAGGCACCGGATTTTGAGTCATGAAGATTGCACTTTTATTGTCACAAAGTAATGTGGGTCTATCCGGAGGTAAAGCTCGAAGTTCTCGCAGGAGATGAGTGGTCCATATGTTGGATCCCAACAACACAAATGTGTTACGTTAAGGCTAAGTAAAGATGATAAGATAAAGAACACACAAGTTTTCAATGATTAAGAGTTTATTAAAACAAGTTAATGAGGTACAAAGTTTTCGGAAATAGATAGTACACACTAACTAAAACTTCATACTTGAAGTGACACTTTTGATCGCTCAAACTAGAAGATAATGCAATGAGAGTTATATCAGCTGATACCAACAGCTGATATTAAATGTCTGAGTAATAACTATGACAGAGTTAATACCAGACAGTAACAAACTCTCAGAGAATGTTCTTGAGCTATGAATGTTAAAAGGTGTGTTTAAATGCAAGCATTTACATCTCTATATATAGCCCAAGATCCATGTTCCTTTGTCCACAAGTTAATCGACGTGTAAACATATCATTCGTCGATGTAGACTTGTCCACGGAAACATTTAATGCACTTGCATAGGTTATAGTCCCAATTGTACTTTGTGTCAACTCCTTTTACTACCTTTTCTGACGCACAGTGAAAAGGTGTACATGTTAGTACAAAAGAAGTTGACTTTCCCTTTACATGCTTGGAGGGACAAACGATGATGTACTGACATATTATCTTCTATTCCAAAATAGAAGATCCTCATCGTTTTCTTCTTCTTTGAGCGGGAAAGGAAAATGTTCAAAGTGTCAAGAACATTTTCTACTAAGTCTTTATCTGCAGCAGGTACCATCAGCTGATTCCACTATCAGCTGATTGGTCTTCTTCTGGTCTCTGTCCTTTGGTCATAGAATTCGAATGGTCACTCTTGTATAGCTGATTTTGACTTGATTCCTAGAGCTAAGTACGTACTCAGCTGAAGGTTTATGAATATACTTGTACTTCAGCTGAGGTACATACTTCAGCTGATTTTATTCTTCTTAGGTATCGATCATCAAATCTTATTTACTTAGTCTGGGGACTAATAATCTCCCCTATTTGATGCAATCGAATAGCTGTATATGTATGAACATTTAATGATTCAGCTGTTTGGATCAGCTGAATGCTTATGTGCTTTGACCCTTTGGGTTCTTTTGACTATGTTTATCTTTTTACAGTGTTTTTACAAGTATATTACAAAATGATGATTTTCTCTTGATTGAAGGTGATTTAGTACAAGGAAAATAAAAAAAAATTACAACGTCGTAAATATTTATTCTCTTACGACCTTCTGATACACGAAGTTGATGGCTGAGTTGATTAATCTCTTCATTTCTTTTCCCTCTTCAGTAGAGGAACTCAGCAGTTTGTGATAGACCATAAGTTATTGAACGTCACATCGGTCTAATTCATCAGCTTGTTGAAAGCAATGCCTCTTCTTTTCATCCAGATAGCAGAAACCGTAGATGGGCTCTTTGACAATTTGCCCATGGATAAAGTTAACTCCCATGGGAACGGTTCTTGTGAGGTTGAGTCTTGGTCGTTTAGCATAAATTATGGAAGATCCAACCTCAGCTGATATGGGTTCAGCGAAGGGCTCGGGGAGAACAGACTTACGTTTCTCCCCTCTTGCTGAGGAGCTTTCATCAGCAGGTTCTCTGACAGTAATAGCTTGAGATTCACGCAATTCAGCTGGTATGCGATTTGCTAAGTCAGGAGAGTGTCTCTTGACCTTATCGCATAGAGTCTTGAAGGAGATGATTGCGACTCTTATCTCACTTTCCAGATCTGTTATATTAGGCGATGGTTTTGCAGATCTGGCAGCTACTAGCATCTCATTCATTCATCATAGTTGAACTGAGTGCAGATCTTGTTCAGAGGTACCCTTTCAGGAATGACGACCCCTCCAGCTCTATATATGATGACTTCTTGTGGAGAGCTGGATGATGATTTGGGGCTCCTTACGCTGGTGATTTTAGGTTCTTGCCTTCGTTTATAGAGAACCTTATTGAACAACCTAATGTTCTCAGTTTTTTCTGCTTCAGCTCTTTGAAACAGCTCTTCTTGATTTTTCCTTTGGAGAGCAATAACTGTTTCGAGATCAGCAGTGGTTCCAGCTACCTCTAAGAGGCCAGCTTTAAACGCGACAAGATTTAGCTCCCCCTCAGCAGGTTGAGGATTCCCCTGTATAGCGGGCTGAGGGTTTTGGATTTGCAGGATTTGGACTTGTGGGACCTCAACTGATTTAAAAGAGTCTACGATGTTAACAAAATCAGTTGAGGTTTCTTCTGCCCTGAGACCTTCAGCAGGGGTGAGTGTTGATTGCATTGTTGTCTCACCTGCTGAAGCAGTTACCTCAGGTGTTTCAGTAGGGACGAGTGTTGTTTGAATTGGAGTCTCGTCTATTGAGACGTCTTCTTCTTCTTCTTGTATTCCAGCAGAGGTGAGTGGTGGAGAATTTGTAGTCTCACCTGCTGGAATGTCTTCTTGAACATTAGCTCCAACAGCAAAGGTGATTATAAGTTGTGAATCAAGATGTTCACCTGCTGATGTAGCTTGCTCTTTCTCCCCCTCAGAGAGTGCCTGAAGAAGTAAGGAACTCTCTGGTGCAGCAGTAGGATGAACAGCAGCGGCACCCTCATTTAACTTTTGAAGAATGAGGTTAAGGGTGCCTTGGAGACCAGCAACTTGAGAGGTCAAAGCACTGATCTCAGTCTCCAGTTTGTCCATCCTTGTGGACACAACAGAAGCAGACTCCTCAGTAGCCTTTGAGAGATGGCTATGAGTATTGGTCAGCAGAGACTCTTGCTTGGATTGTGCAAGACCAATATGATCGACAGCTGATGAGAGAGGAGATACCTTGGAGTGCAAGGTATTCAGCTGTCGTTCGACTTCTGCTTCAGTTTCCCGGGCTTCGGTGAGAAGCTTTTCTTTCTCGACCCTGTCAGATTCGCGAATGGAGTTCAACTCTCTATGAATGTATGCTTTTAGAGTGTTGAACTCACTTGTGTTGATCCGAATCTGATCAGAAAGAAGAACCAACTGAGGAGTCTGAGTGTGAACCTCAGTGTGCAGAGAAGCGATGTTGGAAGAGAGATTCTCAGCTATAACAACAAACTTCTTTGGAACATCCATGCGAAGGGTGTTCACCTGCTTACTCATCATGTCCATCACAGGTCGAATCTGGGATGAGACAACTCTAGACATCAGAGCAGCAGCGGCTCTGATGGGAATGCTTCCTCCAGCTTTATTGGATTCAGCATGGGACACTTGGACACTTTGGGGAGAGGGGTCTGGCACGTCTCCAGCTGAGGGGGTGAGTTCAGCTATGGTAGAAGGTGTTCCTGAGTTATGAGGAATGGCTCCTACGGGATGCTCAGAAACCATGGGGGGTGAGATGGTTCCAGCTGAAACTTCTGGGTTTCTGTCAAAAGTGTCGACATCAGCTGTCAATTCAAATTGAAGTCAAGGTTCATCTACTTCTTCGTCTGGAGACGAATAGTAGGGCTGAATGGGCTCATCAGCAGAATCAAACATCATGGCATATGCTGTTTGAGAACCTTGAGCTTCAATCTCACCAGTCGGATGATCTGGTATGGAGACTGGAGGAAGAGTTCCTCTGGGTAGTGTATCAGCTGCCTCACAGCTCAGTTGGCGAATACGTTCGTGATCACTGGCAGCTTGGGTGGATGCCTCAGTAACAACTGGGTCTACAGTTGTCTCTTCATCGGCGGTCGTGGTTTCCTCGATCTCCAGCTGGTGTAAGCTGGTGACGTTGTGGGAAACAGAAGGAACAGTTTCAAGAATGACTTTGTTTCCAGACAATCTATCATTAACTGCTGACTCGGGAAGTGATGAAGAAGTTGGTGGTGGTGTGTGTGCAGCTGACTCACAGGTGGCTTGGGATGAGTCAAAAACTTCACCAGCAGTCTGTTGAGAGACTGAGGTTGCTTATGGAGTTTGTCCCCTTGTTACAACATCTGATAATGAATCAGTCGAGGAGCTACGCAGAAAGGTGGAGCCGGCACTAACTCCTAAAGAACGAAATTGTCGTATTGAAGTCTGCCGACTGTTGAGAAATTAGCAGGTGGAGGACGAAGAGGAAGAGGAAGAGAAAGAGAGAAGTGATCAGCCAGGGATGATTGACTAGAAGCTCTGATTGTTGGTGGAGTTCCTAGAAAATCACTGCAAAACTGAAAATGAGAATGATTATTCTCAGACGCTGACATAGCTTCTGATCGTAATCCTCCCAATCTAGGACTCGACTGAGTACCTAGAGGATCCTGGCTGAATCCTGATGATGCTGATGTCGCCAGGTCAGCATCATCAGCTACCACACCTTCTCCACAGGTAGCAGACACTCTTACCCTCAACTAAGGATAAGAAGGAGCACGTGAAGTGGGAGAGGATGGCAGAGAGAAGGGAGAGGGTGTGGGAGAGCGACGAGCTTTTCTTTTGACTCGTTTCTTCACCACGAGAGGAGCAACCTCCTCACCCTCATTTTTCACATCAATGGGCACTGAGGTCCCGGTTGAAGTGGATTCTTTTTCATCAGCAGCTAGCAGATGACTAGCAGCTGAAGAACCCTTCAGATGAGAAAAGGGCTTACCTTCTTGTGGGCCAGATTTCATCGATGTGGTGCCCTTTGATTGATACCTTTTGGATCTAGTATGATCTTTAATGATCTTCAGCATGTATAAGGAGAGGGGAACATCTTCATCAGCTTCCTTCTTGGAGTTGAAGATGGTGTTAGATAAGGTACGAACCTCGAACCACTCCCCCTTAAGGTCGTCATAATCAATCCTCAGCTTTTCAACCATCACCTGAGCGATGCACAAAGTGAAGAATCGAACATAGGGAATGTAATTTCCCTTTGCCTTGAGCTTGGTTTTCACCTCCTCGAAAACCAGTCTCCCATAATCAATCCGCCGACCGGTGATTAGGGCTTCAACAAAGATCTGAAGCTTGGAGTTGCACTGGTTCTGAGATCCATGGTTACCGCCTATGCACTGAATGATGTGCGTGAAGAAATAAGCCCATGGTATCGTCAGCTGAGACTTCTTAAAGATACGAACCCTGTCATCGTCCTTTTCTAATCGATATCCAATGATACGGATCAGGCTCGCTTTTTCCTAATCAGCAGATTTCATCTCCTGATAGAGTTGGACAGGGAGTAAGTAGTCGAACCCGCAAGCTGTTCGAAAATCCTCAACAGTGATGGTGATTTGATGATCTTCAACTTGCGCAACAATGTCGTCCCTGGAAATGGAGGCGGACATCCAAAAATCACGCAAGAGTTCATAAAAACTCTTAGTGAATCGAAAGAAGGCACCCCTGATTGGACAGTGGCGCAAGAATTTTCCATCCGGACGGTAGATTTCATAGAGGTTTTCCGGTGGAGAATTGTTTGCCACTAAGTTTGAGTTTTGAGAGAACTCAATGGCATCTCTCGATAGGGTGGCTTTGTTGGTTTTTCTGGAAGTGGAAACTGTTTTGGGAGTAAGAAAGATGAAGGATGAAGGAGATATTAGGGTTCTTGAGAGAGTTTGCGAAAGACGTTTGAGGGTGGTGAAGACGAATGAGGTAAGGGGATGGGTATTTATAGGGGTTTGTAGGACGTTTTGGGTAAATATTTGAACTTAAACCGGATCAAAAATGGATAGTTGGAAACCAACTATGGACATGTTGGTTATCGTGCGAAAAAGGTGGATGGATGTGACAGTGAGGGTTAGTGGAGCCGTTTCGGTGTCAGGGATGTCATGTCCTTCATAAATGCCAAATATTTCCACTTGAGTGAAAATATTTGCCACAAAGAACGTGTGGATAGGGATGAAATATTCCCTTTTCTTAGAAAACCAAACGTTTTAACTTATAAAACTTGATAAGTATCATTTTGATTTTATTCAACTGATTGATGAATTCAAAACGTTTTTAGTCAGCTGAATGTACTAAGTGACAAGGTGATCTTATCAACTGCTGATAGTACCTCAGCAGATGATTCAATCATTTAACATACCCAGCGCGCTGATTAAAAAGTTGAAATGTTTTTCATCTAAAGGTTTAGTGAACAAATCAGCCAGCTGAAGGTCTGTTGAAATGAAATGAAATGAAGTTCAACGTCGCCTTGTTCAATGTGATCTCTAATGAAATGATACCTAATATCGATATGTTTGGTTCTAGAATGAAGAACTGGATTATTGCTGATTGTGATAGCACTTGTGTTATCACAATAGATAGGAACTTTGCAAAAGTTCATATCAAAGTCAATCAGCTGATTCTTCATCCAGAGGACTTGAGCACAACAGCTTCCAGCAGCAACATATTCTGCTTCAGCTGTAGAGGTGGAAACAGTATTTTGTTTCTTGCTTGTCCAGCTGACTAGCTTTCCACCTAGAAGCTGACATCCTCCACTAGTGCTCTTTCTATCCATCTTGCAACCCGCAAAGTCTGAATCTGAATAGCCAATTAGATCAAACCCAGAGTCTTTGGCATACCAATGACCTAGGCTTTGAGTACCTTTAAGATACCTCCAAATTCGCTTAGCAGCGATCAAATGAGATTCTCTAGGATCAGCTTGATAGCTAGCACACATACAGGTAGCAAACATAATATCTGGTCTGCTGGCAGTGAGATAGAGTAAAGACCCAATGATTCCTCAGTAGAATGTGATATGAACTGATTTCCCAGTTGTATCAGCATCTAAATTATTCGGAGGAGCCATTGGAGTTTTCATGGATGATGATGAATTCATATCAAATTTCCTAAAAAGGTCTTTGATATATTTTTCTTGATTTATAAAGATTCCATTTTTAGATTTCTTAACTTGTAAGCCAAGAAAATATGTTAATTCACCCACCATACTCATCTCATACTTTATAGACATAAGTTTTGAAAAACGTCTACAAAGTTTTTCATCAGTAGCATCAAAAATTATGTCATCCACATAAATTTGAACATGAATGATATCACCTTTGATTTTACGAATGAATAAGGTTTTATCAATATTTCCCCTGGTGAAATCATTTGCTAGAAGGAACGTGGAGAGAGTGTCATACCATGCACGAGGAGCTTGTTTCAACCCATACAACGCCTTATCCAATTTAAACACATAGTATGAGATGAGTATACTTCCTCTTGCAGTTTCCCATTTAAGAAACACTCTTCACGTCCATCTGAAAAACTGTGAAGTTTTTGTAAGCAGCATAGCTAGAAATATTCTTATAGCCTCAAGCCTTGCTACTGGAGCAAATGTTTCGTCGAAATCGATTCCTTCCTCATGTTTATATCCTTGTGCAACAATTCTACCTTGTTGCGGATAACCACACCTTCTTCATCCATTTTATTCCTAAATACCCACTTAGTACCTATTATTGTCTTACCAGCTGGTGGGGGCACCAGCTGCCACACTTTATTGACCTCAAATTAGGGAAGTTCTTCCTGCATCCTTGAATCCAGCTGGACTTTTCTAAGGTAGCTTTAATATTTTTCGGTGCTTCAGCTGCTAAGAAACACGACCATAGGCAGAGATTACATGATGCCTTACTTCTTGTGACCATTCCTTGTTGTGGATCTCCAATGATCAATTCAATTGGATGTTCTGAGGTCCACTTGGATTGAGGAGCAGCTGAAGAAGAGGAAGCTGAAGAAGAGGAAGATTCAGCAGAATTTGATCCTTGTTGAGCAGCTGAATGCTCAGCAGGATTATTTACTTCATTTTGAACTAATCTTCTTGAAGTATGAAGAGGTGGCTTAGAGTTGGATCTAGCCTTGGATGATGCTCTTGCTGTTGGAATTTCTTGTTGAACAGCCGCAATATCTACAAGATATGTAGGAGCATCATGAAATGTATCATCTAAATCATTTATTGGAACTTCAAAAAGATTCAAAGCATCAGAGAATGCTTCAGCTGCATCATCAGTTGATGGTTCAGCTGATCTCTGAAATGCGTCAGATGATTCAGCAGAGGTGGGATTTAAGGCCTTTGAGTGTTCTTCAAAAGTAACATTTATAGACTCTTCCAGTGTTTGTCTTCTTTTGTTGAAAACTCTATATGCGTTAGACACAGTGGAATATCCCAAGAAAATAGCTTCATCAGCTTTAGAGTCAAACTTGCTCAGCTGATCTCGTGTGTTTAACAAAAAACACACACAACCAAATACATGGAAGAAACCGATGTATGGTTTCCTCTGACGAAGAATCTCATAAGAAGTTTTCTTGTGTCTCTTCACGTAGAGAGACTTGTTTTGAGTAAAACAAGTGGTAATGACAGCTTCTGCCCAAAATTGTTTTGGCATGTTTGACTCAGCAAGCATTGTTCTTGCAGCTTCTATTAGGGTTCTGTTTCTCCTTTCAGCAACACCATTTTGTTGAGGTGTTCTGGCAGCTGAAAAGTTTTGTGAGATCCCAACTTCTGAGCAGAAGTCTTCCAATGTACGATTTCTGAATTCAGTTTCATTGTCGGATCTCAGCATCTTAACTCTTGACCCATTTAGAAGTTCCATCTTTTTGATGAATTTGATAATTTCAACAACTGCATCACTTTTGTGACGAAGAAATATAACCCAAGTGTATCGTGAGTATTCATCAACGATAACGAGTGTATACTTCTTTCCACCTAAACTTTCAGTACTCATAGGACCAAAGAAATCCATATGGAGCATATGCAGACAGCTGTCGATGGAGAAACATTGCTTTGATTTGAAGGAGCTTTTATGTTGTTTACCTTGTTCACAAGCTGAACAAAGCTTATCCTTTTCATATTTGATCTGTGGCAAGCCATTCACCAGCTTAGTCGTGCACAAAATACCCGAAACCGAAACCGGTAACCGAACCGAAACCGAAACCGAAACCGGTCAAAACCAGTTTTGACCGCAACCGGTTCGGTTTTGGAATAACCGATCGGTTAGGAACCGGTTAGGGGTTTTAGCTTTCGAACCGGTTAGTAACCGGTTTTTAAAAACTGGTTTTCGTCAAAACCGACCGCAAATTTAGTCAACACACCGGTTTTGACCGGTTAACCGGTTTGAAACCGAACCGAACCGGTTACAATACCCATTACATCGGTTAGAGTTTTCGAGTCATGAAACCGGTTAGGAACCGAAACCGGTTTGGTCAAAACCGGTTTTGACCGGCGTTGACCAAAACCGGTTTTGGTCAAACCCGAAACCGGTTTGGTCAACAACCGGTTTGTGTGCATCTCTACACCAGCTGACCTCGATCCAGCTTTGATATATTTTTAAAGTTCAAGTGAGATAGCCTTTTGTGCCACAACCAATTCAGCTCTTCAGTGGAATGAGAGAATAGACAAACTTCTTGATTGTAAGGATTCATGTCAAGTGTATATACGTTGTTATTTCTTGGTGCGATAAGCACGACTTTTCCACTCTTATTTGTCACCGTTCCTCTGTACTTATTAAATTTCACTGAGAACTCTGCATCACACAGTTTGAAAGGTTTCATATAAACACTGATCAACCCATTGGGTTGACCACCTAGTCACTTGGTTCGAACCATACTAGTAAGAACATGATGGTGTTCTTGACCGGTTAAACCAACTAGCTGATTCAATCCCTAGAAGCGGAACTGAGATTGAACCTAATCCTTAAACCCTAAAGGATTATAGGAACTTGGAAATCAAACTTGATTAACAAGAAAGAAACCTTGTACGAAAAACTCGAACACACACCTTGCTTGTGTGTGTTCGTCGAACACTCACCAAGAACCCTAAGGTTCTTGGTGTTCTCGTCCGATCGAACAAGAGGGAAGCGGAGAAAGAGTGTTCCATAAATCATACCTTAGTGTAGCTTAATATGGTCCACTAATGATGAACACGATGAGCGATCCTCTTGATGATCACTTGCAACGATCTTGTTCTTCAAAACTCGAAGAACACGAAGAACGAACGAAGAACACGAAGAACGAACGAAGAACACGAAGAACACAAGCTTGTGTTCTTCCCTTATTGCTCGACCGAAATTCTCCAAGAGAGGAGGAGGGATTTCGTGATTAGTGATCAAGGAATAAGGGAACCCCAAGCCTTCTATTTATAATACAAGGACTTTCACTTAGGGCCCTTGTAATTTAATTAAGATTAATCTCTTAATTAAACTTATCTTTTACACTTTAAACCCTTATAGTTTTACTAGTTATTAATGTCACACTTAATTATCAAATGTCTTAGTATTATACACTTATATATTTCGGTACCCATATACACGAAATATATATACTTGTGTTCTATACCTTTAACAATTATTTAGACAATAATATTATCCAATCACTATATGATTTAATAGCTTTAAATCATATCATGGATAATCTTTAATTAACACATTGTATATTTACTCAACTGAGAAATGTACAAATACTTGTATTAATTAGTTAGTTGAACTAATCTAGTAGTAATTTAAACTTAACTTAATACTTAACTGATTCATAATGACTATTATGAATCATTCCTCTTCGTTGTATCATTGCATATCTTGCTCGTATTACATGCACTCACCGGTGTGACCCTTAAGTGTTTCGTAGGCATGGATGTATCATCATAGGTTGACTAACTGTGCACATAATTCCTTCAGACTCCCACTTGTGCAAGTTCGTAACCTTTATCTTAATGACACGAGCTACAGTGGCCTTCTAGATGGGCATGTAGGTAACCAACCCTATAAAAACAGTTTATGTAACCCAGGTATAGTTTTGAGAAACTCTTTTAATAGCGTTGCCTAGAAAAGAACACTTTGTCTTTACTTCTTGGGTAACATTGTTAGGTTCATCCCTTGCAGCACGATATTTGTGATAACGAATACGAGCATGGTAGAAAATATCAAATCCTGTATTCGAAATCATTTCATGACTTCTTGATTCAAACTGTTGTGATAAACGACAAAGAACAAATCAGTTCGTTTGGGCATGGCCATGCACTTACCAGTTTTCTCGTCATGTCAAAGGACCAATAAATATCTCTCCTAAAAAGGAGGTGCAATTACCATCTTGTTATATTTCGATTCAAAATACAACTTCCTCTATACCCAGTAAGGCCTCGTATGACAACCATATTTCAGGCTTGTCTAAGACGAACCAAAGTACATTAGTCATTGTATCCCAAACCAAATACCTCAGGCTTAAGGACAATCCTAGTAAACAATACTTTTGAACTTTTGAACCACGAAGTATTGTCACGGTGGTCAATCCAATATTCGTCGGGCTCCAACAAAATATTACTGATATTTGGTCCACAACAGACTTGTGTAGCTATCTTCGAGTAAACTCGAATCTCCACCAAATATCGCGATGACGTTAACGTCCCATCAAGGTTCCCACCAAGACGAGTAGTCACGGTTTATGTCTTTTGAATAAATAGACTTTTATTCATGGATATTGTAAAACATACAAAGTCTTGAATAACAATGATACTATCTTATGTACTATTCCTCACTGGACATAGATACAAAATTATTACTACATCATTACTTATTCCTTTCGTTCGTGTTGATTACTTAATGACTTTTACAATTTTACTTGTAAGTTTATCACTAAACTAGTCATTTCTATTAAACTAAAGACATAAAACAAGTGTTAGAAAAACACTGTTACTTTTGTCTTTGCTAGATTTCAATCTTGCAACATTGTATAACATATTCTAGTCTTTCCTTTTATGCAATTTGGTAAACATTGAAGTATTGGAAATAACTCCTTAGTTTCTTGAATTCATAAAATTCACCTTGTAACTAAGCCTCTTTTAGTTACTTGATTTGTAGATATCTTGTTACTAGTTAAAGAAATTTCCTTAAATGATTATGTTATCCACTGGAGTGTGAACAATCTATTAGATATTCAATAATTAATCACAAGACTTGTGATCACACTATTAGGTTTACAATAGTCTAAATAATGATCATTTATTATTTCTCTTAACTCTTTGGCAAACGACTTGGTAAAACCTTGTTGTTAATATCCTACTAACTTACTATATTCATTAATACCTCTAATGAATATGTTAGTCATAGTTCCCACTAACTTTTATGGAAATAAGCATTACTTAAACTATTACTTTGACCTAGTCAAAACCTTATAGTTTAATCTTTTAAGAATTAATCAATTATTAAAGTCATCATTTGGATTTGCGAATATCCAACATTCCTTTGGAGGGAATCATGACTTTCATCGATCACTGTATCTAACAAGTATAAGACACTTGAAACGATACTTCCAATTCTTAAATATATTAGTATCTTTTAAGAACTTCATTTGATGCCAAAGTCACTTCTTGGATTTCTCAAATATCCATTATTCCTATTAGGGAATTATGACTTGATCAAATATTGTATTTATTACAAGTATAAAAGACTTGCAATAATACCTTTAATACTTAAATACTTTAATATAGTTCTTATCTTTTAAGAGTTCATTTAATGTCTAAGTCATTTTTCTTGGATTATACGAATATCCAATTATTCCTATTAGGGAACTATGACCTCATTAAATTCCTTTATCACAAGTATGAAAGACTTGTAATGATACTCTTTAAAGCCTATCTTGATTATATTCAATATAATCATACTATATTAATACTAATACTTTAAAACTTACTATCATAAGTAACCATTACTTAAGATGTTTTAAATAAGTTCAATGTACCTTGAACTTTATGCTTTCCATAAAAACTCTTAAACACTTTAATTAGAAAGTGTTTCTAATTACTAGTATCTAAGTAGTTTAAGCTTCTAAGATATTACATAACAATCAAACAAATGTAAACAATGAGATTATTATTAAGTCAACACTTGACTTTATAATCTAGTCATAAAACTTGACTAGTATAACCAACACACATGCACACACAATATAATTCAACCATGGATTCAACGATGATAAACTTAAAAACCGAAAATTTATCATAAAATAGAAAATTGTAATTTTGTTCAAAAACAACTAAAACCAAAAATTGTTTTACTGAATCCATATGAAAAATATTGAATCATAAAGTGGTGCTCGTGGGATCATTATCTCATGTTAGTCCATCTCACTTATCATCTTACGCAATAAACGATTGCTAAAGTTGAGTTACTCGTAATAACTTTTACAAGTAGGAAAGGAGTATCTAGAAGTTGGTCAAGTCAACTAAGTAGCAACCATGGCTTCCTACTCTTTGACCCTTGCCACAACCAAGACACCGTTTCTCGGTCCTTGTGTTGTTTGGCTTTACCTTCTTGACCTTTTGTTTGAATCTATTACCCTTTTAGGCACGTCGTGGCTAGTATCGGTTTTATCCTTTCCCTTTCCACTGTGCTTCTTTCTCTGATCACTACCATCATCGGTTACTACGAGATCATTCTTAAACATGGTCCCCAAATCAACTCAGTAGTCTTGAGCACGGAATGTAGCTCAACAATGGATTGCTCCATGTTATGCATGTTGTAGTTGACTACATAAGACTTATAGTCATCTGACAACGACTTGAGTATCATTAATGTTGTTAACTGCAACGGTATTGGGTGTCCTAGTCATTCAAGATGATCCATGTGCTCTTTCATTTTCATGACTTGATCCCACACCGATGATCCCTTAACCACTTGCAAGATTTGAACACTTTACAAGTGTAATATGCTTGTCCTGGTTCATTTCTAGCATTCGCGGCAAGAGCATTTAGTATTGCTCTTTCTAGGACATTTAATTTTCTCTCGTGCCGAAGCATAATCCGAAGATCACGCTTCCAATTGAGAAACATTGACCCAGTCAATTCGTCCTTTTCTAGAAATAAGCGTAGTGAGAGATTATTGGTACGTGTCGTTATAGTTGTTGCTACCATCTACAAATCAAACCCAGTTTAATTAGTAATCATCAATAAACATTCTCTAAAATATATTATAAACCCATACTTAATATTTTAGGCCTAGGATCCATATATCACATTCTCGCCGCAAGGTTTGGGCACTTCCCGACGAAACATGCTGTTTCTGGTAGGTAACATCCTTACCAATCGTATCAAGACTTGACACGATTCCTAGAGGGTGTAGAATCTTTAGACTTATAACTTATTACAACCCTGTACGAATTTAATCATACATTTCTAAGTGGCAATAAAGTCTAGTATGTTTATTCTACTCAAGTACTTTTTGGTCGGGACTCCCGATTATCACCAAAGTAGATCAGACCATCTAAGACAATGCGATGCTCTGCGCCGGGACTCCCGATTATCACAAAACCTTACGCACCCTAACACTCGCAATGATTTGAATCCATATCTAA
Organism: Calendula officinalis; assembly: GCA_963853835.1. Lineage (NCBI taxonomy): Eukaryota > Viridiplantae > Streptophyta > Magnoliopsida > Asterales > Asteraceae > Calendula > Calendula officinalis. The sequence goes on along the minus strand of OY970820.1, from coordinate 86,012,401 downwards.
GGTTCTTTCTCCTTACAATATGAATATCGTTGAACAAGTGAGGTGTTCCATTAGGTGGATAGTACTTCGATCTAAGATTTTCTTGGGTTTGTTTAAGTCTAATCTAAACATAAACCTTTATTCCAATTTTAATCCTTAATTTTAAAACTTGCGATTCATGTACTTAATTTCACAAGACACCTTTCTAAAATTACCTTTAAAACTCTAAGTTTTAAATTTGTTCGAATTTACTTGTATACCTTAAAACGATGTGTACAAAAGATATTACTAGGTTTTTCACCTTGTTTTATTTACCTTGAAAAAACTTCAAACCCTATGTTAACCTTTAAAATAGAGATTTTAATTTTTTATGACTTACGAACACAAGTCATAACTCTAGTTTAACATAACTAGTTTTTCTATGTTTAATAATAAAATTAAATATCTACTTATCAGATTCTCCAAAATATGTCCTGGGGACACATTTATAAACTATGCGATTTTCTTGTGTGGCTCCCACTAATTCCAACAACCATGATGGAACTTAAGCATGAACACAATCACTAGTTTAAACTTGGTGAATACTAATAATCTTATTATATAAAACTATATATAATAATCTTAGTTTGCTTGAACCATTCTTATATTTAACTTAGACTTAGTTAAATATAGGTTCTTAAATTTCCTATGCTATTTAACCCTTAATCATTAATCTAGTATTTTACGTAACTCGTAATATACTTTGTATAAATAACTAGTTATAATTACTTATAACATTATACAATTTAATATTTATAACTTTCGTATTATTATCTAATTATAATGAAACCTTACTTTGTACAATTTCTAGTTGTTTACAACTTTATACATTTCTAGTTTAATTATAACTTAATACAAATTTCTAGTTATCATAATATTATACCTTAAATTATTTAAATAACATATGTATTTAATATATATATACATATAATTTATAACTTTAAAAAACTTATAACATTCTTAATAAGAATATTACACCTAATTTGTACATGTGTATTTTAACTTAGACTAATTAAAATACGTACAAACTATTTTATCTTTTAAAATCAGTTTTAAATAATTTGAAAAATTCTGAAAATTATATATAATATAATATAAATACATCTTGTTAATTTTAAGACTTTAAAATTAACACTTCTCTTTTATCCTTAATTAAATTTAATTAATTAAACCCTTATCTTGTTCTTGATCAATTAAAACTAGGTTTCAATTTTCTTGATCAATAACAATTATTAAACTCTGTTTAAATGTTAGGATAGATTATAACTTTTAATAATTTTATTTAAACTTATTCATTTAAATCTTCTAAACAAAAACTTTGTCTAGATTTCTAGATTTAAAGAACTAGCTTCAATAAATTTATTAAAACAATCATCAAACCTTATTAAACATAAACTTGTTTAATTTTTTAGGTTGTAGAATATGTGGTAGATTAATCCTATTAACCAATTAAACTAAACTAGTTTATGTTATTGGTCCTAGGGTACTTCTAGGGTTTCGAAAATTTCCTCAAGCCTAAGAAACTTTTCCACCAATTAAACTAAACTAGTTTAATCGAACTTGGTGTCCAAGTTTCCTCTTGATTTTCGAAAAATCTATGAAAGGAAAGGATCCTTTTTGACCAATTAAACTAGACTTAGTTTAACATACTTGGTCCTAGATTTTAAAGATCAAAGAATAAGGAAAAAATCCTTTTGACCAAAAAATTTGACATTCTTGATCCTAGGATTCTTGGTAATTTCGAAATTACTAGGGTTAGGGAAAAAAGCCTTTTGACCAATTAAACTAAACTAGTTTAATGTTCTTGGTCCTAGGGTTCTTTCTAGATCTCGAAATTACTAGGGTTTAGAATCCTTATGACCAATTAAACTAAACTGTTTAACATTCTTGGTCTAGGGTTCTTTACCCTCATTCGAAATCTATGAGGAATGAAAAGAAGAAGGAACGAAAAATAAACAAAAACACTTGGAAATTAAACAAACAAACAAACTGTTAATCTTGTTTAGATTTCTAAACCATCGCTCTGATACCACTGAAGGGGTGACCACCCATTGGGTTGATCACCTAGTCACTTGGTTCGAACCATACTGGTAAGAACATGATGGTGTTCTTGACCTGTTAAACCAACTAGCTGATTCAATCCCTAAAAGCGGAACTGAGATTGAACCTAATCCTTAAACCCTAAAGGATTAGAGGAACTTGGAAATCAAACTTAATTAACAAGAAAGAACCCTTGTACGAAAAACTCGAACAGACACATTGCTTGTGTATGTTCGTCGAACACTCACCAAGAACCCTTGGTGTTCTCGTCCGATCGAACAAGAGGGAAGAGGAGAAAGAGTGTTCCATAAATCATACCTTAGTTTAGCTTAAGATAGTCCACTAATGATGAACACGACGAGCGATCCTCTAGTTGATCACTTGCAACGATCTTGTTCTTCGAAACACGAAGAACGAACGAAGAACACGAAGAACACAAGCTTGTGTTCTTCCCTTGTTGCTCGACCGAAATTCTCCAAGAGAGGAGGAGGGATTTCGTGATTAGTGATCAAGGAATAAGGGAACCCCAAGCCTTCTATTTATAATACAAGGACTTTCACTTAGGGTCATTCTAGTTTAATTAAGATTAATCTCTTAATTAAACTTATCTTTTACACTTTAAACCCTTATAGTTTTACTAGTTATTAATGTCACACTTAATTATCAAATGTCTTAGTATTATACACTTATATATTTTGGTACCCATATACACGAAATATATATACTTGTGTTTTATACCTTTAACAATTATTTAGACAATAATATTATCCAGTCACTATATGATTTAATAGCTTTAAATCATATCATGGATAATCTTTAATTAACACATTGTATATTTACTCAACTGATAAATGTACAAATACTTGTATTAATTAGTTAGTTAAACTAATCCAGTAGTAAGTTAAACTTAACTTAATACTTAACTGACTCATAATGACTATTATGAATCATTCCTCTTCGTTGTATCATTGCATATCTTGCTCGTATTACATGCACTCACCGGTGTGACCCTTAAGTGTTTCGTAGGCATGGATGTATCATCATAGGTTGACTAAGTGTGCACATAATTCCTTAATAGTTGACTAATGCTGATTAAATTATGTTTTAGCCCATTCACATAACCAACTCTTGTGATTTTTATAGATCCATTTGAGATGGATCCATAACCTTCAGTTGAGCCTCTACCATTATCACCAAAAATTACTTGAGGACTAGTACAAACTTCAAACTCTTCCAGCAGGGATTTGTATCCAGTCATATGTCTTGAGCAACCACTGTCTAGTTACCAGACGTGTTTTCTTTGATCACCCTGCACAAGAATTTAAAAGAGTTAGTTCCTTTTAGGAACCCACACTTCTGTGGGTCCTTGTGATTTCCTGTTGGAGCTCACAGGGGTTGGGTTCTTAATAGACTCACAAGCTGAAGTTGGAGAGGGTCTTAAGCTTGTGCTGTCACACTCACTTGCCATATGCCCACGGTCTCCACACTCTTAACATTTTCTGTTCTTTTGTAGTGGAGTGGAGGGCGACGCAGGCTGGGTACAGGACCCAAAATTCCTTTCATCTTCTGATTATCAGAGATAGTCAGAGTTTGAACGAGTGATGTCAGCTTGCTGACCTTTCCTTTCATCTATTTGACAGGACCAGTTGAAGAAGGACTTTGAGTGTTTTTTAGAACACTCTTACCTTTGTTCTTTGCAGCTCGAGTACGAACTCCAGCTGACTCACCCTTGAAGGGTGTAAGAACAGTTTTCTTTCCTTTTGTCTTACTAGTCTTCCTTTGAGGTTTAGTAGAGACAGCAGGTGTTGATCCTAAGATAGACTTACTTGGTTCAACAATAACTACTCTAGGTGTCCTAACAACTATGGCTGAGGAATCAGCTGATGATTCTTCGCCAATAGTTTCAGAAGGTTCTTCTTCGGACATCTCAGTAGCATAGGTTTTGGTGGACTTAATAAAGCAACCAAACACTAACACTTCAGCTGGCACAGATGCATCAGCTGATGAGTAGTACGGATTATTTGTACTACTATCGGGTACAGCGGTTGCACCGAGGAAATCTCCTCCTAGTACAGCTTGTACTTGATTAGGAATCTGTGAGTTAACACATTCACTCAAACGTTTGGATGAACGAGACCATGATTCACAAATCTTTTTAATTGCTTCAAGTTCTTTAAATTTCTCATTAAGATCGTGTTGAAGAACTGAGTTTATAAATTTTGTTTCAGAAAGTTCTTCTTTTAAGGTTTTGTGATCAATTAATCTTTCTTTTAGGAAAACATTTTCACGAAGAATAGAACTGTGTTTATCCAAACATTCACCTTTCAGCTGATCAATGAAGTGCAACTCACAGACAATGGAATCAACAATATCTTTGGCTTTTGAGGCCTCAGCAGAGATTAGGGAAGTTACCTTTTTGTGAACTATGTTGACCCATTGATACGAACCAACATCATCAGCTGTAATGCTTTCATCAGCACGAGCCATCAAACACATTGTGGCCATTGGTTCATCATCATCAGATGAGCTGTCACCAGAGTCAGCCCAATCGCGAGTTTCAGCTACAAGACCCTTGTCAGCAACTTTGCCTTCAAGTGCCTTCTTCTCTTCTAGGATCTTTTTAGTGAAGGCTTGTAGCTTTTTGTATTTTTCTTCAATGGACTCACCAGCTGAAGATGATGAACTTGCTTTCTTTTGCTTGCAGTCGTTAGCATAGTGTCCTTTTTTGTTGCAGTTGTAGCAATTTATCTCAGAGATGTCAGGTGTACTTCCAGAGGGTCTGGAAGGTGCAGCTGACGAGATAGGTCTGCTACTTGAGCCTCTAGCTGAGGAGCCAGATTTACCTTTGAAGAATTTTCTGTTTTTGACAAGTAAGGCAAGCTCAGTTATAAGGGCTTCATTGTCTTCTTCTTCATCGATCTCTTCGATGCCGACCTCAGGTATGTTGAACAGATCAACAGCTGAAGTTGTGTCAGCTTCATCATCTGAAGGAGGATATTCAGTCCTTCTGGGTTTGTTTATAGAAACAAGAGCAGCTGAAGATCCTGGGGAGCTCACTTTAGAGTCCTTTGGAGGTTGAAATTTGTTGAGTAATGTTCTCTCATGACTTAGAAACATACCATAGGGAGAAGAAAGAGTGTAATCTTTTAGAGTAGCTGATGTACTCATGCAAGTTATAATGGTAACCCATGTAGAGGGTAAGGCTGCCATAAACTTACACATTTTGGACATATCGTCCTTTTCAACCCCATGAGACTTCAGCTCGTTTAACAAAATGTTATAACGATTGAATGTTTGAGATATAGTCTCACTAGGCTTGGCTTTAAACAGCTCGTAGTCATGAATGAGCATGTTTTTGTTATGTTCACGCACAACGGATGTGCCTTCATAAACTTCAGCTAACCTTTCCCACATTTCTTTGACTGAGTCACAGAATTGAATGTTGTGATACAGTTCATCACCAACTTCTTGAAAAAGCATATCCCTTCCTTTATTTTCAAGATGGACAAGATGTTTTTCAGCTTCTTTCCATTGTGCTTCAGATTTCACAACATAATGTTCCTGGTACTTCAGGGGTACCAGGAATAAGGGTTCTGGGGATATATTTTCCTATCGTTATATTGTCTTGAAGTTTTGGGTGATAGGTAACCATGTGAGATAACATGCGAGTTTTCCACATGGGATAGTTGGTTTGAGTGAGTTTGGGATGTTTTCCAGATGATGGAAGATCGGATGTTGTAGGTTCAGCCATAACAGATGCTCAAAGTTGATAGATGGAAACTTTGACACTTGCTTTGATACCATTTGTTGGATCCCAACAACACAAATGTGTTGCATTAAGGCTAAGTAAAGACGATAAGATAAAAAACACACAAGTTTTCAATGATTAAGAGTTTATTAAAACAACTTAATGCGGTACAAAGTTTGCGGAAATAGATAGTACACACTAACTAAACTTTATACTTGAAGTGACACTTTTGCTCATTCAAACTAGAAGACTATGCAAGGAGAGTTATATCAGCAGATACTAACAGCTAATATTGAATGTCTGAGTAATAACTATGAGAGAGTTAATACCAGACAATAACAAACTCTCATAGAATGTTATTGTGCTATGAATGCTAAAAGGTGTGTGTAAATGCAAGCATTTACGTCTCTATATATAGCCCAAGATCCATGTTCCTTTGTCCACAAGTTAATCGACGTGTAAACATATCATTCGTCGATGTAGACTTGTCCACGGAAACATTTAATGCACTTTCATAGGTTATAGTCTCAATTGTACATTGTGTCAACTCCTTTTGCTACCTTTTCTGACGCACAGTGAAAAGGTGTACTATGTTAGTACAAAAGAAGTTGACTTTCCCTTTACATGCTTGGAGGGACAAACGATGATGTACTGACATATTATCTTCTATTCCAAAATAGAAGATCCTCATCGTTTTCTTCTTCTTTGAGCGGGAAAGGAAAATGTTCAAAGTGTCAAGAACATTTTCTACTAAGTCTTTATCTGCAGCAGGTACCATCAGCTGATTCCACTATCAGCTGATTGGTCTTCTTCTGGTCTCTGTCCTTTGGCCATAGACTTCGAATGGTCACTCTTGTATAGCTGCTGATTTGACTTGATTCCTAGAGCTAAGTACGTACTCAGCTGAAGATTTATGAATATACTTGTATTTCAGATGAGCTACATACTTCAGCTGATTTTATTCTTCTTAGCTATCGATCATCAAATCTTATTTACTTAGTCTGGGGACTAACACATACTAATTAAGCTACAGTATTTGCCATGGCCCGATATTCTGATTCACAACTAGAACGCGAAACGGTTGGTTGTTTCTTTGCACTCCAAGAAACAAGATTTCCACCTAAATAAATCGAGTAACCATAGGTAGAACGTCGTGTGTCAAGGCAACGAGCCCAATCGGCATCCGTATAACCAATAACATTATATTTCGATGGATGAGGAAATGTAAGGCCGTAGGAAACAATACCTTTAACATACCGTAATATTCGTTTGACGGACTGGAAATGCTCAATAGTTGGGCTTTGTAGGAATTGTGAAACTTGATTTACCGCATATGATATATCAGGGCGAGTGATAGTTAAGTATTGTAGAGCACTAACCAGAGATCTATAAAGCGTCGGATCATCGAAGGGAGAACCGCTCATGGTAAATGAAATATGCGGTGAAAGTGGTGTCGAGGCAGGATTGGCATCAAACATATTCGCACGTTTAAGTACATCCATGGCATATTTTGCTTGAGTCAAGAAAAGACCATCACTAGTATGTGCAACTTCAAGACCAAGGAAGTAGTTTAAGTCACCTAAGTCCTTGATGGCAAACTCATCATTAAGCTTAGAGATAAACGAGGTTATGGCAGCTTCATTGTTACCAGTGAGGATGAGATCATCAACGTATACAAGAAGATACATAATGCAATTTGGGCCCGAAAAATAAATAGAGAAGTATCGGCACGACTACATGTAAAACCATAAGATGTGAGAAATGTGCATAAACGATGAAACCAAGCTCGCGGGGCTTGTTTTAAGCCATAAAGAGCCTTAGAGAGCTTGCACACATGTGTCAGAAAATCGGGATTTATAAAACCCAGGGGTTGTTCCATAAAGACCGTTTCATTTAAATTACCGTTAAGGAACGCGTTCTTGACATCAAGTTGATGCAACTTCCAATTATTCGAGACAGCTAAAGAAAGAACTATTCGAACGGTTGTGGCTTTAACTACGGGACTGAAAGTGTGAGAAAAATCAAGTCCCGGGATTTGAGTATAACCTTGAGCGACTAACCGAGCTTTAAATCGTTCAACCGTACCATCAGATTTATATTTTACACGATATACCCATTTAGAACCGACAATATTTGTAGCTTTCGGGCGAGGAACTAATGACCAAGTATTATTTTGATGAAGTGCGTTAAGTTCCTCATGCATGGCCTCGACCCATTTTGAATCCTTTGTTGCACACTTATAGTTCTGAGGTTCCACTATGGTCGATAAAGCACAATGAAGGGGATAGGTGTTGAGAGAAGCCACATTTGCAACATGTTTAGGTTTGTAGATACCCGATTTAGAGCGTGTTTGCATGGGGTGGGAAGCATTTGGTTGAGGTTGTGGCGGGGCAGCCGACAGAGGATCCGGTATGGGATCCGGAACAGGATGCGGTATCGGATCAGGGATGGGCTCGGGTTGATTGGGCTCAAGTGGAGCTGCGGGTGAATTGGGCTCAGGTTGCGGTTGGGCTTGATGATGTAGTGAACCAGCGGCATTTGGAGTGTCCAAATTTTCATCAGTGGGTCGACATAAATGACATGGATCACAATGTTTTTGGGCCGGAGCATGTGGGGCTGTAGATTGGCTATATAAAGGTTGGCCCATGTTTTATAAATTCGCATGAGGTATATCGTGAAAATAAGAGGTCAGTTCCAAATTCCTTATGTTAGAATTCTATGAAGAACCACTGAATGGGAAAACTGTCTCATTAAATCGAGCTTGCCTTGTAATAAAAACACGAGAAGTCGTTGGATCTAGGCAACGATAACCTTTGTGTTGAGTGCTATAACCAATAAAGACACAAGGTATACTTCTCGGAGCAAGCTTATGTGGGGAATAATCCCGTAAATAAGGAAAAACTTGACATCCATATGCTCGAAAATTGTCATAGCTCGGAAGTTGATTAAATAAAACCTGAAACGGTGATTTTTGCTCTAATAACGGTGTTAGAATACGGTTGATGATAAATGTTGCGGATGAAAACGCATCAACCCAATATTGAGCCGGAACATGAGCATTAAATAGCATGGCTAAACCCATTTCCACTATATGTCGGTGTTTCCGTTCAACCCGACCCTTTTGTTGAGGGGTATACGGGCAAGAAAACCGATGACGTGTGCCATTGTCTTCAAAAATTTTGCGAACAGTATGATTGACAAATTCCGTACCACCGTCACTTTGAAAAACCTTTATCTAGCGAGAACATAAAGTTTGAACAAGATTAATAAATCGCGGTAAAACATAAAATTCAGTTTTTGTTTTAAGCAGGTAAGACCACGTAAATCGCGAGTGATCGTCAATAAAGACAAAATAATACCAAAATCCATCCGTAGACATAATTGGCGATGAACCCCATAAATCACAAAGAACTAAGTCAAGCGGATATAATGCACGAGAATCATTAGATTTAAATGGAAAACGTTTGCTTTTTGCTAATTGACACGAAGTGCAAATAATAGGTTTCGGTAACAAAGATGATAAAGATAAAATTCCTAACTTATTCAAAATAGAAATTACATCGAAAGAGGCATGACCCAAAGGGGTATGCCATAAATCATAAGAAGCCTTCTTTGGAGAGATAGTGGCAACAAGGGCTCGATGAGTGTCCTTGAGCACATATAATCCATTTTCGCATCTACCGCTCGCAAGAACTTTTTGGGTTTTCCGACCCTGAATATAAAAGAATGGTTGGGAAAACAAAACATCAACAAGATGATCAGTAGTTAGCTTGCTTACGGATAATAATTTCTTCGTAAGATTAGGAATAACGAGCACATCACGTAACGAAAAATTATTGTGAATATAAGATAAACCTTTATGAGTAATCGGTAATGTTTTACCATTGCCAAAAATAACTTTAGAGCTACCTTTATAAGGGGCGGTATGATGAAGAGAATCACATGAAGAAGTCATGTGATCCGTGGCACCCGAATCAACATGCCAATCGGGTGAATTGTTGTTAACATGGCATTGGGCGTGGAAAGCTTTGACAAGATTATCATCATTAGTAATCGGTGCTTGAGTGGCATATGAAGCAAGGCTCGGGCAAGAAGACGCATAATGCCCATTCGTACGGCACAATTGACAATGAGGTGTGCGCTTGTTTGAACCACGACCACGTCCACGGGATTTATTACCTCGATAATTCTGATTTCCCCGATATTCTGATTGGAACGACTGTTGTTCGGGTTGTGTTGCGAGCTGCTGTTTTGAGCTTGAAACGAAACAGGGGAAGAGGAGTGCCCGTGAAGAGACACCATAAAAAGTTCGTGACTTTCAGCTTGTGAAACTAAATCACGGAACGATGGGGCTGGTTTGGCGGCACGAGTTGTTGTTGAGAAAGTCTCATACGAGGGACCCAATCCACATAAAAACCAATGCAGTTTATCAATATCAAGAACCGGATGACCAATCGCAGCAAGTTGATCACAGATTGCTTTGAACTTGCGCGAAAATTCAGAGACTGTAGCATTACCTTTAGATAATTGCCGAAGAGAATCACGGAGAGAGTGAATCCGTTCGACAGAAGTGTTACTATAGGCAGCCTCCAGAGAAGTCCAGACGAGCAGTTTGAAGACCAAGAACTTCGGCCGCTGCTTCCTCTGTCAGCGACGATTGGAGAAGGATCACTGCTCGTTGATCCGTTTCAGTCCAAACAACGGCTTCGGGATTAATTTCAGTTTTGTCAGCAATGGTGACAGTAACCGCAAGGGCGGCGGATGTGCCATCAATATGGCTAATAAGCTTCTGATAAGTAAAGATCAGAAGCATGTGATTACGCCAGAGAAGGTCATTGTTGGACGTAAGTTTAATGGTCATCATATGGAGAAGAGTGTTCGTGGAGAAAAGTGTGTCATTGGAGGAAGAAGATGAAGCCGCCATGCTAAATGTCGACGACGGCAGTAGGGTTTTTTGAAGATGAACAGGTTCGAAGGAAAGAGATTTTTAGGGACAGAAAAATTAGGTTGATACCATGTAGAGAATAATGGTCAAAACCTCTATTGAATTAGAGAGGGACGTATCATATATATAGTTTAAATTACAACAAACTCTCCTATTTAGGGAGATGATAAATACCGAAATAAACATAATAAATACAACGATATTATTTTATAATTATCTCTTAATAATTTCCATTGTTCAAAGAAAGACAAATAGCCAACATATCTATATAGTTCTTACTCATCAGATTTTATATTATTTTGTTTTAAACACTACCACACTAGAAACAATTTAACATCAAAACTACAATATGTTGTTACGTTTACAACAATCAATTGAATCATCAAACATTTCTTCAACCCCATACTTGAACTGAAATCCGGTGCCCAACAGTTTTTCCGATGAGAACATCATTTTCTCACTATCTTTTGACTTCAAAAAACTTTAAATAAAATATGGTTAATTAGCATAGTCTTTTACTAGTTCCAATATAAAGTATTAAAGATAGACTTATGAGAATATTAAAACTTACTCAATAGCTGGTATTTTATATTCTGGATATTTGGTTGATAAGAGTTTGTACAATTCCTCAGTTGGTACAGCTTCCCTTTGCGAACAAATATATCTCCCTTTTGTATTTGGGTGCTCAAAAAGATGAATGTGTGCCCTCGCCACATCATCAACATGGATGAAAGGTATTCGCAGCAGTATTTCATTGATCTTGTGAGTACTGTCTCCTGAAATTTATTTTGAATCTAAGTGATACAAATTAGAGTGTACGATTTTTGAGGCAAAATATAATAACGAAGGTCAATTAGATTAAACTTGATAGTTAGTGGAGGATGAGTCCTACATATATTGATTAAAGTGTATTTAATGATGTTTAAAAGTAAAAGTAAGGATACATGTGTCTTTTCACTTTATTAAAGGAGATAGTTAGTGGGTGTGGTCCCCACTAGCTTTTACTAAATATAATAAGTTTTCAAAGTGTATAACTTATTTTGAAACACCCCAAAATGGAAAGTATATCACTTATTTTAAAACGAAGGAAGTATATGTTGTAAAAGTAATTAATTTAGAGTCGTTGATTTCCTAACAATAAGTACATAACGCCTTTTAAAACGATCTCTAGCTAATTGTTTTAATATTCTGACATAAAATGGTGCAAATTTAGGAGTATTTTAGAAGTTGATAGGTTCTAAAGAAAATTTCAAAAAAATTGGTGTTATGCCTAGAATTTTCAAAACAATGATGTTTTTTCATCATTTTCGAAAATAAGATTTCCGGGTACCCGCAGATCACTTGGTGTGGAGCCCGGATCCATACACGGGAAGACTTTTGCCCGTATGCTTTCTCTCTCTCTTTTAGTCACTGTCTTTTGCGGGTACACAATTGTCTCATCATTACATGAATTGTAACATGAATGATAGATAGTAGTACAAGAATAGACTTATGCCCTTATGTATAGAGTGTGTCAAAGTGAAATGAAACATGAGTGATAGATAGTACAATTTATATCATTACAAGTTGTCACAATTTCTATATCACAGTTTTCTATAGAGTGACTAAAATAGAGAGAAAATCATAAAGGCATAAGTCTTCCCATTTACGGGCGATCTGACGGTGATCTGGGACTCCTATACCTAGAGCCCTTATTTTTGAAAGAAGTAAAAAAAAAACAACATTGTTTTTGAGAATTTTACACATAACAACATTATTTTTGAAATTTCGTTGTTTAAAAAAAACTTAGTTGTCTTATTTTTGAATCCAAAATAAAGTAACAATAATAAGTTATAACCGATAACTCACCAGATATCATAGCCATTATGTCTTGCACGAATCGTGGACATCGAGGGCCAAGAAATGGACCATGAATAATTGAGGGAAGGAGTGTGACAACATCTAATCCTTCTTTCTCACCAAACTCGAGCATTGCTTTTTCAGTCAGTGTCTTTGAAACATAATACAAAGCTCCTGCTTCATCATGAGTGCGAGTATACTCAACATCAGTCCAAGATTCCTCGTCTAAAACCTCAACATGTTTTTTCCCGTTAGAAATTACTGCAGCTATACTTGATGTGTACACCACTTTCTTTACCGTCTTTGAATCAATGCATGCTTGTAAAATACCCAAACTACCCTTGATTATTTTTTGAGTGAACACTTCTATACTTTCCTTGTTCCCTTGATCCATCGGATGGGCAACATGAAAGACACCAATGCACCCTTTGATTGGTGCTTCGAATGTCTCGGGTTTGCTTAGATCCGCATCGAAAATTTTAAGCCTATTTGAAGCCCCGGGTAGGTTTGTGAGGTAGCTCACATCTTTCTTTGACCCTAGCCATTATAAAGTTGTTAGATTTTAAAATGAAATGTTTGGACTATGATGGAAAAAAAATGTTACAAATAGATAACCTGGATGAGATCTAATAGTAGTGTTTACTGAATATCCGTTGTCTAGCAACCTCTTGATCATCCATGATGCTAAGAACCCCGTGCCACCTGTCACGCAAACACTTCCTTTCGCCATCTCTTCGTGTTTAATTTGGTTTGGTGCTTAAAATATTTTTATTTGTTGGAATGATGTGATGATATATTGGTTAAGATCATTTTATACTATAGGAATACCCTTATGTGAAATATATTCTTTAGTTCCATATTTTCAAGCTTGATCTTATGTTACGTTTTTTTTTATGAAATTTCCTTTTAATCCAAGACATTTTTTAAACAATAAAGTTTTTACTTAATCAGATCTTACATAATAAAAAATAACTATTACTTTATTACTTTGTTTGTTTACTTTTTAGTCTCACGACCATAATTTAATGCGTCAATATTTCAAAAAAGAGGTCATATCATAATTGTCTACAATTTTTAATTTATTTCCTAATTTTCTAATTCTACAACTTAGGTTTTATTATCAAAATCCTTTATATATTCATCTATATATACAATCATGATAATTTGCTACTGTTCATTATAAAGTCAGAAACGGGGTTTAAAATCAAGTCGGGGTTGTATTATATATTTAAGGGAAATGCTAAATAATGCCCTTAGGGTAATATTTAAGAACAATTTTTGTACTTTAAAAAGTTATAAAAGAAATAATAAAAACCACCTTCATTAATTTTATGGGTTTTGTTAAGGGTTGTCTTTAATGTGCATAAAATGATTGTACATTCATTGATGGAGTAATGTTCCTAATATTCAGAAGGCGGTTTTTACTTTATATTTACCTTTTATTGACAGCCCTTAGGGCTGTCATTATTATTTTTCTAATTTTATTAACCATTCATGCTATACATTAACCATTTAAACTTCCCTTAACCATTGATTACAAAACTCTATATTTAAATAAGCTTCCAAAAATAGGGGCGATTATAGTAATTGATTACAGAAGTTTCAGTTTTCACCCTACAACTACTTGTTAATGATAATATTTAGACAAAATGAAAGTATTTTATAGTATTGATTATTCTATTTTGAATAATAGTATTTAGTCCTATCATTTGTTTCTACTCATAGTTCTACTCATTAGATAAAGATATGTGTCAAAATCAAGAGATAATATTAACAAAGATAATTAGTGAAGTTCACATGTCATCCTATCAAGTAGGTAGGACCGTAGGACTATTGGTATGACCAAATGATATGGTTAAATATCATTTCTATTTTTTATTTTTTTCCTTTTTAACAATTTATTTATCAACAAAGTGTGTTTTTAAAAAGCCCTTATAAATCCGCAGCAACGCGCGGTATTATTACGCTAGTTTGTAACAAATTGACAATCTTGTTTTCCAATCTTATAATATATTTTTTAAACTTTTTAAAATTGTAGTTTAAATAATCTTTATATTTTTGGTAATATTGTCATATTTAATCTTGAGTGGTTAACATTGAACAAGTGCCCTATTTGACCGGCTGAAACAGTCGAATCAGAAAGAGCCAAAACCGACCAAAGCGAACTTTATAAGTCTAATTCTCATTTTTAATTTTAATGAAAAATAGATTCTCGGTGCGATACAAAACCGGTCTATATTTTTTATTAATGTTTCGAGACGAGAAAATGGAACAGAGTCATTAACAAAAAGACAAATAAGAAAAGAAGCACACAAGATTTGTTTTCAATGTTGATACAAAAACAAATACCAACAATTAATCGTTCTTCCTCATCACAAAATATTGTGTTTGTATTTGTATAGACATTCGATTTCACTTCATTTTGTTTGTACCATGTTTTGGATTTTTGATCGGGTAAGCCACCGATCAAATACAAAACCTTCAATAATCTAGAGTATGTTGTTTCGTTTACAGCAATCAATTGCATCATCAAACATTTCTTCAACCCCATACCTGAACCGAAAGCCAGTGTTCAACAGTTTTTCCGAGGAGACACTAGGGAATCTCATTTTCTCGATATCCTTCGACTTCAAAAAGCTTTAAAAGTGATATTGTTAGCAAATGTGTACACACTTTTCCGGTTTTTTTTTTTTAATAAATGACTCATTGTAAGAAACAAATAGATCGAACTTACTCAATATTTGGTATTTTATACTCTGGATATCTCTCTGATAATAGTATGTACAATTCCTCGATTGGTACTTCAATTTTGGAGCAAATATACCTCCCTTTCGCATTTGGGTACTCAAAAAGATGAATGTGTGAGCTAGCCACATCATCAACATGCACAAAAGGCGCTCTTAGTAACAATCCATACTTGTCAGTGTCACCTGAAATTTATTTAAAATTTGTTACATAATCCGCAATATCTAAACATAAAACGCCTTGTACGCAAAGGTAAACAAGTTGGATTTTTCTAAACTATCTATCTTAAAAAGGAGCATTCATTATTTAGGTCAACCAAACAACTTGTCTAATCCATTTGTTAGTTGGGTTATTTGGATTAGGTTTCATTCAATCAGTTTCAGTCTGGTTTGTTAGTGGAACCGTATAAGAAACCAATCTGTTTTGGGTTGTTCTGTTTGAATCGGGCCTCACCCTAAACCCGAATCTACATATATTTTTGTGAGTTTACAAGTTACATGATTGTTTAATACGGAGTAAACCAATTTGAATAAAGCAAATCCCATTGCCCAAATATCCTATTATCCAAAATGACTCAACCCCATGCATGCTTGTACTTTATATTCAGGCAATCCGATTACTCATAAAAGAAATGTAGTATATAGTATATACTTACCTCGTATCATGAGTGATACAGTAGTTTCATAGTTTTTAAGACAAAATATTATAACGAGAGTTAGGATAGATAAAAAAAGGATAGTTAGCGGAGTCCTTGATGTTAATAATGTTGAAAGTAAAATTGAAGATAAAATGGTCATTTCACTATATTAAAAAGGGTTTTGCTAATAACAGCCCTTAGGGCTGTCAATAAGCGCATTAAAATTTGTAAATTAATCAACAACCACCTCCTGCATTTTAGGTATCACTCATCCGGTAATAAAAGTACAACATTTTAATGCATGTTATTGACAGCCATAAGGGTTGTCATTAGCAAAACCCTATTAAAAAGGATAGTTAGCGGATGTGAGCTCTAGTACCTTTTACCCAATAAAATAAATTATCAAAGTGAAGCTGCCAAAAATGAAAAGTGAGGATAATAGTGATAACTGACCAAAGATCATAGCTAGTGAGTTGCGTACGGATAGTGGACAACGAGGGCCGAGAAATGGACCATGAATAAATGTTGGAAGAACGGTGACAACATCTAGTCCTTGTTTCTCACCAAACTCAAGGATTGCTTTCTCAGTTAACGTCTTTGAAATATGATACCAAGCACCAAATTCCTGATTAACGCGAATATAATCAATGTCGCTCCAAGATTCCTCATCCACAACCTCAGTGTGTTTTTTCCCATTAAACAAAACTGCAGATACACTGGATGTGTACACAACTTTCCTCACGGTCTTTGAATCAACACATGCTTGTAATATTCCCAAACTACCCTTGATCGCCTTTTCAGTTATATCTTGTTCACTTTCTTTGCCCGCATAATCCATCGGGTGTGCAACATGAAAGACGC
This sequence comes from Calendula officinalis, assembly GCA_963853835.1. Lineage (NCBI taxonomy): Eukaryota > Viridiplantae > Streptophyta > Magnoliopsida > Asterales > Asteraceae > Calendula > Calendula officinalis. The sequence goes on along the minus strand of OY970820.1, from coordinate 85,995,568 downwards.
CAACGCAGCCTTTGATCGGTGCCTCGAAGGTCTCCGGTTTGCTTAGATCTGCATCGAAAACCTTAAGCCGCTCTGATTCCCAAGGTAGATTTGTGAGATAGCTCACATCTTTACTTGAGCCTAGCATCATAAATTAAAAAAATTAAATAAAAAACACAAGTAAAATAAAACAAATTAAAAAAGATGTAACCTGAATTTGATCTAACAGTGGTATTTACGCAATATCCATCTTTAAGCAACTTCTTGATCAACCATGATGCTAAAAACCCTGTACCTCCCGTTACACAAACACTTTCTTTCGCCATCTCTTTTTGATCCATTTGGTTTTGATTTCATGAAATAAATATGATGTTTGATTAATTGGTTAGGTTGACCGATCGAACTCTTTTTCATGTGATGCTAGATGATTCCACGTCAAGTGAGCTTACGTGGAATCGATTTGGCTAAAATAGACATAACCCATTATTGTGGTAGGACGCAACAACACAAGTTTGAAAACATAGTCACATAGGAGCAATTCAAAATGGAGAAGTCAAATGTTACGAGCCCAGTTCTAGAAGCCCAAATTAATCCACATCAGCTCAATAGTCAAGAGCCCAATCCAGTTACCCAACAAGTCATTATTAGCATTCGGCCCAGTAGAAAGAAAATGGTTCTAGCCCGTTATCAAGCATCATGGTTACGGGTGTTCACTATTCGGATATAACCGAATTGTCCAATTGGACATTTTCGATCGGATTATTTGGATTGGTTATTTGGTTTTTTAAATCGGTTTGGACTTGAATCAAATTAACAGTTTGGATTTCAGATTGGATTTAGTTTCCGTTGTGAAAACCGGATTGTCCAAAAAACTGAATAGTAATATATAGTAAATTTATTATATACTAACACTTGTTGGTTTCCATTGTAAGCAATTATCATACTCCTTTTCTTTACATTTCTTAAAGTAAAAAGATTTATAATTTTATATACTAACACTTGTTCCATTTTATATTGTATCATTTGGCGATATACCAATCTTTTTGAAGTTTTTGATAAAGTTGATGTCAATATTTTTGCATATATGATTATAATTGCCACAAACTATGAATTAGACTTATTTTTATGTACAAAGTAGTTTATCATTTTGGAATTTTACATATCAAACTTATTATTATTTATTTTATATACTTTTGTAGTATTTTAAAATTTTTAAGGAAAAACTAAACGGATAAAACCAAACCAACCAAATTGTTATTTGGTTCGGATCGTTTGGTTTTCGAATTAGTTTGGACGGTTTGGTTTGAACTTTTGAAAACCGGACTTTATTTGGTTTCATCTATTTGGTTCGGATAAAATCAAACCGTCCAAACGAACACCCCTAATCATGATTATCAAGAGGTTGCTTTGCTAGGCTCAAGTAAATACTTCGTATGTGGATTAATTTATATCTTTCTTAATTTGATATATGGATTAATTTATATCAAGTAATATGTGGATTTATTTATATTAAGTAAACACGTGGATTAATTTATATCAATTGTTATGTGTGCTTATTTGTATATATCTAGTTTGAGGTGGTAGAAGTTGTAATTATGAAGCGTTACTTGTTTACTAGTTTTTTCTAGAATTTTAATTAATAAAAATGGTTCTCAGGTGTTTTTAGTGTGGTTGATGACAATGTCGAAGCTCGCTGCCGTTAAACCTTTATCTTATTGTTCAAAAAAAGTATATGTGGCATTTATGTCGATTGTCATGATCGACATGGAAGAACAATAAATGCCATTTAATTACTAGACTTTTGAATTGTTGTTCCTCCACTTATAATTTGGTCAGAGTAAGCTGTTACGTCACGAGCTAAATATATGAGGATATTTTATTCATTTTCTTTTCCCACTATCTAAATTACAAAAATCATCCCTCTAAGATGACCTAACGGATCAGTTTAGATGGACTGAAATCCAGAAAATCAAAAACTTAAAAAGGAACAAAAATCATTAAAAACAAAATCGCCGAAATTCAGAATACTTTGACAATTTTCCGTAATTTACTCATTTTTTAAGCGTAAAATATATTAAAAGAGTTTTGATAATGACATGTTGTCAATAAGTGCATAAAAGGTTGTACATTTTTCAATGAAGGAAGTATTTTCTAAAATGCAGGTGTTGGTTACAATGGATGTACAAGTTTGTTTTGCATTTTTTTGACAGCCCTAATAATCAAAACTCATATTAAAACACGAGAGGAAATCAAAAGAAAGCAATAAGAAGATCCAAGATTTTCTCCACTTAAAAATACATATTTAAAATTCACTACTTCGATACAAAAAAACATTATTCATATATACGAAGCTTATCATATGCCCAGTCGATCCAAACTTTCCCGTACTACTTAAGATACGTCTTACTCAACTTATAATAATCTACAATATTTTGTTTTGTTTACAACATTTAATTGCATCATCGAACATTTCTTCAATCTCGTGCTTGAATTTAAATCCAGTGCCCAAGAGTTTTCCAGACGACACACTAGGAGGCATCATTTTCTCGCCATCCCTCAAAAAGCTTTAAAACCGACATATAGTTAACAGAGTTTTGTTTACTCTTCCATTAAAAAAATGGAAATGATTTCATATGCCACATATATTACTGACACACCAAACTACAAATTTAATATATGGTATAATTTGTATATTGTGGTGTATGAAATTATTTATGTGGTATATAAATTATTTAAAAGAAAAGAATTACTTCTATATACTATTCATAAGAAATAAAATGTCAAACTTACTTGATATTGGGCATTTTGTATTCTGGGTATTTGACTGATAACAATTTGTACAATTCCTCGATAGTGACCCCAACTTTGGAACAAATATACCTACCTTTCGCATTTGGGTACTCAAGAAGATGAATGTGTGCCCTCGCCACATCATCAACATGGACGAAATCAATTTTCGTTAGCATCCCATACTTGTCACTGTCACCTATTAATTATATTGAGTTTTATTACATAAATGTAAAGATTACACTTTAGATCGTTAATTACCATTATGTAAATATGGAAAGTATATTGGACATAAACGAATTTCTCGTCGAACTGATTTTCATAAGTAGTTCATTGTACATTTGTTTTGAAAACAGGCCTAATGTGTATATATACACTTTTAAATGCATGGATATGCCAAAAGAAGTGTGAAAATTTGAGTTATTTGTTATAGTGAAAAAAATGTATATGATTATAAATTAGTAAACTTAGGGGTTGTTTGATTTGTTTCAAACTCGGTCCGAGTCGACATATTTGATTTCCTGAATTTCATCCAACTCGGTCCGAACTATTTAGCTAATTCGGTCCAAATGAAAAGAAAAAAGTAATTCAAACAGAAATTCCAATTAAGTCAGTAACTATCAAATAGTCCTTTAAATATAATACGGGTAACGCACCAAAGATCATCGCAAGTGCGACTCGCAAGGAACCGGGGCAACGAGGAGTAACAAATGGACCATGAATAAACGTGGGAATAAGTGTCACAACGTCGAACCCTGTTTTTTCACCAAACTCGATGGTTGCTTTCTCGGTTAATGTCTTTGAAATAAAATATGGTGCTCCAAAATCTTTATGATTAGCGCGAATAAAATCGATATCACTCCAAGATTCCTCATCTAAGACCTCTGTATACTTTTGACCATTAAACACAACGGCAGATGCACTAGACGTATACACAAGTCTCTTCACCGTCTTTGAATCAATGCAAGCCTGTAGAATACCCAAACTACCCTTGATCGTTCTCTCAGTTTGTACTGCTTCAGGTTCTTTGCCCTCAAAATCGATCGGATGGGCAACATGGAAGACGCCAACACACCCTTTGATTGGTGCCTCAAAGGTCTCTGGTTTGCTTAGATCAGCATCGAAAATTTTAAGCCTCTTTGATGCCCCCGGTAGGTTTGTGAGGTAGCTCACATCTTTCCTTGAGCCTTGTCAAAATATATGAGATTTTAATCAAATGTTTAGGACTAATAAAGATTTTTTCATACAGGGAATAAGCCGTTTTGAGAAGGAGATTTTAATAAGTAAGATATAGAGAATCATATATTTATATTGGAGTAAATTAAGAGACTGCTTGAAAAAAATATCCAACATAAAAAAACCTCATGTTTGTAACACACGAATAAAAAGACAAACATGCATGATTATTCAGAAAGCTAACAATTCGAGATGAGGAAAATAAAAAAGAAAAAGAAATTAATAACCTGAATCAGATCTAACGGTAGTATTTACAAAATATCCATCTTCTAGCAACCTTTTAATCATCCATGACGCTAAAAACCCCGTGCCTCCGGTTACGCAAACACATCCTTTTTCCATTTCTTTGGTTAATTCGTGTTTACACTATGTTAATTTGTTGGAGTGATGGTGAAATATTGGTTAAGGAGACATGCTATTTATTAGCAAAATTTTACATGTGATGCTAGATGATGTATGATTCCATGTGTCATGTGGTTTCAAATTTCGTCCCACATGTCACTCTCGCACAAACACGATTGACAAGTTACTTATAGCAGAGGACAAGTGTCGACAAGTCAACTTTTAACAATATATTCCTGAGATTTATGGTAGAAAAAAAAGAAAGAAAGCTAGGGAGTCGAAAGATAGTATGATTACTATTATAGCTTATGTATGTCTAGGGAGGTACATATTTTCAATCTGAGTTTGTAGGGTAGTTACTCACTTATAGATACTACTAAGATTTACATGATTTTATATCTGTAGTATCTGCTTACAAACCTTTCAAATATAAGATTGCATGATCTGTATGTTTGCATGCTTATATGTTTATTTCTTAATTGATATTTTTGGTTGGTACATGTTATTTGCATACTTGCACAACACCCTCAGACGCAAGACACATGTACACACATGGGCGGTATCAAGACTATATTTAAGAGGGGGCAAAATTTTTTTGTATATGTTGGGGTTGGTCATTGAGTTGATTTTTTTTTCAGTGTCAAACCATACATTTCTAAACCTGAAACCTAATTTATTGTGATTTGCATTTTTGCTACGAAAATTCAAACTCAATTTTTTTACTTTTGGAGAATATAAATTGGAAATTTAAAAATTTTAGCACTATCAAATTAATAAAATTTGGTATAGTTAAACTTACAAATTAGTAAATTTAGTAATTCTAAATTATTAAAACATATAGTTTTAAGAAACACAGGTAATGTGTTTACAAATACAAAAGTAGATATAGACAAGAAAGATAAAAAAACGAATAAACAAATAAAGGAAAGTGAAAATTGGAAAAAATAAAAAATAAAATGTTATGGAATGCCACATCGGAATAGAAATCTACAAGACCATTCTTATTGTTTCAGTTCCTTTCTATGTAAATGGTTCAATTTTTCAGGAACCGATAACTTTCCTATTTTCTCCGTTTTAAAATAAGTGATACAAACTAAAGGTCATAATTTTTGAGACAAAAGATAATAATGAAGGTTAATTAGATTAAATTTGATACTTAGTAGAGGATGAGTCCCATATATATTGATTAAAATGAATTTAATGATATTTAAAAGTAAAAGTAAGGGTAAATGTATCTTTTCATTTTATTAAATGAGATGGTTAGTGGGTATCGTCCCTACTACCTTTTACCAAATATGGTAAGTTTTCAAAGTGTATTACTTATTTTAAAACACCACAAAATGGAAAGTGTATCACTTATTTTGAAACGGAGGAAGTATATTAAATGAAGTTTTTTGTTTATTTAGCATGAGATTACGAGGGTGGGCAAGTGCGAACATTGCCCACCATGTGGTACCCCTATTGTGTACACATACACATGTTTACATATTTGTTTGTGTACTCACTATACTCTCGCACATACACGCTGCATGCACACATTTTCGTATGCATATTTAGACTCACATGTATATACATGTGTATGTTAATTTTGTACTCATACACACATCTTATTTCACTTATATGCTCTCACATTTTTGTCGGATGTCTCTCTGGAAGTAGTTTCACCACCTCTGAGTATATGTATGATTATCTACATCTTATCTTACTATAAATAATTGATTATTGTTATTATTGTCGTAAAGGAAAGGAAGCAAAAGAATTAAAGGGAAAAAAACCATGTTCATGAATTTTTTGAAGTAAAGTTTTTATTTTATTTTAAAGTAAAGTAGAAAAAGAAAGTACGTAGTAGAGAGAGTCTTCCTTTTAAAAGTTGACGATTTGAAAAGATTGTTATTACTGCAACACTTTTTATTTTCGTTTATCCCTAACTAGGGAATATAAAAATAGAACCGAAACCGATAGAATCAAAATCGAACTAATAACATGCTATCAGTTTCGGGTTGGTTTTTAGTCCGATTTTTTTTTGTCAAATGCTCACCCCTGTAGGTATGAATGACAATAGCCTTATGAAATACTGTATCAAATACAGTGGTTTAGGTGTTTAATATGCTATCATAGAAACATAGGGACTGTAATTGTCTTAACATAAACTTAAAGTCCATTTATGTAACTTATGGCGGATTCCCTTTAGGCTTTAATCTCAAAAAAAATGAAAGTCCTTGTTTCTAGCTCCTCCCTCTCCTCTCTCTCATCACCATGGATTCACCACTTCTTCCCTAAAATTCATAAACCCTTAAACAGGACGATACTTACGTCACAGATTCATAAATAATCAAACCCACAAACAAAAATCGAGTATTATCAAAACTTTTTTGAGGGGTTTGATTCATTCCTTACAATTTTCTATAAATTTTCGTTACTTTTTATTAATTCGTTTGAGGAGTATTATTATGCATAGATCTGGAGCTGTGATGGCATGGAATGTGTTCAAATTTTGCACCGCCCTTAGAGGGTTAGGCTCGATCATGATCTTGTTGGTTCTAGGTGTTGTTGGTGTCACCTATTACGCCGTCGTTTTGTGCAATTATGGTCCTGCTCTGACCGCCGGTGGCCTTGATTCCCTAATCGCACTTCTCGTTTTAATTATATTTCACACCCTGGTACTAATTAGATTTTCTCTAATTTCCCAGTTTATATTTGTATCTGTTTTCTAATTTATTGTTAAATTCAAGATGTGTTTAGGCGTATTCTGTTTGCGTTCTAGCTCTTAATTTAGCAAATTAAAGTTAATTTATCCAAGTTCATAAGAGGAAAATTGGGGAATTTCAGCTAGACCAGTCATAATTTCTTATGAAGATTTAGCTGTGTGTGTACTTTTAAATTGAGGTTTGATTATACTTAATGGAATATATAATAGATGTCTGGTAATTTTAGGAAACTTTTAGCTGCTTAATAATAAATGCTTTGTTCTGTTTTAGCTCATAATCATAAATTCATAATCATAGTCAGTTTAATTATGTTGATCCAGCTGGCGATGTTATTATGGAGCTATTTTTCGGTGGTGTTCACAGACCCAGGTGGTGTACCACCCAATTATAGGCCATTAGTGGATCAAGAAAGAGGAGATATTGACCCATTAGAAGCATCTGAATTTGGCCCGTTGACTTCACCTGACCCAACAAATTCAAGAATTCGTTATTGCCGAAAGTGTAACCAGTTAAAACCACCTCGGTGCCACCATTGTTCTGTTTGTAAGTTCAATTTTTGTGCTTTGTTAACGATGTTTTTGTGATTTGCGTTTTAAACTGTTCATCTGATTATTGCGACTTGTAGTTGCAATAAGCGTGATTATCTAATGACAAATTGATATCACCTAATTACCCTTTTCTTTTAACATATATTTTTGTTGTAGGTGGGAGGTGTGTGCTGAAAATGGATCATCATTGTGTGTGGGTTGTTAATTGTGTTGGGGCTCTAAACTACAAGTATTTCCTTCTCTTCCTGGTATGTTTAATAATTCTCTCATCTTCTAGGTGAAATGACTAAAATACCCTTTATTGATGATAAACGAAAAATAATTTTGTGGACAAAAATCGACATCTGGTGTAAACTACACATTGACAAATAGTCAAACTGGTGAAAATTGTGTATTGAACATCAACATTTTTTCTCTCTGTTGCTCAATCATATATATAATCCCTAATATTTGCATGTTTAAAAATATAAAAACGGACCCCACGTTTTGGCGCGAGGATGTTTTATATTTAGTATTTATGTCAACCTTTTTGTGATTTCTTTTGTTGTTGATTGATGCAGTTCTACACGTTTCTGGAAACAACGGTTGTAACTTTAGCATTATTACCACATTTCATAGTATTCTTTAGTGATGGAGAGATTCCTGGGTCGCCTAGCACTCTAGCAACAACCTTTCTCGCATTTGGTATATCAATAAAAAACTAGAAACATTATATTTTATACTTTTTTAACCGTCTAGTGTTTTTGGGTAACCCTTTGTTTACTTATGTTTACTGTTTTCTTTTTCTCTCTTTATTTTTGCAGTTTTAAATTTGGCGTTTGCTTTAAGTGTTTTCGGGTTTTTGATTATGCATATATCGTTGGTGTCTGCTAATACCACAACAATCGAGGTATTGTTTTCTTTTTTATTAATATTTAAATCTATGTAGATATATCAGTGTTTCAGTTTGTTGATTATTTATGATTTGATTAGGCATACGAGAAAAAGACTACTCCAAAATGGCGTTACGATCTCGGTCGCAAGAGGAATTTCGAACAGGTAAACATCATTATGTCTTAGTCTGTTGACTGCTTATAGTAAATAGTTCTAACTTCTAAATACAAGTCAATGTTTGACCACGAAAAGTCAACCATTGTATGGTCAAACGCTAATAAATTGGTGAAATTGTCAGGTATTCGGAACAGTACAAAAGTATTGGTTTATTCCAGCTTATTGTGAAGAAGATTTGAGAAGAATGCCCGCGCTTCAAGGAATCGAGTATCCATCAAAACCGGATTTAGACGCTCAAGAATTCTAAAAACAGTAAAAAAAAAAAACAAAATTGGTTTTCTTGGTTTATATTATCAGCCCGTGAGACCCCCAATTACATGATGCCACTGAAAAGATTGCAACTGATTTATGGGTATACGGGTTGTTTAACTGTTATAGTAGTAGTTGGAAGTCAAAATTGGGAAGATGGATTGGGTCATGGATGGATGGGTTTTTTATTTCACGGGTGCAGATTTTCGGGTTTGGGGGTGATGAAGTTAGTGTAAGCTTATTATATATACGGTTGTTGACAAGAAATGTACATTAGTAATGTTTTGGAAGAATCGTTCACACGTAATGAACTTATGCAACTTTGTGTTGGTTTTGCTTGAGGTTATGGTTTATTTATGTTAATGGTTTTTTGTTGTTTTGATGTTTGATCTTTGTTGTGTTTAATTTAATTGATGCCGGATGTTTTTCTGGGAGCAATAGTATGTTTCAATTAAACAGGTGTTAGGTTAATTGGTCAATATGTGTTAAGCAATGTCGGATTGGATGATACTACAATTGGTTAGGATCTTATGCAGCTGCGCGAATTCTATACAGGATTGCCACAATTTTTATGAACATATCTTGCTCTATTTAGGTGCTATTTGGTAGCATCTAAATGATTAATATCTGAATAATGTAGAGATCTGAATGAACTTTCTCTTACACCTGTCTGATCAAGAGACAAACATGTTAAAATTTTAATTCAGAGGTTGATTAAGATGTTTTACCAAATGCTTTAAATCTATCCAATTAAGAGGTTGTCCTGTCTGATCAAGAGACAAAACATGTTAAAATTTTAATTCAGAGGTTGATTAAGATGTCTTACCAAATGCTTTAAATCTGTCCAATTAAGAGGTTGTCCTCTTAACCGAATCATTAAGAGACTTACCAAACAACATCTTAAAAATGGAAATGAAAAAGCACAATCTTGCCTCTTGCACACCTCAAGCAAAATTGAACTGTAAATAACATTCAATCATTCATACTAATAATTATGCGACAAACATTGAAATAGAAAATGACAACTTTAAATATTTTGGGCATTCAAGATTTTGCTAAATATTTGTTAAAAGAAAATGTATACATTCATGCATTCGTTGAGAAAGATATTCCCATTATAATTAGCTCTTTTTTTTTGAACGGCTAGTTAGTAAATTAGTGATTCGAGTCTAGACAGTGACATCCACAAGGGGTAGTATGCCTTCCCTCGAACCTTCCACCTATGGGGAATAAACCCCACGTCCACGACGGGACTTGAACCCATGACCTTGATCATGGGCAACACCTTATCTTTTCACCAATACCACTAGGCTAGAAGCCTTGGGCCAATGCTTTTATTTTTTACCATCGAGAAATACTTAAAAGAAAAGGCCCAATGCTTTTATTTTTTTCCACAATTTGGGCCAGTACGAAGTTTATATGATTGTTTTCTACTGTTTTGTGTAGTCACGAGGCTGCTAGAACAGATGTTAATGAGGCTGCCGAAAAAAACCATAGTGAGGCTGATGATGAAATAAAAACTGAGGAGGTTGTTGAAGGAACCAAGAAACTTAAATCTGTAGTTTGGAATCACTTCAAAAAGAAAAAAATTGATGGTCTTGATAAGGCAATATGTAATTATTGTGGGAAAAAATTAAGTGGGGGGAGTAGAAGTGGGACCAATCACTTGCATGAACATATTAAAAGATGCAATAAAAGAAAGAATCAAGACATAAGACAATCAATCTTGAATGTACGCCAAGTAAAAAAAGATGGACCTGTTTCGGTTGATGCACATACGTTTGATCAAAACGTTTCAAGAAATGAACTTGCAAAGATGATCGTTCTTCATGAGTATCCACTTAACATGGTGCAACATGTCGGTTTTAGAAGTTTTGTTAACTCAGTTAATCCGTTATTCAAACATGTGTCACGAACTACCATTACTAATGATATAAAAGGCATTTTTGAGAGTGAAAAAAGGAAACTAAAAAAGATTTTGAACTCTAACCACGGTAGAGTTGCTGTGACAACTGATATGTGGACAACTTCTAACCAAAAAAGAGGTTATATGGTTGTTACTGCACATTATATTAACGATTCATGGAATTTATGCAACAAAATCTTGAGGTATTAACTAACTTCTTTTTTCTTATATATTCGTATTATTTGTGTAATGATTATTTTTTATGATTTATAAATTGCAGTTTTATGTATGTTCCGGCTCCTCATAATGCTAAAACACTAACCAAAGATTTAATGGGGTGCTTGGTTGCTTGGTCCATTGATTGTAAGCTATCTACCTTAACTTTGGATAATTGTAGTGTTAATATTTCCATGATCGATAAAATGAAAGAAAAGTTGAGACCTGATTGTAACATCCTAAAACTGGCCTAGATGTTTTAGGTATATTTTGATATTTGAAAATATCTATTTGACCATATGTGGAATAATTTGATTAAGTGTTAAATAAATTATCTACGAAAGGGACTTTTGTCTTGTATTTGTTTAAAAGTTGAAGAAAAACAAAAGTGGGTCCCACCCCTCCTCCCTTGGCTGGCATTTTGAGATGGGGAAACCCCATCTTTCCACTTTGACCAATTCATCTCTCTCTCTCTCTCTCTCTCACCTTACGCCTCTCTCCCTCTCTACACCACCATCATCTTCTTCATTGTTGTTCTTGAGCTTCCAAGAGAGATCCATAGCTCGTTTCTTGGCCAATCTTTAATCCGAACACGTTTTTGGATAGCTCTTGAGGTAAGCTTCAACCTATATGTGTTCGTTTTCGATTCCTTGATAGTTGATAAATTAGGGTTTATGTGTTCTTGAGATTTGGTTGGTGTTTATGGTGTTGAATGGTATATTAGATGTTTATGCAAAGTTTGACATGTATTGTTGCTTATGTACAAGTATTTTAGCACAAGGTACAACTATTTTAGCAAGATGTACAAGTTAGGGTGTTTATGCTAAAAGTAGGTTATGTGGGTTTTGTCAACCCTTGGAGTTCTTGTTGTTTGAATGCTTGGAATTGTTCATTATGTTAAGAAAACATGTTTGGTAAGTTATGTATGTTAAAAACCAAGTATTGGTGGATTTTGATAAGTAAACTAGCTAGTGTTTGGCTAATTGGGTGAAAAGATGAACTAGGAATTTAGAAGTAAAATACTTGGGTTGTTGGTTGTCATGACTTGATGAGTTGTCTAATTGATTATGACTTGTTAGTTATGATGAATGTGTGCTAAATGATGGAGTTTGGGTGGTGTTTGGATGGTTATTGGAAGATTTCATGAACTAGTGAAATTGGTGGTTAAAAATGATCTAGGATGGAGTTTTGATCTTGTTAAAATAACTAGTTAGTTATTAATTGTTAAATGGTGTGATTATAGCAATTAAAGTTGTGCTTGAAAGCGTTGGAGTAAAAATGTTGTTTTGACCCGTTTGGGCCAATGGGTAGTAAAGTGACTTTAATAACTTGGATTGTGAAAGTGTAAGTATTTTGTTAGGATTATGTGATTAGTAATGTTATTGGTAACATTTGGTGAATTGCAAGTTGTTTACATGATTGTAGTTATGGAAAGTATTATAGTTTTAATAATCCGGTTTTTTTTGACCCGTTTGAGTGTAAGAAATGCAATATGGCTAGTTGACTTGTTGTGTAAGTGTAAATGGTCATGACATGTTCTTATGATGGTTTAAGTGTTTGGCTATTTAGTTAGTGCAAGTGTTAGTGTTAAATGTATATTTAACATTGGTTATAATTTGGTGGAATTATATACTAATTCGGTATCCCTTTGGTGTACAGGAATCGGGATCGTGACTCAGAAACATTAGACCTCTGAGTTCGACAAGTGGAAGGTTTCGGTGAGTGGATTTAACCTCCAACTTGTGTTTGGTCGCATTCGGTTAGGTATTGCATACTTGTAGTGAAAAATGCAAAAATATGGTTGTGCAGGGAAAACTCGTGAACACGAGTATAAACTCGTGAACACGAGTTTATTGGGCAGAAAATTGGTTTCGTGAACACGAGTGTAAACTCGCGAACACGAGTTTGTTGGGCAGAAAATTGGACTCGTGAACACGAGAATCTTCGCGACTGCGAAGCACTAGTTCGCGACGCGAACTTAGCCTTCGCGACACGAGGTTGAATGGTTTTGTTTTTCGACGCGATTCTTCGTATCTAGCTTGCTTGTTTGGTACCTATTTGCTAGTGTTGAGTCAAATAGGTTATGTGCACATAGGTGAAGAGACTTGGCTTGACGGGTAGCTATAATTCGGTTTGACTTGGTGACCGAGGTTTGAGAAGTCAGTGCGCTGGGCAATGGGTGTCGACTAAAGGGTATCCGACCTTACCTGTATTTGTTGCATGGTCAAGGGGAGGGAGTTGCCCGGGTGTTGGTCACGAACCGCTATCGGTTACCGTGGTTTGGCCGACCATGGTTTAAGGCTCCGGCAGGACCCCGATCTTCTTGAACGAACCGGGAAGCGTGTATTGAAACTTCCGTGTTCCAGCGATGACCCAACCGGAGATGTTTATTTAAACTTCCGGGTTTAAGTGATGACCGAACCGGAGATGTTTTATAACTTCCGTGTTTTAGTGATACCCAACCGGAGATGTTTTATAACTTCCGTGTTCTAGTGAACAGTGATAAGTGGTTAGGTGGCTTTTAGATAGTAGTGATGCCTATTCCAGCTTGTTGGGCTTTACAGAATTTGTAGATTCTATTCATTCACTTAGCTTTGTGCTAATCCCTCCCTCGTTGAATCTTTTCAGGTGATCGGTGCTTTGGACGGGATGATTGACCAAGCTCAGTTGATATGTTTTGAAAATGAGCCGTGTCGTTTATTAACACCGTTAACTATTATTATTATTATTATTATTATTTGGAGTTTATTTTGGGACACTTGGTTTGTAAACCTAAACCTAAACTTATCATTATCTTTATGCTTCCGCTAAACTAACCTAGGGGATAACCTAATCGCCTTCGGGCATTTAAAAAAAAAAAAAAAACGTTCTCCAAATTTTGCGGTGTTACACTGATAATCTTCTTTTGAAAGGGGAATTGATTCACATGAAATGTTGTGCGCATATCTTGAATTTAATTGTTCAACAAGGATTAGGTGCAATTCAAAGTGGGGTAGACTCTATTCGTGAGAGTGTTGTTTTTTGGACCGCAACTCCAAAAAGAGCGGAAAATTTTGAAGATGCAAAAGATGGTTTGCCTCTTACAAGTAAGAGAAAGTTAGTTTTAGATTGTAAAACTAGGTGGAATTCTACTTATTTGATGCTTATAAGTGCGATTCCGTATAAGGAAGTCTTTAATCGCCTTGTACATAAAGAAAAAAAAACTACAAGCAAGCACCTACTGATCAAGATTGGGATTTAGCAAAAAATATGTGTGATAAACTCAAGTTGTTTTATAGCGTGACTGAGATGTTTTCTGGGGTCAAATACCCGACTGCTAATCTGTTTTTCCCTCAGATTTGTGAGATTCGGTTATCGCTTAATGAGTGCCTTATATCACCTTATGAGGAGATCAAGATGATGGCTGCCAAAATGGTTGACAAGTTTGACCAATATTGGTCTACTATACATGGAATATTAGCCATCGCCACTATTTTGGACCCAAGATTTAAAATGAAGTTGATTGAGTTTTATTTCCCCAAAATATACGGTAAAGAGTCTGACCAAGAAGTAGATCGCATTAGGAAGTTAATTTATGATTTAGTAAAAGAATACAAGACATATGATGCCAAAGAAAGGCATTCTTCGTTGAATAATTCTGATTGTGGAATGGATATTGATGATTGTGGAGATCCTTTGGCTGGTTTTGATCTATTTGTGAGTACCACTTCAACTGTTGATACCAAATCTGAGTTAAATTATTATTTAGAGGAAAATGTTTTGCCAAGGAATGGAGTTTTTGATATTTTAGCATGGTGGAAGGCTAATGGTCTTAAATATCCTACTCTGCAAAGAGTTGTTAAAGATGTTTTGGCTATACCGGTGTCCACAGTTGCTTCCGAATCAGCATTTAGTACCGGTGGTAGACATGTCACTCCTCACCGTAATAGGCTTCATCCGGATACATTGGAAGCTCTAATTTATGTACAAGATTGGCTATGGGATGAGAAATTAGGTATATTTATTTTATTTAACATTAATTATTTTGTAACAATATTTATATATGTTTTTTTTTATCGGTAGGTGCACATTCAAATATAGAAAAACATATTGCGAAGTTTGAAGTTGTAAAAGATGAAGAAGCGGGTCCGAGCTTTGTGGATTTTGATCTTTAGTTTTTGTAAAATTGTTGCTTTATTTTGGTATTTGTAACGAACATTAAAATGTCGTGCTTATCGTTTTTGCTATTTCACGTTTTGCTATTTCGTGTATGAGAACGAACTAAGAGAAGAGTATTAAATGTTTTAGCTATCTTGTTTATTTTTTTTATTGAACGGGTACCCGTTGGGTTACTCGTACCCGGCGGGAATTTATCTACCCGAACCCGACAGGTATTTGACCGGGTACGAGGCGGGTGCGGGTACGAGAATAGGAGTTCAGGTACGGGTACGTTTCCGTACCCGTTTGCGTCCCTAAGCCCACTATTTGGTCGCCATTTTGCATTAGGGTTTTGCAGAAGTTCTCAGAGCAGCGGATAACTCTTTTCTTCCGTCACCATGGGTCGTATGCACAGCAGCGGGTACTTTCTATCACCATTAGCATTCGTTTGACTGATTGTATTTCAACGATTTCGCGTTGTGATTGTTTTTTATTTTGCTATTTTGGTGAACAGTAAGGGTATTTCTGCATCAGCTAAACCGTACAAGAGGACTTCTCCAAGCTGGTTGAAGATTTCATCTCAGGATGTAAGAATATAAGAAATAAATTTATATTAATCACTTGTGTGTTGATTTTGAATGCAATGAATTTGTGTTTTTTGCTAAAAACCCCAAAAAATGAGATTTCGTTGTGAGCTTGAAGAATCAGACAATTATTTATTAGAGAATTTGACAATCACATCATAGAAGGATATAATTGGGTGTTTCGATGTGTTTTTTGAAAGCGATTTTTGTGAAGATTAGGAATCAGTTAATTAGCTAGAACAAGGGTGTTTATCTCAGGGATTGTCGGTTAATTTATATTTGCTGTAAAACCGTAGTTATGTTGCAAATAGTTGCTTCTCTAATTTTTAATTATGTTGGCTCAATAGTTAGGAAATCAGAATCATATTAGGCAAGCATTGCAAAACATATTTAGGTCTAGAGCTTAAAAGTGTATGATCTGATATCAAGTTTATACTTTAATAAAAAAAATGGATTTTAAATTCTTAAAATGAGAAATGGATTATGATTATAAGTTATAGTTGTCAATTGTCAATTGTTAATTATATGATAATTTATTTGTTCAATTCTTCAGGTTGCAGACAACATATGCAAGTTTGCCAAAAAGGGTCTTACACCATCCCAAATTGGTGTTATTCTTCGTGATTCTCACGGTATTGCTCAGGTCAACAGTGTTACTGGAAGCAAGATTCTTCGTATATTGAAGGGACATGGTATGCATTTTATTTCTTTTTTGTTTCTATTAATTCGAATGGAATTCAAGTTTATAAATTTGTAATTGTTATTTGTTTTTTAGGGCTTGCTCCTGAAATCCCTGAGGATTTATATCACCTGATTAAGAAAGCAGTTGCAATTCGCAAGCATTTGGAGAGAAACAGGAAGGATAAGGATTCCAAATTCAGGTTAATTCTTGTGGAGAGCAGGATTCATCGTCTTGCCCGTTACTACAAGAAGACCAAGAAGCTGCCACCTGTCTGGAAATAGTATGTTCCGTGCCTTTTTTTTTGTATTTTATTTTCTTATTATCGATTTTTAAGAATGTTTTTTCAATCATATTTATTCCATTCCCTTCTTATTTGCAGCGAGTCGACCACTGCCAGCACTCTGGTGGCCTAGAAAAGATGCACTCATACAAGCTGGAACAAGAGTTTTGTATTTCAAACGACTATCATTTATATCGTTTTGTTATTTAGAATTTTCAGTTTTTAATTTGTATGGCATCCGTGCCATTTTGATCATCATAGACAAGGTGTTTTATTATTAATCAATTTATGCACCTTTCATTAAAAAGGAATAATCTTTATTTATTATTATATTATATAATTGATATTAATATTACTAAATGATAGTAATCAGTTACCAGAAAGTTGTCTGCATGCAGGTTGTATACATCTCTTCCGATGACGACTTTAAAATGGAGAAAAGTTAATTAAACAAACGACTTCCAAGATGTGCATTAAGACTCCCTGTTCTGTTTATTTTATTTTGAACTTAGACTGACTTAATAATTTATAATTTTATTTAAGACTCCCTGTTCTGTTTATTTTATTTTGAACTTAGACTGACTTAATAATTTATAATTTCATTTACATGCCTACTTTTCAAACACTAACTTTCCACCAAAAAATATTATTAGTCTAACTTTGGAGCTTAGTAGACACTCTTTAACTATTCAAATAAAACTTTCTAAACGAAAGTCATTCATGGTTATTTGAACGTAGGAAGAAGAATCAGACCGAATGGAATATGTCATAAACCTCAAAACTAGGCATTTGTCTATTTTACTGAACTCAAATGTCATAAAATCTATTTGGTTTGGGTGGCAGTTGGTTGGGACAGAAAGTTTAGTTAAACCCATCCTTTCACATGAAGAATTTCCTGGTAATAACAATTTACTTTCTAGTCCTAGTTATGCTTTTGATGTCAGTTTGTGTACATGGGATCTTCAAAAATAATTTAAAATCGATATTGGAGAGTGGTCTAAAATGCATGCAAAGGTTACACGCTCATCTCTCTTGTGGGTTACCAACCGGTAGTGAAGTTATTAGTGGTAATTAATTTTCTCTAGTTTTGTACATCTATATAATGCATAACTCTTTGCTGATTAAACTTGAGAATGTATTATTGCAGGCGGGATGGTAACATCTTGATCTTTCTTGATATCGAAAGCTCTTAAGGTAAAATTACCTTAATACCCCTGTCATTGTTTGAGAGTAAACATGGATTAATTGTATATTTGTATTTGCAGGGGGGATAATTGGATGAAGCTATACGTTTCAGACTACAAGGTGATCCTAACAGAAGGTTTTGATGGTGTTGAATATTTTGAGAGGATAGAATCGTGGCTTGATAGAAAGCTTATAACTTTGTGTTGGAACATGGAAATAGTGTCATCCCACATTGCTCAAATAATGAAACAATTGTATATTTATAAAGCCTTTCTCACCCATAACTAAGAAACCATTGACTTGGGCTTTGTGGTGGGTTTAGGCTTGTTTGGGCTAAATATATATAATTTGTATATATATTAAATGGTCAAAAGATGTCTTGGGCGGGCTCTAATTGAAATTCTGTTTTAGGACACTGCAATTTGCAGGCCTCAATCAAAATTGTTGTAATCGAATGATTTCTGATTTTATATATACAACTAGCTACAAAACCCGCCCGATGGGCGGGTATGCTGTAAATTTTAGTATGTAGAAAAATGTCCAAAAACTTTATATATTTCTAAATGACATAATAATCGATAGATGTGATGATGATTTTGTACAAAAACACGGTAAATGAAGAAATGTTACACGGGCATTTTATTAAATGAAGAATCCAGCTTTTTATGTCGTAATCCGTAATATCTGAAGTCTGGTTCCGTTGCACAATCCAGCTTTTTATGCCGTAATCATAGAATGCCGGTTTTATGGAAATTATATTGAGTCGTGTATCACTTCTGAATAAATACGATTGAGTCGCTGATTGATCTTTTAAATATTTATTTGTTTCCTTGTATGTAGGATCTTTTAAATAGTTATTTATTTGTTTCCTTGTATGTAGGAAGCCGTGTATGGAGCATATGAATGTAGACCATAAGCCGTACCAGATTCGTTTGCCGTATATGGAGCGTATGAATGTAGACCGTAAGCTGTACCAGATTCGTTTGTATTAGTGCAAATGACGTGGACCAATCAGGGAATTCCAAGTGGCATTATGGACCAATAGGAATGCTTGGAATTGCCATGGTGTCAAACCCTCTTCAAATTTAGGCCTCATATATAGGGTAGGATTACGAATATATTTTCCTAACAATCTAAAACAGAATTTTTCAAAATGGATCAAACGATTCTGAAACCACATGTCGAAAAACCAGAAAAGTTTAAAGGATCTGATTTTCGTCGTTGGCAACAAAAGATGTTATTTTATCTAACATCGTTGCATGTATCTTCTGTTCTTACAGATTCTGAACCAACAGATCCGTATGAAGATGGACAGAATGTTCCATGTATGATCCCCTGTATGATATCTATTCGACCTTTGCAACTGCAAGGGAGATTTGGGAATCATTAGAAAAGAAATACAAGACTGAAGTTGCATATTCTAAGAAATTTGTTGTTAGAAAATTTCTAAACTATAAAAAGAATGATGCAAAACCTGTTGTAAAACAAGTGGAAGAACTCCAAATCATAGTCCACGAAATGGAAGTGGAAGGTATGGGTATAAACTCTAACTTCCTTGTTGGTTCTATTAATGAAAAGTTACCCCAATCCTGGAAAATTTTTAAATTATATCTTAAACACTTGACTGACGATATGAGTTTTGAGCAACTTGTTCTTAAAATTCGTGTTGAGGAAGATAACAGGATGCATGAAAAGGCTGAAACAAATGCAATAGAACCAAACACAAATATGATTGGAGAAAGCTCTTCCAAACCATACAATAAGCGCAAGAATGGTGGAGATTCTGAAAAGAATAATTACAAGGCTGGAAAGAAAGATTACCACCAACAAAAGAAGAATTTCAACCAACAAAAGAAGAACAACTTCAAGAAAGTCACTCATTGTTGGGTTTGTGGGAAACCTGGGCACAAAGCCAAGGATTGTCGCCACAAGAAAGATAGTGGAAACGGAAATTCTGGAGGAAATTCCAACCAAGCAAATAATGTGGAATCTCCTCAAGAATTTGCTAGTGTCATTGAAGCCTTCTTCACCACAAATGTTGTTGATTGGTGGATGGATACAGGTGCTACAAAGCACATATGCAATTCAAGAAGAATGTTTACATCTTATGAAAAGGTGAATGAATCTGAACCAATGTTCATGGGGAATGGAACGTCTTCAAAGATTGAAGGAAAAGGGAAAGTTGTATTGAAGCTAACTTCCGGAAAGGATCTTGTTCTTTCAAACGTGTTGCATGTACCAAACATCACCAAGAAACTGATTTCCGGTCCCATACTTAGTAATAAAGGTTTTAAACTTGTATTTGAATCTGATAAATTTGTAATCACCAAAGGTGGTGTGTATGTAGGAAAGGGTTACCTCAATGAGGGACTCTTCAAACTAAGTGTTGTAACCGATGACAATGATATTAATGATAATAACGCGGGCACTAGCACCGCTTCTGTGTACATGATTGATCCTTCTTTCTTATGGCATTCTAGATTAGGCCATGTTAATTTTCGTTCCTTACATAGAATGATAAACTTAGGCATGTTGCCTAAATGTTCTATAAATAAAATATCAAAGTGTGAAGTTTGTGTAGAATCTAAATACACAAGTCATTCACACAAATATGTAGAGAAATCAAATCAAATACTTGGTTTAATTCATACAGATTTATGTGATTTTAAAGCAACTCCATCTAGAGGAGGAAAGAATTATTATATTACTTTCATTGATGATTGTAGTAAATTTTGTTATGTGTACTTAATCAATACCAAAGATGAAGCTTTGAATATGTTTAAAACATATAAAGCCGAAGTTGAAAATCAACTAGACAAAAAGATCAAAATTCTAAGGTCGGATAGAGGAGGAGAATATGAATCCAATGACTTTGCTGAATTTTGTTCTAATTATGGTATTGTACTCCAAACAACATCCCCTTACACTCCACAACAAAATGGAGTGGCTGAACGTAAAAATAGAACATTAAAGAACATGATTAATTCAATGTTAATCACTTCGGGGGCTCCTCATAATCTTTGGGGTGAAGCATGTCTAGCAACAAACACAATATTAAATAAAATCCCTCATAAGAAGAGTGATAAATCTCCATATTAATTATGGAAAGGAAAATAACCTTCTTATAAAAGGATGAAAGTGTGGGGTTGTTTGGCAAAGGTTCAAGTACCTTTACCAAATAGAACCAAACTTTGACCTAAAACAGTTGATTGCATATATCTTGGTCCAACAAAGAATAGTGCTGCTTATAGGTTCTTGGTATATAAATCGAATGTACAAGACATAAGCAACAATACAATAATTGAGTCTGCAGAAGCAGAATTCTTTGAGAATACTTTCCTTATAAGGATAAAGAGAAAAATATCTCTAATCCAAGGAAAAGAGTAATAGATAGTCAATTGTCTCAATCTCAAAGAGACAACGATTCTGAGGTTCCACAAGAAAATGTTGAACCTAGAAGTAAGCGTGCTAAAGTCTCTAAAGACTTTGGACCTGATTACATGACCTATATTGTGGATGAAGAACCACAAACATATAAGGCTGATATGGAATCATCAGAAGCACCTTATTGGCAAGAGGCTATTCAAAGTGAAATAGACTCAATTGTGCACAATAATACATGGAAATTGGTTGACCTACCTTCGGGACATAAACCAATAGGTCATAAGTGGATCTTTAAGAAGAAACTAAGACCTGATGGTACCATAGAGAAGTATAAGGCTCGGTTAGTAGCCAAAGGATACCGTCAAAAGGAAGGACAAGATTTCTTTGATACTTATTCACCGGTTACAAGAATAACCTCTATAAGAACATTAATGGCTATAACAACAATTCACAACTTAATTATACATCAAATGGATGTAAAGACTGCTTTCTTAAATGGTGAATTAGATGAAGAAATCTATATGCAACAACCTGAGGGCTTTGTTGTAAAAGGTCAAGAGCATAAGGTATGTAAATTGATTAAATCTCTTTACGACCTTAAACAAGCTCCAAAACAATGGCATGAAAAGTTTGATAATACTCTCTTATCAAACGGCTTTCACATAAATGAATGTGATAAATGTGTTTATGTTAAACAAACCAAAAACGCATTTGTCATTATTTGTTTATATGTGGATGATATGTTGATTATGGGTACAAATATGGATGTCATTAATCAAACCAAGAAAATGCTTCATTCTTCATTTGATATGAAAGACATGGGAGTAGCTGATGTCATTCTTGGCATTAGAATTCAAAGGAATTCCAATGGATACATCCTTACTCAATCTCATTACATTGAGAAGACCCTAAAGAAATTTGGGCACTATAATGGCAGATCAGTAGTAACTCCATTCGATCCCAAGGTTCAACTGAAGAAGAACAAAGGACAAAGTGTATCACAATTACAATATACACAAGTTCTAGGAAGTCTTATGTATATAATGAATTGTACACGTCCAGATTTGGCATATAGTGTAAGTCGACTTAGTCGATACTCACATAACCCGGGAAGAGATCATTGGGATGCACTAGTAAGAGTGCTTCAATATCTTAAGCATACAATGGCTTATGGGTTACATTACACTAAGTATCCTGCTGTATTAGAAGGATTTTGTGATGCCAATTGGATTTCCAATCATAATGAAGGCAAGTCCACAAGTGGCTATGTATTTACACTTGGAGGAGCCGCCGTCTCATGGAAATCATCTAAGCAAACTGTGAATACCAGATCAACTATGGAAGCAAAATTTGTAGCCTTAGATAAAGCTGCAGAAGAAGCTGAATGGCTTAGAAGCTTTCTAGAGGGTATTCCATTGTGGCCAAAACCAGTGACTGCTGTATGCATACATTGTGATAGTATGGCTGCTCTTACAAGAGCAAAGAATCATATCTATAACGGCAAGTCAAGACACATAAGACGTCGCCACAATACGATAAAAGACTTGTTGAAAAATGGAATAATCTCCATCGACTACGTAAAGTCAAAGGAAAATATAGTTGATCCTTTGACAAAAGGTGTAACGACCCGAAATTTGTGAATAAATAAATTATTTAAAAATATGATAATTATGGATAAATCATTTAAAAGACGTAGAAATTGGTTTCGTGTCATTTGGACACAGTATGAGAAAGTTATGGACGAAACCGGGTCGAAAAGGATAACAAAAATTGCAGCCCAGCTGAAGTGCCCAGATAGCGGCGCTATCTGGGAAGATCGCGACGCGATCTTGTGGGGGGTCGGACAGCGACCCGAAATAGCGTATGAAGGGGAAACGCGAAATAGATAGCGTTGGGAGATAGCGGCGCGAAGTGGCGACGCGAATTAACGCGGGCAAGAAATAGCGGCGCTATCCTGGGGATAGCGGCGCGATCTTTCGTCTGTGCAGGATTAAAAGTCGGGTTTTGGTCATTATTGCAGAAACAAACCCTTGTTTTCTCCCAACTCGAGTGTGTGAACGATTCTGAGTGTAAATCATCATTTGGAGCAGATTTCTTGGTCAAATCTTGTGATTCTTCACTCCTAGTTGAAGATTAAAGGTATATCTTCAATCCCTTGTAGTTGTAGCTTTAGATCTATGGATTTAGAAGCTAGGGTTTGAAACCCTAGTTCTTGGGTTGGTGATTAATGGTTAAATAAATGTTGTATACACTTAATAGATGGTATATTAACAAAGGAAACAAGTGTATGATTATGATTTGTAAGAATCTTAAGGGTTGGTTAAACCTAGGGTTTGGTAAATCACCATATTTGGGGGAAATGAATTGATGGGTGTTATCTAGAGGTAGATGAACACATTGGTAGTAGTTTGTGTTGATAATCTTGTTGTGATAATTGTATTAGGCTTTTGGTGAAGTCTTGGAAAGTTGATTGGGTTGTGAAGCAAGAGATTGGGTGTCAAGAGTACGGTTTGAGCATCATATTGCTAAGGTGAGTACATGTGGAATTTACTGAGTACATAGCCCTATGAAATACTTTCATTACTTGTGTTATGGTCTATTTGCTTAATTGGGTAGACTAGTAGTTGATAGTTAGTTATACCGATGATAGTATTGAACTAACTTGTTTGATGATAGACGTGATAGCCGAGAGCTAGATTGACATAACTATTGAGTTATGATATGCTGAGATAATGTGATGATGCGGGGAACCCCCGGTCATGAGAGGGTGGAATGAGGGGCAGTTGGGTGAATTCCCATCGACTCATCCACAATAGGCGTGGTGTGAGGGGCAGTTGGGTGGATTCCCATCGACTCAATCACGATAGGCGTGGTGTGAGGGGCAGTTGGGTGGATTCCCATCGACTCAATCACGATAGGGTGATGTGAGGGGCAGTTGGGTGGATTCCCATCGACTCAACCACAATAGTAGTCTTACTCATTGGACGTATTCCGGTGGGCAAGAGTGTAGGGTCACACTAAGGTGACTAGAATGGGTAGTTGGGTTTATATATATATATATGTATATTGATTGGTTTTATGAAACGTGACATTTCATTTTATTATCGGGTCTAAACCCATGTAGCTCACGAGACGTTTTTGTCTCACGTACTCCTTGTTTTGTTTTACTATGTACTCAGGTTCGGGATCGAAGGTTTAGGTACGCATGGATAGAGATGCGGGGCCTAGAGTAGAAGAACTTTAGATTGGATTTGTGCTTAGCTTTGGTTTTGATCTAATTTGTAACACCAAACTTTATACTCTGATTTTCATACCAAGGTTTTTGTAAATCCATATTTTTGTTTGGAATAGTTCTTCTATTTATGAAAAATGTCATATTTTGGGGTAAATGTTTTGTATTAAAAATTGAGGTGTTACAACTTGGTATCAGAGCTATAGTTTAAGTGAATTAGGTTGGATGACCATCCTAGTCTTAGACTGTAGCATTAGGAATGTAAGATTCCTTGAGATCGATAGGTTGACCTTGAGACTTTATATTAAGTTTAGGGTTGAACCTAGGGGGACCGATGAGAATTGATACGATTATGGATATTGAGTCTTATGCGACTAATGGGTTGTACACAAAGTACTAAATGTTTAATGTCTTTCGTTTAGTCTTGGTCGAAAGAAATGGCGACCACGCATAGAAGTGGTAAAGCCCCGGAGGGCCGGGAGGAAGAAATACCTCATGTCGAGGTTGTGGTTGAACAGGAAAGTCAACCGTCGATGCATCAAGTTGATGAATCGGAGGTCGGAGCTAATAGAACTCCGGTGACCATGGCGGACCTCCAAACTATTATTGAACAACTCAGGGGAGTGGTGGCCGATGAGGTGCACCGCATCATTGGGGACCGTGAGAGGTCGGGTGAAGATCGTGTATCCGAGGCTAGATCGGATGAGAAAACCAGGGATGGTGGCACTCGAGTGGAGAAATCCTCCACAGGTGGTTGTAGTGATGCAAGGGCGAGACCCGATAAAAATTATGGTTGTTCTTTTAAGACCTTCATGGCTTGTAAGCCAAATGTGTATACGGGTAGTTCGGACCCGAAAGTAACTATGAGGTGGATCCGAGAAACCGAGAGGGTTATCGGTAGTAGTAAGTGTAAGGATGCCGATATGGTGACGTATGCGTCACAACTATTGAAAGAAGATGCCATGGTGTGGTGGGATATCGTGTATGAGACCCTCGGGAGGGAGGTGGTTGAGAAGATGTCATGGGACGACTTTACCACGAGGTTGAAGAGAAAGTTTTGCCCCGACAGGGATTTGGAAAAGATGCATGAGAGGTTTGTAAACCTAAAGAAGGGTGATAGGTCGGTTGAGGAGTACTCAAGGGAGTTCACGGGATTGCTCCCGTTTGTTGTAAGAACTTATTTTGAGGAAAGGTCGAGGGTAGTCCGGTATGCTTGTGGGCTACCTTGGGATTACCAATTGAAGGTAAGAAGAGCGGTCACACTCGATGAGGCCATTGGTGCCGCCCGGGGTGTAGAAGAGATAGATGCGACAAGGAATGCCGTGAGGGCCCATGTGAACGAGAAAAGGAAAGCCGAGAGTGGCTCGGGAACTTCTAAAAAGGGGAAGTTCACATCAAATTCCTTCAAGCAAGGAAGCGTTGTCCCGTGCAAGAGATGCGGGAAGAACCATGTCGGCGAGTGCCGAGGAGATTCGAAGGTGTGCTATATTTGTGGAAAGACGGGGCATATAGCACGGGATTGTAGATCCAAGGCGCTCTCCGAGGTGGAGTGTTACTCGTGCCATGAAATGGGACACTATAGCAATGCGTGCCCGAAAAAGAGGATCGAGCCAAAGGTGCCCGCGGTTCAAAAGAAAGAGGAACTGGCTAAAGTGAAGGGGCGTTCCTTTCAGGTGACTCGAGAGGAAGCAAGAGAGGTGCACGATGTGGTATCAGGTACTTTATTCATTAACTTCATGCCATCTTCTATATTATTTGATTCGGATTCTACTTGTTCGTTGGTCTCACGAGTTTGGTAGAAAGTTAAATATGCCGACCGATGTTGTTAGATGAAAAATATGAAATAGAGGTAGCCAATGGGAAATCTCAACGATCGAATTTGTTTATAGAAGTTGTGATTTAGAAATAAATGGGAAAAAGTTTAAAAATTGATTTATGTCCATGAGAAAGAAGGATTTTGACGTGATTATCAGTATGGATTGGTTGGGTATGCACCAAGCCGAGGTATTGTGTGACTATAGCTTAATGCTCGTACGGATTGGTGGTTATAGGAATTGGAGGTAAGTTGTATGACGTGGATATTTATTTTGGGGAATGATTTCCCGGTTAGTTATGTGTATGGAAATTTTTTTTTTTTAAAAGGAATATGGTTCGGTGTGTCGCAGATAGTAAGGATGTAGGGGTTGATGTTAATATATGGTATCAAAAGATGAACCGCAAGGACGGTAAATGTTTCAAACAAATGGATAGTAGTACAATGAAGTACTAAGTTTTGGTAAGAATTGTAGTAAGGATGGAAATTTGGAAATAGAAATCTCGGAATTGAGACTTGAGTATTTGGCGAGAATCTGGATAAGTAATGTAATGTTAATATATGTAAATGGGAAAGAAAAGAATGATTAAAGGTATAGTGATGCCTTGGAACAAATAAATGTAACATAGGTGGAAAAGAATAAGTGTCAGGAATGACATATTTTAATTGTTAGAAAGAGTGGAGTAAAAATTGGCATGTAGCCATAACAAGTTTCGTGGCAAGGGATGATCGATTTGATATTAAGGGTAAGATAACGATTATGGGCAAAATGTCATAATAATGATGTGATATAATATGACATAGCGTGTATGAGACTACGACTGGGAAATAAATATCTCAAGGTATCGCGATGTAGAAAGACGGGAACATGGAATGTTGGGCTAATGGGTGCCAAGTCATGGGTTACAAATGTAGACCGGAGTCGATTGGTTGACTCAAAGGTGACCGGGTTGGCCGGTGAACTTTGGTTAAAGGAATAGATTGGTGGTTACCCCGGTGGTAATAAAAGGATTGGAAATCGGTAATAAAGAAATGGACCGGTTAAGGGTGATTGATGTGTAAGTGAAACGGTAAACGACAATCGGAGATTTTATTGGTATACCCGCGGGGTACAATGCATGTGCACTATATGATGGCCTTGGAAGGCATATAATAATTGGAAAGATAATATTATATGAAATGTGCTAAGTACTATGTTTGATGGGGGGACATATGTATAGGGGAGAAAACGATAATGCGATTTTTTATAGGAGAGGTGCTAGAACGCACGATGAGCGATTTGATGATCGAATGGGTAATATAGTAGCGAGGCTACGCGATGCGAAAAGATGGATGTCAGATGACATTGGCGTGGCATGTGCATATGGTTGTATATGTGCACAATAGATACGTTTAGATTGAGTTGGCGTGATATATATATATATATATATATATATATATATATATATATATATATATATATATATATATATATATATATATATATATATATATATAAGTATATATATATATGTGTAGGTGTGTATGCTTATGCGTTTATATGACGATGATAGCACCATGTGGTTAATGAGTATTGCTATTATGTTATGGTAAATGAAAATTTGGTTGGAAATGCGGGTTGCATTAGGTCATGTATAGGTATGGGATGCCTACGACTTCTCGAATATGAGAAAAAAGATGCTGTTAGAAAGCAATTGTTATTGAGGACCAGGATATGGTCAACTTGTGTGAAATTATGGTATGTGAGGCGAAGGTGATTGAAATGGTTCTAAGTAATGGTATAAGTGACCGAATGAAGGTCAAGAAGCGATAAGGATTGATGTGACCATAAGGTAATGTGAGAACTCGGAGAAATGTGAAAAGATGAGAATTTTGGAAATATGGACGATTGTTAAGGAAACATTAATGGGTGTAACCGGAAGTGATAAGTCGAGAATGAGATCTCGAGGGTAGGGAATCTGTTAATTGGAAAAAGTATGGTTGACTTTAGGCAAAAGTCAAGATTAGTCAACATATGATTAGTTGACTTGGTTAAGGATGGGTTTTGACTTTCGTTTCGAATGACTCGCGATGATAGTAGTATAATGTATTAGTTGTGTGTATGAGAAAGAGGTAATGACGTAATTAAAAGAGTTATAGTCAAATTATGTCACTTTGACCCGTTGGGAGTTTTCAAGTTGAATTTGGGAATTGGGTATCTAATGGTTGATAAATCATAATTAGAGGTCGATGGTAAAGGAAATTGTTGAAGTATAGTTGACTTTGTTCTTAAGTCAAGGGTTAGACGAGGTTGGAATATGGTAACTTGGTCGAAACTAGACTTTGACATTGGTGTTGGTCGATTAGTTGATTATAATGCGTGGGTCATGTCATTTCTATGAGTATAAGATGATCGGTTAGAGGATTGAAAGTCTTGTGGTCAAAATTGTGCAAGATTGGCCCATTTGGGCACTAAAGGCTTAAGATTGATTTTTGACCCGTTTGGATCTAACGGGATTAATTGAGTGTTTACATTCATATTGTTGACTAATTCGGGATGAGAAAAGTTTAACGGTAATAACCGCGGGAGGATGAGAATGGATACTCGGTAGAATGTGGATTGAAATTCTTAGCGATTCCGAGGACGGAATCCTTTTAAGGGGTAGATAGTTGTAACGACCCGAAATTTGTGAATAAATAAATTATTTAAAAATATGATAATTATGGATAAATCATTTAAAAGACGTAGAAATTGGTTTCGTGTCATTTGGACACCGTATGAGAAAGTTATGGACGAAACCGGGTCGAAAAGGATAACAAAAATTGCAGCCCAGCTGAAGTGCCCAGATAGCGGCGCTATCTGGGAAGATCGCGACGCGATCTTGTGGGGGGTCGGACAGCGACCCGAAATAGCGTATGAAGGGGAAACGCGAAATAGATAGCGTTGGGAGATAGCGGCGCGAAGTGGCGACGCGAATTAACGCGGGCAAGAAATAGCGGCGCTATCCTGGGGATAGCGGCGCGATCTTTCGTCTGTGCAGGATTAAAAGTCGGGTTTTGGTCATTATTGCAGAAACAAACCCTTGTTTTCTCCCAACTCGAGTGTGTGAACGATTCTGAGTGTAAATCACCATTTGGAGCAGATTTCTTGGTCAAATCTTGTGATTCTTCACTCCTAGTTGAAGATTAAAGGTATATCTTCAATCCCTTGTAGTTGTAGCTTTAAATCTATGGATTTAGAAGCTAGGGTTTGAAACCCTAGTTCTTGGGTTGGTGATTAATGGTTAAATAAATGTTGTATACACTTAATAGATGGTATATTAACAAAGGAAACAAGTGTATGATTATGATTTGTAAGAATCTTAAGGGTTGGTTAAACCTAGGGTTTGGTAAATCACCATATTTGGGGGAAATGAATTGATGGGTGTTATCTAGAGGTAGATGAACACATTGGTAGTAGTTTGTGTTGATAATCTTGTTGTGATAATTGTATTAGGCTTTTGGTGAAGTCTTGGAAAGTTGATTGGGTTGTGAAGCAAGAGATTGGGTGTCAAGAGTACGGTTTGAGCATCATATTGCTAAGGTGAGTACATGTGGAATTTACTGAGTACATAGCCCTATGAAATACTTTCATTACTTGTGTTATGGTCTATTTGCTTAATTGGGTAGACTAGTAGTTGATAGTTAGTTATACCGATGATAGTATTGAACTAACTTGTTTGATGATAGACGTGATAGCCGAGAGCTAGATTGACATAACTATTGAGTTATGATATGCTGAGATAATGTGATGATGCGGGGAACCCCCGGTCATGAGAGGGTGGAATGAGGGGCAGTTGGGTGAATTCCCATCGACTCATCCACAATAGGCGTGGTGTGAGGGGCAGTTGGGTGGATTCCCATCGACTCAATCACGATAGGCGTGGTGTGAGGGGCAGTTGGGTGGATTCCCATCGACTCAATCACGATAGGGTGATGTGAGGGGCAGTTGGGTGGATTCCCATCGACTCAACCACAATAGTAGTCTTACTCATTGGACGTATTCCGGTGGGCAAGAGTGTAGGGTCACACTAAGGTGACTAGAATGGGTAGTTGGGTTTATATATATATATATATATGTATATTGATTGGTTTTATGAAACGTGACATTTCATTTTATTATCGGGTCTAAACCCATGTAGCTCACGAGACGTTTTTGTCTCACGTACTCCTTGTTTTGTTTTACTATGTACTCAGGTTCGGGATCGAAGGTTTAGGTACGCATGGATAGAGGTGCGGGGCCTAGAGTAGAAGAACTTTAGATTGGATTTGTGCTTAGCTTTGGTTTTGATCTAATTTGTAACACCAAACTTTATACTCTGATTTTCATACCAAGGTTTTTGTAAATCCATATTTTTGTTTGGAATAGTTCTTCTATTTATGAAAAATGTCATATTTTGGGGTAAATGTTTTGTATTAAAAATTGAGGTGTTACAAAAGGCCTTTGTAGAGAACAAGTCATATTTACATCGAGGGGTATGGGCTTAAAGCCAACACAAGAGTAACTACTCGACGGAAACCTAACCTAGCAAAATTGGAGATCCCATGGTCTAGGTTCAATAGGAAAACTAGTTGGGTAAAACTCAAAAGTACTAACACACAGGTATGCCCATTCCTATGATGAATTTAGTGTGTTTTTCCGTTGATGTTTAAGGGATGAATTTTAATTCTTAATAATGTTAATAGCTTTTTACAGTGGAATACTACAGAATATTCTTTATTGGCATTACCTATACGAGATGGATATGTGGTCGCATCTTTGGGAACCAGATGGCTAAGTTCTCTAAAATTCTCATGAATAAGGATTTGTTCACGACCGAAATGAACACAACGGTAAGAATCTGTTATTACAACAATATGATATGTGTGATACTTATTGTCTCGATTTACTACACAACGTGGCTAGTTCAAGACTTATGTCCACTATTCACAAAGTAGATCCGATAAGTAATCACTAAGATAGGTTCAAGTCCAAAAGACACCTAATCTGATGCATGTCATATTACTTTTGATGGAAATAGAATAATAAGTAACTTTATATTATCTTATTTTCTATTCAAATGTGGGGTATTATTGATGTTTGAATAGAAAATGTGGGGTATTGTTGGAACATGGAAATGGTGTCATCCCACATTTCTCAAATAATGAAACATTTGTATATTTATAAAGTTTTTCTCACCCATAACTAAGAAACCATTGACTTGGGCTTTGTGGTGGGTTTAGGCTTGTTTGGGCTAAATATATATAATTTGTATTTATATTAAATGGTCAAAAGATGGCCTTGGGCCTTGGGGCTCTAATTGAAATTCTGTTTTAGGACACTGTAATTTGCAGGCCTCAATCAAAATTGTTGTAATCGAATGATTTCTGATTTTATATATACAATTACGAATATATTTTCCTAACACTCTGGAGACTCGTGTTACATAAGCAATTGTCGTTTTTATAATATATAATTTTTTTTTTTAATTATGACTCGACATTCTATTATCATACTATAATGCGATTAACAAATGTGTTGTATGGTTTACTCGTTTTGTTCAACACTTGAGTTGCAACTTGCAAGAAAGAAAAATATGTTGACATCTCAAAAGCAGTGTTGTAATTTCTCTGAATTTATACATTTTGCTTGACACAATCTATCTATTTGTATAAGAAATTATCAAATTCGGAAAAAAAGGTTATCAGTATAAGTGAATTACCATTCAACAACCTTAAATCCTGATAAAAATATGATTACAGATTTAAACAATCATCAAAGTAACAAAATGCTAAACGAAGTCTTTTATATGAACGCAGGAAAATTATTCAGGGACTGAAATTGATATTTTTTCAAACTTGAAGGACAGAACTGTAGCTTATAGTTTTGTTTTGGAACTTCAGTTCCTCGAGAGAACGAAGAAAGAAATCAAAACACTCATCAATTCGAAGCGGTGATTTCTAAACCAATTTACAAAAATAGCGTAGATCCCCGCCACTTGTTTCCTCCCCTTTCAGTAGGACTCCGGTAAAACTGTGGAAGATCGATGTTTACGAGCGCATTGTAACTGATTAATTCTTAATGTAAGCTTCTTAAACCCTATATTTGATTGAATTAAGTTCAAATTTGAGCTTCAAGATGTTGAAATCTGAGTTGCCTTGTAGTAGAGGTGGTGGACACAGGGCTTGTAAAGTTTGCTCAGATCGATAATTCACTGCACTTTTAAGGTTAACATAATTATGATATATTTGCTTTTTGTTTATGCAGACCGATCATAACAGACATAATTTGGTGCATTCGGTGGGATGAGAGTGTGTTTTGGATGGCGAAAGTTTATTTTATGTGTGACACTTGTTTTCTTTTTCACACATTTTCTCTCAGGTTATTATCTTCTTACAATTATTAATTATTATTAAGTTTTGCTTAAAAACATTAGGATCATAACAAAAATAATTACTTTGATTTGTTATCTCAGTTTTGGAGCTGAATCAGAACCCAACTGTAAAAGAATTTCCGGAAAAGAAACCCAAGAAATTTGACCATCTTGTTTTTGGACCCGCTGCAGGTGAAGGTTTGCCAAATCGTTTGCAATGCAAAGGTAATTTTTAACAAACCTAAAAACTTCCAAATCATAAGATTTTCCATTTTCAGATGTCAGAAATGATTTTTTGTTGTTTTTCCTTATTTTTTCAAGATTCTTCTGGCTTAATTTTTATCTGTTTTACTCACTATCTCTTGATTAGTACATGATGATAAATAGCATTTGTTATTAGGTTATAAGGCTCTTAACAAGACTCACATATCAGCATCCTCCTACATTTCAAATGGTGGTGATGGTGTTTCTTTTGTAACCGTTTTTAGGGTTTATAATTCAAGTGTCGATGTTAGATCAAGTCAGTCAACTATTGTGGGGAAAGTTTCATACAACAAAGTTGAACGGTCAATGGCGATCTTAAATGCATTTATAAACTTTATACAGGTACATTCAAATAACAATCTAATTATTTTAGTAAAATGGAATCGTATACTTTTTCGTAAACATATTTAACACATTAACTATTATATATTTTGCAGTTAATGATGCCTGAAAGCAACACAATCATCCTAACTGATCCAGTGTCCGCACTTCCACTGAAGAGAAATAGGGTGACTGTTTATCCAATTCAAGGTGATTATTCACGCAACAAGTTGATGCTTCAAAGAATCAGGTCTTACATTGTAAGAACACTGTTTATTCATTGTTCATATGACCCGTTTGACCGTCACACGACCCGCCCGTTTCCCACCTTTACCTTTTTTGTTTAGTGTAAGTTATTTTGTTTCTGTTTTCTAATTCTTGCAGGATTTTTTAGGTCAAAAACTTGCTGAGCTGTCACGAAAACCGGGACAAAAAATTAATCATTTTATTTTTACCGATTCTGATATAGCAGTTGTTGGTGATGTGGGAGAAATATTTAGGAAATTTGAAAACTTTCATTTGGCTCTCACTTTTCGTAACAACAAACAACAACCATTAAATTCAGGGTTCATAGCAGTCAGGGGTACCCCTGATGGTATTTTAAGGTATGTCATCTTGTAAATTTTGTTAACTTAATCTGAATTTATAATACATTATATTATTTTATTTAATAATCTAGTTTGTTGTATAAAACCATTAGGAGGTTTTCTGTATTATAAATACACTTTTGGGCGACTTTTGACCTGTTTGACCCATTCCCTTTTTAGCTAATTTTTATTTTGAATAATAACCCCAATTGACCCATTTATAAGTAAAAATGTCATAATTGATACCCCTAAATTCTTGTAGGGCAAAGATTTTGTTGAAGGAAGTTTTGGAAGTTTATATATCAAAATACATGAAAAAATCAAGAATGCTTGGAGATCAACTTGCGATTGCGTCGGTTATAAAATCCCATGCTTCATTTGATGCGAAAATGTTTAGTTCACACCAACCTTTTGTTGAGGACATTAATGGTGCAAATGTGTTATTTTTGCCTTGTGAAGCTTACAACTGGACCCCACCCGAAGGTGCTGGTCAGTTTCATGGCATGCCCTTAGATGTTAAGGTAAATAAATATATGCTTCAAATAATATAATCCTATGTTTTTTTTTTGCAAATCGGTGTTATAGAACAAAATAAATAAATTTATATGATTTGATTTGATTTGTTTTTCAGGTGGTTCATTTCAAGGGATCAAGGAAACGGCTTATGCTCGAATCTTGGAACTTTTTGAATTCTTCGACTTCTAACGATCTATCAGATATGTTGTGTCTTGTATTAAGCAGTGGGCGCACAAAATACGATTTTTGAATAAAACCCTACATTTTATTTTGTGAATGTGTACAACAATCCTAATTCAGGCCTATATCATAAAAAACAATCTATAGCAGTGACTGACATACGTGTATATAACCTGTATCTATTTTGATTAGTAGTTATGGGCCTATGGTTGTTCGTTTCGGGTTTCAAAATTTTTGTCTTCAAACAAATTATGGGCCCACCAATCCACCAACAAAACAACAGCAGAGTTCCTTGATATAGACTATACAATCATGAAATTTCAAACCTAAATTTCATACATGCAATGCAGTGATGCAAACATGTCACAAGTTTATGTCACATGCAAGAATATATTTTCCAAGGATTCATACATTCATAAAAGTCAACCTCACATATAATTTTGTTCATATTTTTGTAAACCCTCATTAAAATGATTTGTAGGAACAAGTCTAAAAGTATATAAAATTGGTAACTCCTCGTTATTCACGACTTCAATAATTTCGATTTTCCCTTTTAGTAAACGTTAATGCTCATGGAGTAAATTTAATTACCTATACATTCATTATATCTTTAGGTTATGTCAATATACAATGCATCCATAACCTTCAATTGTACTTTGTTCATTAAATGATATGCACATACACCCCCACATAACTAACACCTAGATAACAATTTAGACCTAGATAATTAGTAATTTTTTAAACAAATAATATGTAATAAAATAAAATTCAAAAATAACATTAATAATTGTATGCGTAAATTATCCACGTAGGTTGTAGCTAGTTGTACGGCCGAATTCTTCTAACTTTATACAAAAAATATTTTAACTCAAATAACTAAGTGGTTGTTTGGGAATGCTTATTTAAAATGGGGTTTGGAGAAAATAGATCGTGAAGAAAATGAGGAGCGATAAATTTAAGTGTGGTAAAAATGTAAAACGTTTGAATAAGTTAATAAGCTCCACAAAATAACTTAAATAAGCTAATAAGTATAAGTTCTTAAACTCAACGAAACACTTAACATGTGCTTCTTAAGTTTCGATAAGCTAATAAGTCTTATACATAAAACCTCCCAAACACCCCTAAATACAGTTATCCATCACATACATTTGACATAGTCCGAAGAGAGAAGTTGTCTCTCTAGAAGTATAATTAGCTATATCAAAATTGAGCATTGTTAAGCAATAAACCCGAACTATTGTGTTCTATTTATTCAAATTCAATCAAATGATACAACTCCAAAAGATCAAATAAACCGAATTATGGTAATTCTTCATGAATTCTACAACAATAAACCTACAAACATATGCTTCTTACTCTGTTTATACTACACACCACATAAAATCCTCAAACACGCACAATTTCTTCGTTTTCCTAGTCTCAATAACAAGAAGACAATTTGTCGGAAACAAACACCGTCATATCATAATAAACCAATCAAAATCAACAAGAATTTTAAGAAAAAATGTATGAAGAAAAAAAAAATCCAACTTTTATCATCATTGATCACTTTTCTTTACTGAACCATAGTAACTGACATACCATCTCACAAATTTCTTCAAACCCGTTTGAAGATCCGTTGTCGGTTTATACCCGAATTCCCTCTTTGCATAACTAATATTCGCATGCGTAAACTGAACATCACCATTTCTCGGCAATTTCATCACCATTCGTTTCGCTTTAACTTTTAATAATCTTTCTAAAATTCCAACGAGCTCGGAAACAGGAACAGGTGACGTGTTCCCCAAATTGAAAACCCGTAATTGGGCCGGCCCGCGTTTCTTCCCACCGCTTCCCGTACTCTTTTCTGCAGTATCCAACGCGCCCAAACAACCCTTCACGATATCATCAATATACGTGAAATCACGCGCCACCGTACCGTGATTTGCAGCTTCAAATATCGGTATCCGTTTTCCTTTTAAAATATCTTTAGTGAAAAAGAAATACGCCATATCGGGTCTTCCCCACGGCCCGTAAACTGTGAAAAACCGTAAACCCGTTAACGATAACCCGTAAATGTGATTATACGTATGCGCGATTTCTTCGCCGGCTTTTTTTGTGGCGGCGTAGAGACTTGCTGGTTGATCGGTACGGTCTTTTTCCGAAAATGGGACTTTTGTGTTCAATCCGTATACCGAACTTGATGATGCCCAAACAATTGCAGGTTGTGGGTTTGCGTTTTTGCAAATTTCGAGTAGATTAACGAAACCTGCGATGTTACTATGAATGTATGAATTAGGGTTTTCCATTGCGTAACGAACACCAGCTTGTGCAGCTAAATGCATTACGTGAGTAAACGGGACTAATTCGAAAAGTTTCTTGAGCAATGCGGCGTCGTTTATGTCACCTTCGACTATGTAAATTCCACTTCTTTCAAGTAATGATTGACGAGCTCTTTTTAGCATTGGATCGTAATAGTCGTTGAAGTTATCAAGACCTAAAACACCGTCTCCGCGGCGTTTTAAGGCGACGCTGACGTGGGTTCCGACGAACCCGGCTGCTCCGGTTACTAGTACGGAAAACCCATTTCGGGTTCGGATCCGGGCGGAAGATCTCACCCGTTTTTCCCAAGCGAGTCCGCCCCAAGAACTTGTTTTTAAAGATCTACGAGAAAGATCTAATGACGTTGATGATATGTATGATGAATGGTGTGATGATGATGTTGACGATGATGATGGGGTGGATGATGGTGATTTGAAGAAAAAAACCAATATTAATCCCAAGAATACAAAACTCCAAAATGTGAGTTTTGCTAAAGATGAATAATGGGATCTAAATCTAGGAATATAAGGGGATTTTTCCATTTTGAATTTACCAGGGGTTGATGGGGTGTTATCCATATGAGATGATGATGATGGCATTTTCTTCAAAATCTTCAAGGAGATCTTGAAAATAATCTTGAAAAAAAAAATAAAACCCGCCTTTTATTTTCCCCTAATTTCCTCAAATATGACTAGGGTTGATGAATAATTGGTGGGTTTTTCTTCTTTTTTGCAAAGGAATCTAACGAGATAAGAAAGAACAAATTTTGGTTCCTCTAACTTTAATGTGCTTTTTGATTATGGTGGAATCTGAAGGTTTCTTGGAGGGATTGAATGTTGGTTTGGTGGGTTTTCTTGTTTCTACAGAGATTGAAATCGATAGGAAAAAAAAGTGATTGGAAAGAGAGAGTGGTGAGGAAGATGGACTAAAACGAAGAGGGGTAAAAGAATAAATTTGAAGGATTTAAAATAAATTGTATTAAAATGGAGATTTAGGGTGGACTTCCAACTTCAAAATATAAAGTCAAAGGGTAGCATAATTAAGGAAAATTTATTCAAGATCTTTTTGAATTTGATCAAGATTTGGGGGTAAAAATTAGGAATTTCGAAAATAAAAATTTAGGGCTTGATTGGTTATGTGATAATGTGGCATCTTCCATTTTGATGTTCTTTTGTTTATTTTTCATATTTTAATAACGCTAAATGATATTGATCTCTATTATTTGTACATAAATTCATATTGTTACTTATGACATGATATGTAGTGATTATATTTTCTTAAACCATCTCTTTATTTTGATACTTGTGTTGATTAAGTAAGTAAACACATAAATGTGTACAAATAATATACATAGACACCATTAATTTGTAGTAAGATAAATTGGTTATTTAATCTGTATTATTATATTTCTTTTTATACTATAACACGTTATATACGATGCTCCAAAATTATTTTGTTGAGTTTGTTAGATTTATTGTTCTGTGTTTAGCTTGTATTATTCAATTAGTTAGCATTAACAAGTTGATAAACAATCTGAAAATATATTTTCAATACTACATGGTTTATCATATCTTTCAACGAAATAGTTAATAGGTACACATAACAAATAATAGTATTACTTTTGGTTAATTTTCAACTAAAATTTATTGCAATATTATAATTTCATCACATACAAACCTATTTAACAATCAGATTGTATTTACATGTTCTTATTAAACTTGTGAGAAGAGCATTATACTTGAGAAATGTCGATAGTAAATTCCTTTTGTAGAATGCATATTAGAATTTACAATGCAAAGAAACAAAGAGAACTACGGGTGATTCTCGGGCCAAAACCGAACCGAACCGATAGAACCAATAACCGATAACGATAAATCTTCAAAACCGAAACCGAACTGATAACATGTTATCGGTTTCGGTTCGGTTTCAGTTCGGTTATTATAGGCCAAATGTTCATCCTTTTCCGAAAACCGAACCGATAGAACCGATAACGATGAATTTTCAAAACCGAAACCGAAACCGAACCGATAACATGTTACCGGTTTCGGTTTCGGTCGGTTTTCGATTCTTTTCGGTCCAAATGCTCACCCCTAAAGGGAACAGTGTCGTTATCGTAGAATTTAAATTCCTTTTAAACAAAGAAATGTCGATAATAAATTTCTTTTATATCAATATTTGTAAATAAGGTTAGGTCTTCGTTTTCATATATGTCATGTGAACTTCACACTAAATGTGGCATCCAATTCTCACATGACATGTCTCCTTTTCATTCATATAATAACTAAGAAAAAGACTTAATAATAAATAATTTTTTAAAATAGAAATAGTATGATTCCTACTAAATCATTAAATCTTTATATTTATCTCCTCACTCATTTGATCGATAGAAGTTCGAATCAAATTATAAGATTAGAAAATAAAATTAGTGAATTACATATGTTAATTATTTTTAAGGCAGAATGATTAAGTAAAAAAATTTGTGGGAAACAATACAATTTTCTTAAAAATATACATAACTAAAAAAATATTATATAACCATTTTCGGACTCTAGAGTTTTGATCAACATTTGGATACTAAATTCACGGGGATAATATAATACAAACAATAATTGTTTTTGTTAATATATACAACAAAAAGACATTATAAAAATATAAACTTAGTTTTCACCCTGATTTTCTTCTCACAAGGAACCTTTTAATTTATATTTTTCATAGTTCATATAACTTAAGCTTCTTTTGTAAGCGATTTACAAGTCGAAAACACTTTTAAAGATCATAAAATCGGTCAATCTTAACTTATAATCAAGATTTAAAAAGTTTCAAGAAACATGGGTTTAATCTCACTTTTAAGTTTATTCAACTCAATTTATTAATATGTTATTTTAAGAATATTAATGTCACGAAATTGATGCAAGCATGTGAGAAATCTGGGTCACAAGTTGAGGCATCCATGTTCTCTTTGTTTAATCAATGTTTATAAATCTTGGCATCATGTCCCACGCCTTGATATTTAAACAGGAAGTACACATAAATTGTTTTCTATATATAAATAAATAAATATTAGAATTCCTACAATATTATTATGAATAAAAGAATATACTCTTAGGTTCATGCACCTTGGAAGGCATAAAAATGTGCAAGTTCCTATTGGTTTTTAATATTATTTGCTTATTTATAGTTAGAGGTGTTATATTTGTACGAGGTAAATAAAAAATAAAGATCTGGTTATAGATCTTGATCTGTAGGTTTTATATAATACGTAATTACTATGGTAGTGTTCTACAAATATAAACATGAATTTATCATGAAATGAAGACATAATTAATTCATTGATAGAAAAAGGCAGGGTGGTTGTCAATAGGAATTAAAAATTAGGTCTCAACACGATATGATAATCGAACCGAACAGCTCGGTATTGGATCATACCGAGAAGCGAGAAAATAGTTTCAGTCAAACTGAAGGCCGAACCGATAACGCCTTGGATCATACTGAACTGGACCGAGAACCAGGGTTTTTCGATTTTTCATAAGCTTTTTATCAGACTGGACTAATAAACCGGTTTTGCGTGAAAATTCAAACCTATTAAAAATCCAACTATTGTATGCATTTCTATATTCATCTGTGACCAATTTTTGGGCATAAACTTTAGAATATTGAATAACGGGTTGAATTCATTATGACAAATTTACAGAAACAGGAATAAATCTGTTTAAGTGTTTAACAATACATTGCTACTTAATCGGTTTGCATGTTCCAAAGAACATAAATTATGAAAAGAGCTTGTGGCCAAGCTCGTTAAACATTTATTTGAAGGAAAATATCCTTATTAACAAGCAGCAGGCCAGCCCAATTAAGCAAGATTTGGGTTTATGGTTAGCTTTTTTGAGGGATTAAACCTGGTGAAACCCATAAGGCAACTAACTTGGTTTGATTGGTTTAACGGTTCAGGAAGAAAAGAAAAAGTTTATGTAACCAATTATTATTAAGAGAAAAAGAAGTCGTGATGTACACATCCTAATCGTTGTTTATTTTATTTATGAACCTTCATTAACCATCTGGTAAATATTTAACAAATGAAGGATCAAATTACGCCTCCAGAAAAACATTTCAGACATCATTACCGCCGCTACTTCTGTGGCGCGAGTGGCCTTCTATGCTACTCATTAATAATTAATTATCACCATATTATATGATTTAAGTGGTAAGGATATTAGTTATGCTAGTAT
This sequence comes from Calendula officinalis, assembly GCA_963853835.1. Taxonomy (NCBI): domain Eukaryota; kingdom Viridiplantae; phylum Streptophyta; class Magnoliopsida; order Asterales; family Asteraceae; genus Calendula; species Calendula officinalis. Next base: position 85,954,484 of record OY970820.1, on the reverse strand, counting down.
ATAGGTATGTATAAATATATCCAAAGATATAATACGATTTAAACGACTCAAATCGGCCAAAAGAATTAATTTCACAACCAGAACTTGTTTTCATAATTTCCCAAACCCGAGCCGAGTAGCAAAAATCAGATGATAATAATCAGCTCATGAAATAACTTTTACACTCAAATCTTCCAAAGAAAACAAATCCATACCAATAAAATTACGCCAAACAAAATCACATATTTTACACGTTACAAAATGAAACAAAATCTTTTTTATTTTATTTTAAAAAGAACCCGTAATCTGATCAATTCTTGGTGAATGTTTGAAGAACTTGAAAGTAATCGGGAAAGGTTTTACGGGTGCAAGAAGGATCCTTAATGGTGACAGGAACATCTGCACAAGCAGCCAGAGAGAAAGCCATTGCCATCCTATGATCATCATATGTCTCTATTTCTGTTACATTTAATTTCTCAGGTGGAGTAATCACACAGTAATCAGCTCCTTCTTCAACTGTCGCTCCCAACTGAAAAGTTTACAATCATAATCACTACCAACCCCTTTACTTATGAATCAATCCATTTAGGTCATGTTTTATAGTAAAACCGATTATATAATTCTGTTTTTTTTTTCAAAAAGAGAGAAAATGCTAAACATAGCTCTAAGGGTTTCCAAATAATTTTTTATTTAGAAAAAAAACATATTGTTATTAAACTAATATAACAAAGGGACATGCTTTAGATACAACAAAAGGTCATTTTAAGGTTTTACCTTTCTGAGTTCTGTGCAAATGGCGATCATCCTTTCGGTTTCTTTAACTCTCCAGCTAGCAACTGTCCAAAAAAAAAAAACTCTAAAATTGAAATGGTCCTCTATTTATTTCTAAATAAAATTGCATCTCTCAGTTTAGAATAGAAAAAAGCAAGGAGGGTAAAATGGTAAATGGTACCATCTCTAATGGTTGTAGGACCATCAGCATAGAGAGCAACAACAGCAAGAGTCATGGCAACATCGGGCATTTTGTTCATGTTCACATCAACAGCCCGTAAATGTTTCCTTCCGGAAGAATCTCTTGGTGGGCCCTTCACAGTAACTGAGTTCTCGGTCCATGTTACTTCTGCACCCATTTCTCCAAGAACCTCAGCAAATTTCACATCACCCTGAATTAACAAACACAACAAGTTGGTTACAGAATTTACATTTTCATCAAGGGCTAAAACGGACGGGTTGGGTAACAGTTCAAAATAGATTCGGGTCAAATTGGGTCGGATCGACTGACCAGAACGCTTTTGTCCATTTTTTAAAATTTTCTAGATAATTAATGTGTTGATGATACGATCCTAATTAATTAAAATTAGATAAGTATCATTATCAAATAGATAGTATTTAAATATCGAATGCTTATCCCTTTATTTTTGAATTCGTTTACTGTTAGGATTAGGTTAGGGTTAGGAGCCGAGTCTATATAAACATAGATCAGGTCTTTCGTTTTAGTCATTGAGAAGTTTAGTATTATTATTTGTCTTTCATTGTTATTAGGGAGAAACCTGGTTCTCCAATTCCAGGATTATCAATAAAGCATTCGATTAGTTGTGTCTTTAATTAGTGGTTCGTATCAGTTGATTATGATTACAAAAGGTACACCAAAAAAAATATTACAATGACTTTTTAAATAAAACGATTTAAGTTGCTGACTTGCTGTAAAGCGTTTGAGTACCTGCTTACCTGTTTAACCCCATTTTATTATCAGCTAATTTAATATTATTTGCCCGTTTTGACCTGTTATCTGACCCATTTAAATGCAAATGGGCTGTAATTGTCATTGCCATCTCCAACTTTGACTTTTAAGGTCAAACACAAATTTTGAACTTAAAATTGACTTGGCAAGTTTTGACTTTAAATTACCATATATGAAATACGCTGATTTTTCATATAAGCTTGAGGAAATAAAAAAAAAAAAATTTAAAAAGAGACAAAATAGGCAGTTGTGGTGCACCTGTAAACTAGTTGTTCCACAGCCTTCAACAGTGACGGTGCCGCCAGTAATGGCTGCACCAGCCAAGAAATAACTAGCACTTGATGCATCACCTTCTACATAAGCATTTCCAGGCGACCTATAAAAAATTAAATCCATAAAAACTCGGCTTTCGTAATTAAATTTTAACAAAAAAAAAAAGACTTACTTGTACTTTTGACCGCCTCGAATAAAGAACCGATCCCAACTATCAGTATGCTCTACCGAGACACCGAACCGTTCCATTAATTTCAATGTCATTTCAACATACGGAATTGAAATTAATTTATCTATTATTTCAATCTCTACATCTCCAAGAGCAAGGGGAGAAGCCATAAGTAAAGCAGTTAAGTATTGACTACTAATTGATCCCGATAATTTTACCTGAAAACATCAAAATGATTTAAAAAATCAATTTGCAATTTTGCAAAGAATACAACAATTATAAAAATAAAAATGAACCTTTCCACCAGGGAGGCCACCACCACCAACCACACGCACGGGTGGACAGTCTGTCCCGAGAAAACAGTCAACATCTGCACCGAGCTGCTTAAGACCCGTGACTAAATCACCTATCGGTCTCTCCCTCATTCGAGGAACACCATCTAATACATATCTGGACAAAATATTCCATAAATTAGCAAAAAGGAAAACCCAATTCGACAGTTTTTGGACAAATGGGTGGATGTTACCTTGAATTTCCACCAGCAGCAGTAACAGCAGCGGTTAACGGGCGCATAGCAGTTCCTGCATTTCCAAGAAAAAGTTGGATTTCATCTTTAGCTGCTTCTCTTCCCACTGGAAAAACACCGCCACAGCCTTCCACAATTGCCCTTTTCATTTCACCATTTTCCTCAACACGTAACCCTAAACTTCTTAATGCTCCCAGCATGTAATGAACGTCATCACTGTTGAGTAAATTGTCAACAATCGTTGTTCCCTGACAGATAAATGGCATCAAATTATGCGCTCGGATTTGAAAATGGGTTTGTTTGCTACATTCATGGGGATTGCTGGGATTTTGTTATATGATTTTGACTTTGATGTCAAACAAGTAGTTTCTGAATGCAGAAAAACGCACATGGATTTTATATTTTTATTGCAAAAGCATCATCTAACTAGCAGTATCCCTTATGAATTTTAATGTAGTTAGCAAATTATTATAATCTAACTTGTCCAAAAACCATATGATCATGAATTAGAGAAAAAATAATCCCATGATGAAACTCAAATCAAGTTAAATTAAACTACCTCAGAAAGCGCAGCGAGGAGAAGAATCCGATTAGACAGAGACTTTGATCCAGGCAAATTAACGGTGCCGGATATTTCTTTAATGGGTTGCAACACAATCTCCGGTACCGCCGACGGCTTCTCCGTCGTGGCAACTGCAGAAACGGTGAATGACTTTCTCCCAACGCTTTTATTCGAAGAGACGGAGATTTGAGTAGTTGGGGTTTTGTATTTCGATCCAAAAGATAAAAAGGATGCTAATTTGGGAGATGGGCTTTGGGATTTGGGGAAATTGGAATTGAGATTGGCAGTTTGAAGATTCTGGGCAACGTTGCTAATGTGAGCTGCCATTGTTCTTAACTGTGTGATTTTGCACACAAGAACACACAGTATGTATGCAGGATTTTAATTAGATTTTTGGGTTGTAGAATTTTGTAGATTGAGAAGTGAAATGGTGGAAGGGAGTAGGTGGGCGTTTCCCCTCTTACCAACCCCCACATCTTACCAAACTCAATAGTAATTGAAAAATGGAAAACAAATAGTATTTAAATTGTTTATTTCAGTTCTTGCAATAAAAATTAAAGACGTAACTCCAAACCAAACTAAGTCCAAAATGACTATCTATTCTAGGTGAACATGGTACGGTACTATATATATTTTATTCATATCGTATATCGTACCAATTATAATTGATATACTGATTTAGCTACCAGTATCATACCAAGTTTACTTGGTACTATTTTATTTGGCTATTAACAATCGTGGCTGGTACAAATTGGTAATGGTATATACCAACATCACAAACTTATATAAAATTAAAAAAATTAATAACAAAATAACAATGATATTTTATCATTATCGACCAGTTAAACATATTAACAAGTTTTCCGAACACGAAAACAAAATAAGCAAAATGATATAATATGTTACGTGCTATATAAACATAATCTAGTATGAAAAAATAACAAAAGATGTAGCTATCTTGTCGTAATTGGAGTCTTGAACAAATAGGTTGATAGTTTGGTACATTATATTTAACTAATAATCATATAATGTATATATCTTGGTTGGTACGGTATACCATGATATTTAAAAAATTTGTACCATTACCGTACCATGATTACACAATTGGTACGGTACTACTAACCAAATATGGTGGCTACCAACATATTGGCTACCAACTATTCTTGGTACGGTTGGTAGCATGTTGGTTGGTTTTGTTCGGTACAAATTTGACACCCCTAAATTCTATTCGGGTTGGTTGAAGAACTTATATGATTTTGAATGATTAAAAATATTTGATAGTAACTATTCGGTGATGATAGGAACATCTAAAATAATCTCTTAAAGGTCACGAGTTTGATTTTTTTCCAATGTAACTGTTTATTGGATAACTAGGTAAATGTATAGAAACGGTCATGGAAATACTTAGATCACTACATCGAGATCAAAGTTCGAGTATTCCAAATAAATTGGTTCTAAATGAGAATATTCTTAAGAAAATGGGTAAATATCATAAATTGTCCCTGTGGTCTTGGTTTTTCTGGCTTTTTGTCCCTAAACTTTTTTTTTTTCAAATTTTTTGTCCCCGTACTCTTTAAAATTATGGTTTATCGTCCTTCCGTCCAAATTTGGTTGTTAAGTAGCGGAAGATTGTAGGGTTTTACTACGCACCATGCGACTGATCGACCACTATGATCGACCACCTAGTAGACTTGGTTCGAACCATGACTGACCAAGAACATGAACTTGTTCTTGACCGGTTGAAACCAACTAGCTGATTTAATCCCTAAATGCGGAACTGGGATTAAACCTAATCCTTAAACCCTAAAGGATTGGGATGTTGGAGTTCTAGATTAGGTTAACAAGAAAGAAACCTTGTACGAAGAACTCGAACACACACATTGCTTGTGTGGTTCGTTCGACCATCAACCAAAGAACCCTGGGGTTCTTTGGCCGAATTCGTCCAAGAGGGGAGAAGGGAGAAAAGTGTTTCCCAAAACATACCTTGTTGATTGCTTAAGATAGATCCACTGATGATGAACAAATCGAGCGATCTTCTAGTTAATCTAAGCAATGAACTTGGATCTTCAAGACTTGAAGAACACGAAGAACACAAGGCTTGTGTCTGTGTGTGTATTCGGCCGAAGCCAAGGAGGAGGAGGAGGAAGTATTTCGTGAGATGTATCAAAGGAATAAGGGTTACCCTAAGCCTATTATTTATATACAAATAAGTTACGCTTAGAACCATTCTAGTTTAATTAATATTAGATCTTTAATTAAACTTCCTTTTAACACTTCCATCCCTTATAGTTTAACTAGTTTATTATTGTTGCACTTAACTATTAAATGTCTAATACACTAATAATTCGGTACCCATAGACACGAATTATATACTTGTATTTATACTTTTAATAATTAATTATATAATAGCTTTTATATAATTTATACAACAATATTATCCAATTACAATATGATTTAATAGCTTTAAATCATATCATGGATAATCTATAATTAACACATTGTATATTTACTCAACTAGTAAATGTACAACTACTTGTATTAATTAGTTAGTTAAACTAATCTAGTAATAAGTTAAACTTAACTTAATACTTAACTGATTCATAATGACTATTATGAATCATTCCTCTTCGTAGTATCATTGCTTATTTTGCTCGTATTACATGCACTCACCGGTGTGACCCTTAAGTGTTTCGTAGGCATGGATGTATCATCATAGGTTGACTAACTGTGCACATAATTCCTTCAAAGATGCTAGACATGTAAGGGTATTTTGGTCTTTTTCCATCCTTCTTCTTCTATGTTCTTCATTTATGAACCCTAATCCTCAAATTCTTTAGCAAAGCCAGAAAACAAACCCACTTGATTAACCACTTGAATGTTTTACTTCTAAAAACAAACAAACCCACTTGATTAACATTATAACATTCATCGATTAGATTTTTGGTTTTTAAAACAAACAAACCCACTTGATTAACATTAAAACAAACAAAAAGTCATCGATTAAATGTTCACCGCAAACAAACCCACTTAAATTTTTGGTTTTTAAAAACAAACAAAAGCTTACTTCTTTTCCGGTCATCTTCTCTCATAAACTCCGGTGAACTTCTGGCCACCTCAAATCGCAACTCTCTGTCTCTCCTCTGTAAATGGATGGCATAGTTCCGAATTTGTACAACATCCATTACGTTAAGTACAACTTACAAAGGAATGGATGGCTCACTGTGCTCATAGTTCTGAATTTGTACAACTTCCATTACGTCAAATCGGGAATGTACTATTATTTGGGGGGGGGGGGGGGGGTTTGATTTCATGAGTTCGAAGTTAGATAATCGACTTGATTTCTTCTACACCTGATCACGTGTTCTTCTTCCCCCCATTTGTTCACGATTTTAGGGTTTTATAGAATTGAAGATCGAAGCTTTGAAGCTCCGTTCGCCAGATGAAAACGAGATGAAGATTTATGGTTCACATAATCAAAACCCACTTTATGCAGATCTGCAATAAAACCCCTCAATCGGAAACATCATAAACAATCATTTAAGTTACGAGAGGGGATGAAATCCAACCTTTTCCATCTCCGGCGAAATCCATCTCCGGCGATATCAGACCACCGACACCAGCATCGTTTCCATCTCTGGCGAAATCCTCTCTGGCCATGAAAATCGTATCACCGCATTTAACCCTAAATCTGCTAGGGTTGTGAAGGTGTTAATTTGGGGGTGTTTGAGCATATGTTCTTCAAACAATGAAATTAGGGGCAATTTGGGAAAAAGGATAAAAGTATCGTCAGTTAACGGTGGATTTTGGACGGAAGGACGTGTAACGACCCGAAATTTGTAAATAAATAAATTGTACAAAAATATGATAAATATGGATAAATCGTTTAAAGAACGTAGGAATTGGTTTCGTGCCGTTTGGAGACCGTATGAGAAAGTTATGGGCGAAACCGGGTCGAGACAACAACCGAAAAATGCAGCCCTGCTGCACGTGTAAAGTTCACGCCGTGAACTTGGGTTCTCGATCGGGAACTCCGACCAGGGATTTGGGGGTTTTTGGCAATTGTGGTTCACGCCTAGGTAACGATCGGGAAAAGTTCACGACTCGCAGAGTTAGCGACGCGAACTTAGTTCGCGTCGTGAACTATGGACGACAACATTAAAGTCGGGTTTTAGCTCATTAAATGCATTTCAAGAACCCTAGTTTTCTTCTTGGCGATTTTGGAGCTTTAGTGCAGATTGTGGTTGATCTCTTCACAAATCTTTGGTAGATTTCACTCCTAAGTGAAGATTAAAGGTATATCTTCACTCCTTGATCTTTGTAGCTTTAGATCTATGTATTTTGATGGTTGGGTTGAAACCCTAGTTATGGTGAATAAATGATGTAAACACTTAATATATGGTATATTAACAAAGGAAACAAGTGTATGATTATGATTTGTAAGAATCATAAGGGTTGGTTAAACCTAGGGTTTGGTAAATCATCATAATTGGGGGAAAGTGTTAGTTGATGGTATCTAGTGATTAATGGATACATTATTGGTAGTATGAAATGTTGAACATTGTATGATTGTTGAATTAGGCTTCCGGTGAAGTCTTGGAGTTTGACCGAATTGTTGGAACGAGGAAACCGGCGGAAAGAATACGGTTGGAGCATTATATTGCTAAGGTGAGTACGTGTGGACTTTATCGAGTACATAGCCTTTGAAATACGTTTTTATACTTGTGTTACGGTCTAATTGCTTAATTGAGTAGACTTATAGTTGTTTAGTTAGTTATGAATTATTATTAATATTTAACTAACTGGTTGATGATGAATGTGATAGCCGAGAACTAGATTGACATAACCTTTGAGTTATGGTGAGAACGAGATGACGTGATGCTAGTTAGTTCGGGGGCAACCCGATAATTAGACATGGTGATGTTTCTAACTAGTTCGGGGGCAACCCGACAGTTAGATAGGATAGTGTTTCTAGCTAGTTAAGGGGGCAACCCGATAGTTGGATTTATGGGTGCTCATAGCTAGTTCGGGGGCAACCCGATAGTTAGGCACGTTAGTGTTTCTAGTTAGCTCGGGGGCAACCCGATAACTAGATATGTGTTGCTAGGAAGCAAGGTTTGGAGTCACCATAGGGTGACTATATAGATGGACGAAATTACTTGTTTGTTGGTTGATTGGATAAACGATTATTATTATTAATGGGTCTAAACCCATGTAACGCACGAGACGTTTTTATCTCACGTACTCCTTGTTGTTTTGCTATGTGCTCAGGTTCGGGATCGAAGGTTTAGGTACGCATGGATAGAGATGCGGGGCCTAGAGTAGAAGAACTTAGATTGGATTTATGCTTAGCTTTGGTTTTGATATATTTTGTAACACCAAACTTTATACTCTGATTTTCATACCAAAGGTTTTTGTAAATCCATATTTTGGAATAGTTCTTCTATTTATTAAAAATGATTTATTTTGGGCAAATGTTTTGTATTAAAATTTGAGGTGTTACAGGACGATAAACCAGAATTTTAAAGAGTACGGGGACAAAAAAATTTGAAAAAAAAAAGTTTGCAGACAAAAAGCCAGAAAAGTCAAGACCATAGGGACAATTTATTGGTATTTACCCTAAGAAAATATATTTAATATCTCTGTTTTTCCACATCGTGGAGGGTAGGTGTGACTTGAATTGAGAACTACCAAATTATGGGGTTGGTGGCTTCATCGTTCCATAATTCCATTCATGCACGTTACTCATGGTTTGAGCTTAAAGTTGCAACGCTAACTTGGCTTTGAAAATTTTCCAAACTATTCAAGTTTTTCCCATCTAAGAAAAAATTGTTTTTAATAAATGATTTCACTAATAAATTCTTGCTTACATATCCCACATGTTAAAAAACATATCTGTTGTCTTTCCTTAATAGTAATCAAATACATATACTTCCTCCGTTTCAAAATAAAATAAGTGATACACTTTCCATTTTGAGGTGTTTTAAAATAAGTGATACACCTTGAAAACTTACCATATTTAGTAAAAGATAGTGGGGATCACACCTACTAACTATCTTCTTTAATAAAGTGAAAAGATACATTTACCCTTACTTTTACTTTTAGACATCATTAAATTCACTTTAATTAATATATGTGGGACTCATAATCTACTAACTATCAAATTTAATCTAATTAACCTTTGTTATCATATTTTGCCTCAAAAATCATGAACTTTAATTTGTATCACTTATTTTGAAACGGAGGAAGTACAACATATGATTGAAACGATTACTTTTTGTAGAAATTTTTTAAACCAGTTAACTACTAAAATCTTGACTTAAAATTTTTAAACCAGTCAACTACTAAAAATCTTGAGTAAATTACTTCCATCCTTCACATTAAGTGATACACTGTTGATTTTATAATTTTTAAAGTAAATAATTATATTAAGGGTTTAGATAGATTAATTGATAGTTAGTGGAGGTTGTTTCATTTCTTTAAGCTAAAGCGATGTTATTTTTAAAAGTAAAATTAAGGGTCAAAATATCATTTCAGTATATTGAATGATATAGTTAATGTATATGTTATTGCCTTTTATCAAATAAAGTTAATTATATAAGTATATCACTTATTCACTTATTTTAAAAAAGAAAAAAATATCAATATTTACAAAAAAATAAAAATAAAATCCTTTTAACACTATGCAATTGGTTTAGTGGAATCTTTTTAACATTGTTTTGGTACACGTCGTTGTATGGTGCGCCGGTGTTAAAAGCCTTTAGCGAGACCACGTCTAGAGCTGTATTTGTTAGACCTATATTTTATCCTTGCGTAGAGTTTTAAGAAAAAAAAAATTCGTTCCATCCATCTTTATTTGTAATCAAAGGGTATAATGGTATTTACTTAGCAAAATATATAATAATATAAGAGTAATTTATTACTATCATGCAAGTCACCCCTTGGCTCCTTTTTATGAAAAGCCAAATGTTGAGAAAATAGAGCTCAAATACAGCCAAATCTTCAACAACCATAATCTTCACTTCTCATCCCATACCCATCCCTCCTCTTTGTGACTTGTCATCACACATTGCCACAAAATGATAGAATTTCATTTTATATGTGATTTAATAAATATATATAATAAAATTATGATTATCTGATTCAGTATATAAAAGAAGAAATATCTAAACACTGGTATGGATGGAGTACTTTTATTATGACCCACTTTGCACATGTGACACGAGTCACTTGACCCTCAACAAGATTAGATAACCTTACCCATCTTCAATGGCTTACATTCATCACCTAATCCATTCAAATTCAACAACAAAAAATCCATTTAAATTCAACCCTTTTCTAACTTACTAAACAAAACATGTATTTTTATAAGGTTTCAAACTGATCTGCATCACATATCATGTAAATATAATGTAAAAGCGACTTGTACCAAAATTTATGTAATATTTTGTATTCGATAGCCACCAGATGACATCAAGATAACAATAGAATGTCATAATAACTAGTATCTATGTTATTTTGAGCCCCATTAACCAGAAAAATATCAAATACTTGAAGTTACGATAACTTGTAATTATGCGGTTCGAAAAATGTACATTACTCAAAAGAACACCTCAACGATAATCAAACATATAAAATCACAAAACTTTGGAGAAAAATATGTTTCAATTTTGTTACAAATTCGTACGAACGTCAATCATTCAACTTCTAAACTCCTCTTCTGATCTTCGTTCAATCTGCAGGTAAGGTGTTCAATGAAAAGTATCAAAGACTAAAAAACCGACCTTTTATTGTTCATCCGAGCATAAGACACAAAAAACTAACAAACGATAGTCTTTTCACAACTTTCAAAAGCCCAGAATTTGATGTTGGGTTGGGTTCAAACCAACCTAACAAACTTCTTTAGCAGCAGCAACAACAGCTTCAACGGTTATCCCGTACTCCTTGTAAATCTTGCCAGCTGGCGCACTTGCTCCAAATTTATCAATCCCGATGGCTTTCCCTTTGCTTCCAACAATTTTCCCCCAACCAAAAGTCGTTGCAGCTTCGATGCTAACACGAGCAGTCACACTTGAAGGAAGAACACTTTCCTTGTACTCATCCGATTGTTCCTCAAAAAGCTCCCATGAAACAAACGAAACCACCCGAACCGATTTCCCTTCCTTTCTGAGCTCATCACCAGCTTTAGCTGCAATCTCAAGCTCCGAACCGGTCCCGATCAAGATAACATCGGGCTTGTTGCCCGATGAGTTATCGGTTATCGTGTAACCACCTTTCGCGGTCCCCTCAATCGAAGTTCCGGGCAGGTTGGGCAGCTTTTGCCTAGAGAGAGCGAGAACCGAGGGCCGTTTTCGGCTTTCGACTGCAACTTTGTAAGCTCCGGCGGTCTCGTTCCCGTCAGCTGGCCGGAACATTAAGATATTGGGCATGGCCCGAAAACTGGCTAAGTGTTCAATGGGTTGATGGGTCGGCCCGTCTTCTCCCAACCCGATTGAATCATGGGTCATTACATAGATGACTCCAGCTTCTGATAAAGCTGAGATTCTCATTGCACCACGCATGTAGTCTGTGAAAACAAAGAATGTGGCACAGTACGGGATGAACCCGGGGCTGTGTAGGGCGATCCCGTTGCAGATTGCTCCCATACCATGTTCCCGAACACCGAAACGCACGTTTCGTTCTTCGGGTGTCTTTTTTTGGAAATCGCCAAACATTTTCATTAATGTCATGTTTGAGGATGCCAGGTCAGCACTTCCACCAATCAGACCGGGAAGAACCGGTGCTAACGCGTTTAGCATTGTTTGTGAAAGGTTTCTTGTTGCATCACCCGGGGTTTCGGGTGTGTATGTCTACATAAATAAGATAATTAATTATTAATAATTAAAGATAGTTATTAATTAATTAAAAGTTAATAGACTTACGGGAAGAGCCTTTTCCCATCCAGCTGGCAAAACACCGTCAGCAATAGATTTCAATTCAGCAGCATCATCAGCATACTTCTTCTCATACTCTGCAAATTTAGCATTCCATTCAGCTTCTAAAGCTGCACCCTCAGGGGTATGTCTGCTCCAGTGCCTGCAAAAAAAAACCCCCAAATCAACATCACAAAACCCTAATTCTGCCTGTTTTGCACCAATAAAATCGATCAAAAAAAATAAAGTTTGAAACTTTAAGATCATTTGCTTACTTTTTCACATCTTCTGGTACATGGAATGGTTCATAAGGCCAGCCGAGGTTTTGTCTAGTTGCATCTACTTCTTTAGCACCCAAAGCAGCTCCATGAACACTGTATGAATTCGCCTTATTTGGTGATCCAAAACCAATTGTTGTTGTCACCTACAAATTAACAAAAAAAAAACTCAGAATTTCACTCGGATTTTGTAATTTGTATGATTATAATTATACAATTACTGACCTTAATCAAAGTGGGTTTATCAGTGACAGATTTGGCTTCTTGAATGGCAGCACGGATTTCATCATAACCAGTGTTACCATTTTTGACCCAGATTATATGCCACCCGAGAGCTTCAAAACGTTGGTCAACGTTTTCAGTGAATGCAATCTCAGTGTCACCATCTATTGAGATATGGTTGTCATCATAGAAAGCAATAAGCTTTCCTAGCCCCCAATGGCCAGCAAGTGAGCATGCTTCATTTGCAATTCCTTCCATTTGACAACCATCACCAAGAATACAGTATCTGGAACCAAAAAGATCAAGATATTATTACCAAAGTTCAAAATCGTTGGTTTTTTAAAATACCCAAAAAGATAATTGAAATCTTACGTGTAATGGTCGACAATCTCGGCATCAGGTTTGTTGTAACGAGCAGCTAAATGCTTCTCGGCAAGAGCAAGACCAACAGCATTGGCAATACCTTGACCAAGAGGACCTGATGATAATTGAAAATTGGTTACAAAAATTCATTTAAATTGTTTAAGATATTATTATAAAATACATATATTGATATATGAGCACTAACCAGTGGTGACTTCAACTCCAGGAGTTTCAAAGTTCTCGGGATGACCAGGAGTTTTGCTTCCCCATTGACGGAATTGCTTCAAATCCTCTTCCTGATATAAGATATGATAGATTAATATATAAAGCACTTACAAACTACATAAGCTAATAAGTCATTACGAACAGAAGGAATAGTATTTTGATTTGAAGAATTTATTGGAAGATCGATTAAATATCAAGTTGCAACGAGTTAGCATAATCAAGAACTTTATTACGCTATTCCGTAGTGACTCATGCTATCTTAATTACAGAATTATGTTAGTATTAGACATGTGATCAAGCTCACGAGAACCTAGTTAAGAATTTGTGCAAAAAACCCAGATCGGAAAATAGATTCAACCTACTGAGACATTTCGTCGAACACATGGTGGGCAGAAATGATGATGGTCAACTGTTGTGAGCATAAGTTTGCTATAGAAATGCAAATTTGTTGTACCTAATTAAATATTCGGATTGAAAAAAGCAAGAAATTTTTCTTGTGAATTACTATTAAAACACATAGATATCATCGAAAGGGCTTACTTTGACGGCATCGTAGCCGGCAAGGTGGAGCAGAGCATACTGGAGCATACATCCATGTCCGGCGGAGAGAACGAAGCGATCCCTGTTGAACCAATAAGGGTTCTTCGGGTTATACCTCATAACCTCATCGTACAATATATGACCCATGGGAGCACAACCCATGGGCAAACCCGGATGTCCCGAATTTGCCTTTTCAACAGCATCAATCGCCAAGAATCTGATGGTGTTGACTGACTTGTCAACCAAAGCAGTATCGGTCTTTTCGAGTGTCTCAACAGCGGAGTTAGAGATCACACGGCGGCGCGTGGCGGAGACCTGACGGCGAGCGGGAGTGCGTGAGGCTGACGTGGTGGTGGATTTGAGTCCGGAGAACGTCGGGATTGAGAGGGTGGAGAGAGAAGTGGATTGTTGGGTGGCGGTGGTGGAAGAGCCATGGCGGGGGACGACGGAGCGGGAGAGAGCGGCCTGAGAGAGAGTGAGGGAGGTAGAGGCAGCCATGGCTCTTTGTAGAGAGAGAAAGTTGTGAGGGGGTGGAGTTGAATATGGGGGGTTTTATCAGTTTATTGATTTGGATGAAAAATGAGATTTTGGAGAGAGAAGATTGGAGAGGGGTGGTTGAGGTGAACAGGGGAAAGGGAGACCGTTGGATGGATCTGGAGAAGAGATCACGGCCGTTCAGTGAGGGTAGGAAATGAATGCCTTCCCTTAAATTGCAAGTTGTTAGATTTTTGGATTGTTTTATCTACTTAAAATGGTTTAGGGGGGTATATGCCACTTTTTATAAAATTTCTTAATTATAGAAAGTACTTTATACAAAGTTATATCAATCACAAACGAAAAGGTGGTCTAAACATTTTTATTAAAGTGATTATTATTTTAAACAATAAACATTATATATTTTTCACCTACCTCTTCCATTGCCACCAACCCTTACCAGTTACCACCCTCAACAAAAAATAATCATAAACACTATAAGCCACATAATAATATACTTATGATTTATGATGAAATCAGTTCTCACTTAGTAAAGTTTTATAATAAATTTGAGATTAGAAGAACACAAAATTCAATTTACAGTTAGTTCAATCATTTAACTTCACAGTTAACATCTCTAGTTTAAAATTGTTCACAATCAATATTTTAACCAAGTTGAACCAATCTTACATATTTTTCATTCCCCAATCGACAAGCCGCTCTAACATATTAATCGTTAATACTTCATTACTCTTTAAGATAATTTTTGATGATTTAATTTTGTTTAAGGCCTATTCTTGTTTTCTTTTCTAACAATTGTTAAAATTGTTTCTTTGTTTTTTAAAACGGCAATATCAGTTTACTTTTAAATTCTATATACTTTCACAATAGAACTTAAACCTTCAAATACAAAAATGAAAGAGAACCCATCATACCACAAGTCAAAAGTTTGTGGTTT
Organism: Calendula officinalis; assembly: GCA_963853835.1. Taxonomy (NCBI): domain Eukaryota; kingdom Viridiplantae; phylum Streptophyta; class Magnoliopsida; order Asterales; family Asteraceae; genus Calendula; species Calendula officinalis. The sequence goes on along the minus strand of OY970820.1, from coordinate 85,939,265 downwards.
AATATTATTGTTGGCTTTGTTTGACAAAGGTACATTACTTTTTGTAACATGCATTTATTGACTTATTTGGTGAAAAAGGTTAATTAAATTAGCTTGTACCGTTTAACCACATAGGATGAACAAAAGGAGAAATATAAATTTGGTAATTTACAAATGAAATTGTAATGTTATCACTATTATTTTATTTGAGAATTTATTTTCCTACTTTTAATAACAATTCAACACATACGTATTCATATTAAGATATTGCTAATATACTTTAATTTACACATTTCCTTATTTTGGCTTTTCGATAGTATTATTCACTCTAATATAATTCATAAATACTTTCGTAAGTTGGCTTTTGGACAAGACATTTAGATACATTAATAATATAATTTTTTTGGTACATATGACTTGATACAAAGTATGTGAGTATTTAACTAATAAGCATATGTCTAATCTATTTATAACCAGGGGCGGAATTAGAAACGTTCACCAGCGGTAGCACACTTATGGTGATAAAAAAAAGCGGAGTTAAGGGGACTGTGACCTCTAGTGGGATCCTAGTGGCAACGCCCCGAAATAAAAACAAATTTAACAAAAAAAAAGTTATATTACATATCACCCTTTTTAGTTACATACACCAACAAATCTTCAAGAATATATTTCATTAACCTACAACAGAATTATTAATTATATAAACATATTACAAAATATAAAATACACACTTTATGTTTTTTTATTTGGTTCAAATGTTAGGGTTGTTTTTGGATGTGAACTATTAACTAATAGTTAGAGGTTTTTTTAAGATTGATTTGAGATATTGAATAGGTTTTTAATCTATAAAAATTTTGGTTTATAAAATTTTATAATTAAAGTATTGAATAAGGAAAATAAAGGGAAATGATTTGAAATGTTTGGACTAAAGAATTTTTTTTTTAAATATATAAGGTAAAAAAAGAAAAAAATTGAAATATATGGGCTGAGAAAAAAAAAAACTCTTGTGATAAAGAGTTTAGAAAGGAAAAAATTTGATTTAAAAAATAGCAACAACAGGATTCGAACTCATGACCTCCTTATATACATACAAGGAGTGCTAGCCAGCTACGCTAGTAGATAGATGAGTCTTATTTCGCCTTTTCGGATATATATTAATGTATTTAAAATACTATAACAATAAAAAAGTCCCGAAAATATACCGTACCGAATTTTTTCCGAGTAGTAGCACGTGCCACCGTGTGCTACACATTGGTTCCGCCCCTTATAACATAAGACAAAATTGGAAAAAGTATAATTTGCATTTAATGTAATGAAACAAAGAATTATTTTTTTTAAATCACACCTTATTTACTCATACTCGTTTATAATCTAATTAATCTACTCCTATTATTTATGGTATAATGGATCGGGGCAGTTTAATGAAGGGTTTCACTGTACCCTGATCAACCACTTGGATTGACCTCTTAGTAAACTTGGTTCGACCATACTGACCAAGAACATAAACTTGTTCTTGACTGGTTAAAACCAACTAGCTGATTTAATCCCTAAAAGCGGAAGTGAGATTAAACCTAATCCTTAAACCCTAAAGGATTGGGATGTTGGAAATCTAAATTAGATTAGCAAGAAAGAAACATTGTACGAGAAACTCGAACACACATACATGCTTGTGTGTGTTCGTCGAACACTCACAAAGAACCCTAGGGTTCTTGGTGTTCTCGTTCGATCGAACAAGAGGAGAGGAAGAAAGGGTGTTCCATGAATCATACCTTGGTTAATGCTTAAGATTAGTCCACTGATGATGAACACGACGAGCGATCCTCTAGATGATCACTTGCAACGATCCTTGATCTTCGAAACTCGAAGAACACGAAGAACGAATGAAGAACACGAGGAACACAAGACTTGTGTTCTTGTGTTTGTGTGGCTTCGGCCAATCGAGGGGGAGAGGAGAAGGGAGGGAATTCGTGTAAGTGTATCAAGGGGTTTAGGGTTACCTTAAGCCTCTTATTTATATACAAATAAGTTACGCTTAGAACCCTCTAGTTTAATTAATATTAGATCTTTACTTAAACTTCATTTTAGCATTCCCATCCCTTATAGTTTTACTAGTTTATCATTGTTGCACTTGACTATTAAATGTCTAGTATTAATACACTAATAATTCGGTACCCATATACACGAATTATATATACTTGTTTTTATACTTTTAATAATTAATTATATAATAACTTTTATATAATTTACACAACAATATTATCCAATTACTATATGATTTAATAGCTTTAAATCATATCATGGATAATCTATAATCAACACATTACATATTTACTCAACTAGTAAATGTACAACTACTTGTATTAATTAGTTAGTTAAACTATTCTAGTAATAAGTTAAACTTCACTTAATACTTAACTGATTCATAATGACTATTATGAATCATTCCTCTTCGTAGAATCATTGCATAACTTGCTCGTATTACATTCACAGGTGTGACCCTTAAGTGTTTCATAGACATGGATGTATCATAATAGGTTGACTAACTGTGCACATAAATCCTTCATTTAATGTCAACATTATCTACTACATTATAATTATAAGTTTTAGTATATATGAAATATAGTGTTATACCTAAGAAGCTAAGAAATAAGATGCGACGACAAGCGTGTTTCTTACAATTAAGACATGTTTGGGGTGTTTGGTTTGTAAGTATAAATCGTTACTAGTATAACTTTAATAGTAATGTGGAACGTGAACGAGAATGATTTTATAAACCTACCTCATAGCATATCTAAATTGATATATTATATTCATTTTTAAATTAATACCATTAGGTTACAATGTAACATTCGTATTTTTAAAACATTGTTTAAAACATTTAAAATACAATTTCCAACATTATCATGTTGTCTAAAATACGGTTTAACAAAAACTTTAAAACCTTTATCAGAGTTTACAAAAATACGGTTTCACCAAGTATATCAAAACCATAGGCAAACGGGATCTACCTATGAGCTCCCGAGCTAAATATCTCTAGTCACTTCTAGTGCAACCTTCTATCACTTCAAACTTGTACCTGAGTACATAGCCACAAAACAAACGTAGTACGTGAGATAAAATAGTCTTGTGAGATACATGAGTTTTTAAACCCGACTATCGCCACCGTAGTATGTGAGATAAAATAGCACATATTAAATATATATATATATATATATATATATATATATATATATATATATATATATATATATATATATATATATATATATATATATATATATATATATATATATATAGTGAAGGATTATATTGAGAACCCTGATTTCAAAAAGAACTCTAAGAACTTTTAATTAACCAATCTACACCATTAGATTTAAGATTAACGGTTAAGATCTGTTATGGTATTTTCGTAAATAAATCAAACTATAATTTTGTTAATAATTAAATGAAAAGGGTATGGTAGTAATTTTAATTTAAAAAATAGTAAATAAATTAATAAAGTCTAAAAACCGTTCCACAATTTTAGTAAACATTAATTCAAAATAGTTTCCCTCTCTACGTCCATTCATTTCTCAAGATTTGTTTCTCTCAAAATTCGATTCTCCCTCTACATACATCTCAATCTCTCTCTGCATACATCTCAATCTCTCTCTACATACAATCTCAAAAATCGTCTGGTGATGGCGGATCCGCTGATGTTTTGAATATCAAGTTAGATGAAGATTCGAAGTAAGCTTCAGATCCCGGCGGTGATCGGTCAACGAAATATGTTAGGCGTCGGTGGTTCTCCGTCGATGTGGGCTGTTGTTGGGTCTTGGAGCGGCGATGGTTGGATCTTGGTGGTTCGGCGCGACAAAGGTTGTTGGTTGGTAAAATTTGTGGCGGAAGTGGTGGACTGAAGTAGGTTGTTGGGAGCAGCAGTTGTCGGCAACCTCCATAGTAACATCGCAAGGTATTCGTACTTATTTTTGCTTTGATCTTGAATATGAGGATGCATCAATAATATGTACTGCACAAATTAGTAATGTCTGATGATATCCACTTTGATTTTTTAATATTTTATATCAAAAAAATACTATAAGTTTTGGATTTGTTTTTGAAAGGAAATTAAATCACCCAAAAGATTTTTGCACTTAAAAACAATCTTGATTCGTACTGTTTTAGAAGATTTTACATATTTTGATTTGTACTTTTGCAATTGAAAAAATCATATTTGCTGATTTTTTATTATAATTTTTGCTCTATGTTTAAAGTTATTTTCTTATGGTATTTCCATTTGTTTTTTATAGTATTTTCTTTGATTGTTTAAATTAGTTGCTATTAGTTTTGCAGTTGACATAATGATTTATGATTGCACTTTTAATTTAAAGAGGGAAGTGAAAGGACTATATATGCAATATTTTTGTTCTCGACTGTAATGAAGATTTGGGTCGGTTTAATCATGTTGGTTTTGATATTATTTTTTTCATTTTAGTTTGTGTTCTTTGACTATTGTGATGGTCTGATTTTGTTTGATTATGTCGGGTTCTTATTAGGTTTCATATATGTTCTTGATTAGTTTGTATATGTATTTTTAATAAACATAAATGTTCTTTTTTATGTTTTGTAGTAGGTGGTACAAGGGAAATCGACAAGTTATACAAGAGGAAAAAGAGGATATGAGCATTTTGTGTTACGGTATATAAAGAAGAAAGTTGATTCAAAAGGGGGATATATGTTATTGCACACCAACAACCATTTGGATGCATATATGTTATTGCTTGAATACATATATGTGTTTTGTTGAATTTGACGTTTTGTATGGATTAGTTGACATGTATGTATTATGTTTGCTCTATCAGTTTTGTAAAATTTGGATCACATACCTTTGTTTGTTAAACATGTTGGTTTTATGGTACATTATATGTTCGATATGCACAACTGTCTCAACATATATGCACAACCTACATGTAACACTAGTTATAAAAAAGGAACATATATGCACAACCGACTCAACAAAAATGGCAAAATAACAATAAATTTTCGAAAATAATTCCTAAATTTTAAAATATATTCAAAAAAGGAAATATTTTTGTTTTTGGTAAAATGTCCTAAATACCCCTAAATAATTAATATGAATTAAATAAATTAAAATTAATTTACTAAATTCTGATTGGTTAATAAGAGTTCTCAGAGTTCTTTTTGAAATCAGGGTTCTCAATATAACTCGACCCTATATATATATATATATATATATATATATATATATATATATATATATATATATATATATATATAGGGGAGGGTTCCTTTGAGAATTGGAAAAATGGTGAGAATGTGAGAATTTTTGTAATCATAAGGTAATCATCGATGATTAAACAGAGCACATGTGCCCCCCTCGTGCCGCGCGGCAGACTTTGCCGGGCCGTGAGCCCCAAATTCGCCCTAATCAACGGATGAGATCTATTCTCGCATTCTCACCCAATATATTAATTCTCAATGGAACTCATTCCTATATATATATAATATATAGGGTCCGGATCCGGTGAGGACTCTAAAAAAAACTCTAAAAATGATTTAAAACAAATTTTTTTCAAAAAATTTCTTTTTTACACATTAAAATCGCAGCATATAAGATATTTTTTTTTTTTAAAATGATCCAAAAAAAAAATATGGATCATAATAATGATCTACAAAAAAAATATGGATCATTGTTATGATCCGCAAAAAAAAGTGGATCAAAATAGTTTTTTTCAAATTTTTTTTTTTGGTCAAATGTAGTAATAATCTTGAGGAGTTATATATATATTTTTCGGAATTTTTTGGAATGTTTTTGAGGTGTCCTCGCGAGTCCTCACCGTTTTTTGAGTCCTCACAGGATCCCACGTATATATATATATAGCGGTTCATGCGAGAACCACTAAAATTGCGAGAACTGCGAGAACCACTTTCTAGCCAATCATTTTGCTTAATTACATTTTTTAATCTAAAGGGTATTGTAGTCTTTTTAACACTAAATTCTTTTTATTAAATATTCTTTTTATTAAATCTAGTTTCCTTAATTAAATTAATTCATTTTTAACCTCAATCCTATTTTTTAGGATCCGAATTTGGTAATTTGTAATTTTTTTTCGCAATTCGTATGTGTTCATTGATGAACGCCTAATAATAACTAATAATTTTTTAACCATATTTAACCTGTTCAGCATAATGATAATGTGTTCAATTTGCAAAATTTACAGATTTACTAATGTATAAATCTACAATATATATAATGAACATAATGAACAAGTCTGACAAGGAGTTTTATTAACCTTATTTAATGTATTCAATGATGAACGAATGAACAAAGTTACAAACTATGAATTGAAACCTTAGACTCATACAAAAATTTTTATTAACCTTATTTAATGTATTCAATGATGAACGAATTTTATTAACCTTATTTAATTTTATTAACCTTGGTTAATGAACACTAATCATTTGTTCAATGTTGAGCAGTTAATCTTCTTATTTTAAACCATCATTATAGCTTTTGACATCTCAACTACGAATACAAATATAGCTAACACAACAATAAATTAAACCAAAAAACCAATATTACATCAAACAATTAAACCAAAACTCAAGCATTATTGATGAACAAATCAAACCCAAACATTTTTGCATGTAAAACAACCCGACAACTCTTATACGTACTAACAATTACCCATTTTGATCGGGACTTTAGACCTGCAAACGAACAATTTTTTACCATTTAAAAAGATAATTTAATGAATAATTGAATAGGAATGAAAACCAATATTCTTACAATAGTAAGTAAAAATTTGCATATAACAGTTTAGTTTAGAGTACTTAAGGGACGACTTACAACCTACTCACTCTCTTTTTAGCCAACATTTTATCTGCATATTATAAAATTAGCTTATATTATACCAAAATCAACCAAAATTAATTAAAGAAGTGTTTCAAAATCACCATACTTACAATGACATTTCAACAAAATGTTATAAGTAATATCATCGGGAACTCACCCAAATCAACACCATCAACATTTTCGGTGTTCGCCGGCGACGAGGGTGGCTTTTTTTGCAACATGGAACCGCTAGCAAAAAGAAGAAACAAAATCATATTTATGTCGGAATTAATGAGGAAGAAGAAAAATAACTAATATATGAAGGAAGAAAATGGTACGTGACAAGTATACATGGAATGTAATTAATAGCAATTATTATAATAATAATTAACAAATCATATCCATGAACAAAATTCATCATCAAAATCCAGAACCTCCGCTCAACCATTATCTCTCGAAACATCCACTCAAATTGAACTCGAAATTAAATATAACCTTTTTAGCATATAATTTTGGTTCATTTGAATCTCTAATTCTTGGAAATAATTTGTATGTATCAGACTTCAATTCTTTGTAGAATTGCTAATACGGAATATTTAACCAACAAAAACAATTTTAATAAATAAATACTAGTATACCTTTCAAATGACTACGGCTTAATGTTCATTGGCATCATCCACAACAAAAGTAACTGAAGCATACCTACATCCATAAAACTAGAAATAACACTTTCAAATGACCGTGACCTCATTGTTACCTTCTTCACCGATGGGAATGGAGTAGAGGATGATATGAATCTGCCGCCATCGATTTTAGCCTTTGTCGACGTCGATATGGTTACCCTTATGTTCGAGAATTTTTCGTCGTCAATCTGGTATTCCTTGTCTGGATTTTATTTTACTGATTGGTGGTGCGATTGTTGCTTGAATGGATCGCCATTTTTTTTAACCGGAATTGAGATTTGAAAAGGGAGAGATTACGTGGGGGAGATATGAGAGAGGAAGAAGCCACTTTTTAAGGCTGGCGGTTTTGGAATGAAAGCCTTGAAAGGGATTAATACCCTAATTAATTGAAATGATTTTCCCATTGTACCCTTTTACTCTTTATTTTTTAGGTATAAATTTATACTTATTTACGAGATTGCCACCGGTGATCTTAACCACTCATTTTTTAATCTAGCGCTCATAAAGTAGTTCTCGCAATATTAATGGTTCTCGCATGAACCCTTGTCTATATATATATATATATATATATATATATATATATATATATATATAGAGCAGTTCATGCGAGAACCACTAAAATTGCGAGAACTGCGAGAACCTATTTACAGCCTTTGGATCAATCTGATTTGAATTAAATGTGATAAGGGTATTTAGGTAAACGAACATGTGGTTTAAATATGGACTTTATCTCAAAAAAGGCATGAAATCATTTTCTATTAATTGTTATTAACATACCTCCTATTTTTATGCATATCATTATTCTCTTTCATAAAAACACTGAAATATTCATCCTCAATCACAAAAATATCCCCAGATTTCTTTAGAAACCGGCCAATAATTTATCAATCTGCTACGTAAAATTCCAGAAATCGACAAACTGCTACGTGTTCAATGATGAATGCAATTATTTTAACCGTAATATACGTGTTCAATGATGAATGCATTGTGAAACAATAATAATAGTACAAGTAATGAACAAATTACAAAATTATACGTATTCAATGATGAATACATTTGCAAAATCCTAATTAAATTTACAATTAATTATTGAACAAATGTACAAGTAATGAACAAAATTATTGTTCATCACTAATGAACAAAATTATTAATAAATCAACCAATTACAAAATTACAAACCAATAAATTACTTAATCTATGTTCATCACTTTCATCAATCTATGTTCATCACTTTCATCACAGTTGTCGGATGCCTAGGTTACACCGACATTAGCTAATAATTCCATTGGGGCTCATTAATCCTCAATATAGATTTCACTTACCGTCATTTGTAATGAAAACACACGAACAAACACAAACGTTGTTGAATTCCATCATAGCCGGATGTGAGAGGTAGATAGTAGATGGTGGTGGAACACAATATATAACCCAGTGTTCATCATTCGATTCACCACGTTCATTATGTTCATCATTTGACATATCACCTACAAATTGCAATCCATGTTACACCAAAACAAATTACAAATCAAATAATATATGTTAATAATAACCTATTACTCAAATTCAATTGATAATATAAATTAACTTTGGTTTTACCATATAATTCAACATATATGTAATTATACAAATGTGTATTCAATTTGTACCTAACATATGTAAAAACATATCCCGTATATCAAATTGACCAACAAATAATATGTTAATTTGTACGTGATATTGTTCAAAGCAGGTATTCACATACTCGTGATTAGGGGTGCCCAACGGGTCAACCCGACCCGACCCGGCTCTTATCGGGTCGGGTCCGTCGGGTTTGAGGTTAAAAAATTCTAACCCGAAACCCGACCCGATAAGGATTCGGGTTTGTCGGGTTCGGGTTGGTCGGGTTTCGGGTTTGTTGGGTTGACCCGATCGGGTTGGTCGGGTTACACTTGAGTTAGGAATTTTTGGTAAAAACTATAGAAATTATTTAAAATATTGAATTTTAAGAATATTTATTTAACGCTTTTAATTGTTAATTGATTTTTATTGAATACATTATCATATAATTTGATAACTAATTGATTTAATAGTAAAAATATGTTAATTTTTATAGGAAATAAAATACTTAAACTTTAATCGGGTCTAATCGGGTCAACCCGAACCCGATAAAGGTAAGAAATTATAACCCGAAACCTGACCCGATAACGAATCGGGTTGGTCGAGGCGGGTTTAAAAAACCCGATAATAACATGGAGCCCGAATAGACCTGACCCGATAAGCGTCATCGGGTTCGGGTTCGGGTTAGGGTCGGGTCGGGTCAACCCTTTGGGCACCCCTACTCGTGATAACTTTATAGAAGATATGTATCCACTAACGATCTTTGTAGTACTACGATGATTCAACAATATAGATTACATATACGCATTAAAAAATATCTGATTAAATCATAGTAAATAACTGAATTTTTATTTTTTATTAAAATTAAATTACCTTCTCTAATTTTGCTGTAGATCCATCTTCAAAATAATGAGCAATTCAACCATCAACCATAATTCTCATCAATAATGAACGAATCCACCATCAAAATAATAAATCCACCATTTCAATCTAACTTATCCACCAATATAATGAACAACGAGATCGGAACATTTACAGGTTCACCACACAAAAAAGAGATTGCTTCAAATCTGAAAAAAAAGCTTGGGAATATCGGTCATTATTTTCATGGCTTCTTTTTTGAGCTCTTAAAACCACTACATCCTTCTATGAGATCTAAAAAAAATAAAAATAAACAAAAAGTTATTTAAGTGCTAAAATCTGTAAATGATTTAAATTAAAATTCTAAAAAAGTAACTAAACTTATATCTCTCCTCTGTTGGATGAAAGCTACGAAGATCTTCACACAAGAGTTAAATAAAATCAATAAAAAATTAAATTAAATAGTAACAGGTCAAATGATTACCAATATGTTTGATTTGTAACCTAGAAAATCCGGCCCGGGAAACCCCAAATCTGAGAAGAAGAATCGCCACCGAAGCCCTAAATCGAAGAAGAAGAATCGCCGCGAGAACCCCAAAATCGAAGAAGAATAACCGATAGTTGTGATTATTGTTGCCGATGAACAGGAAACAAAGAAGAAGAATCAAAGAAGATTAATAGTTGATGATGACGGTGGTTGTTGGTGTATTGCCGCCTATGGTTCAAGAGAAAGAGAGAAAGCAGATATTATTTTAGGGTTAAATGGTTGAAAATGACGAGATATGCTAATCCTCCCAATATTATACCATAATTAGTTATGGTTTCTTTTACCATTATAGCCCTCCAACCCTTATCTTTTAGGTTTAAATTTTTAACTATTTTCGAAACTGCCATCATCTATCTCAACCATTGATCTCTTAATCTGATGGTTCAAAAGTTATATATATATATATATAGACAAGGGTTCATGCGAGAACCATTAATATTGCGAGAACTGCGAGAACATGTTTTTAGCCCTTTGATCTTTAGATGAGTGGTTTAGATTGTGGGTGGCAAACTAGTAAATAAATGAACAAATTAGAAGGGAATTTTCGTATATGCAAGGTTAAAATAGTCAATGAACAGTTAATAAAATTGAGAAAATCTAATTAAAAACCGTGTAAAATCCGTATGAGATGTAGAATCCCAATAAATCAGGAACCACTTTCCCTTATCTTTCATTTATGCAATTAATTCGTCTGGCTACTCTCTCTCATCGAAGGGCGAAACACAAAACCTCAAATCGGACGGCCAATGTAACACCTCAATTTTTAAAACAAAACATTTGCCAAAACATATCATTTTATAAATAGAAGAACCGTTCCAAAAATACGGATTTACAAAAACCTTTGGTATGAAATCAGAGTATAAAGTTTCGGTGTTACAAAATATATCAAAACCAAAGCTAAGCACAAATCCGCTCTAATGCTCTTCTATTCTAGGCCCCGCATATCTCTATCCATGCGTACCTATATCTTCGATCTCGAACCTGAGTACATAGCAAAACCAACAAGTAGTACGTGAGACACAAAAATGTCTCGTGAGTTACATGGGTTTAGACCCCGATAAAACAAACAAGTATCACATTATATATAAACATATATATATATATATATATATATATATATATATATATATATATATATATATATATATATATATATATATATATATATATATATATATATATATCTCATCATCATACGTCTAGTCACCCTATTGTGACCCTATCGATTTTGCTTCCCTAGCAATCGTATCTAGTTATTCGGAACATCTCCAAATAACCCATCACCTCACGTACTTATTAATCGGGGATCCCCTGCCTTAATAAGCCTTACGATAACGGCAAGAGGGAATCGCCCAATCTACTGTTACCCGACTTCTAGCCGGATCACGTCCGGTTAGCAAGCCTCCTATCACATGATGGTCCATGGGTCGACGCCCAATCCGCCCCATCCAAAGTGACCGGGGATCCCCCGAATCACCGCCAATCTATCACTCATCATAACTTCTCGAGTTATTCCATCTAAGCCCTTGGCTATATCGTCAATCATCAAACAAGTTAGTTTTAATATTTATAATAATATATAACTAACTCTACATACTAATAGTTTACACAATTAAGCAAATAGACCGAACACATGTAAAGAAAACATATTTCGAAAGCTATGTACTCAGTAAAGTCCACACGTACCCACCTTAGCAATTAATGCTCCCAATGTGTTCTTCCAACACAATCCTTCCTTTTCCACAAGATTGCTCACTTTCGAGAATCCACCGAAATCCCTAATATGACAATCACCACTTGTTCAACAATACATACTTAACAATAATACACCCATTTATCATAAGAAACCCTTTGATAATACTTTCCCCCAATTATGATGATTTCCAAACCCTAGGTTTTACCAATCTTACGATTCTTACAAATCTTAACCATATACTTGTTTCCCTTGTTAAAATACCATATATTAAACGTATACAACATTTATTGAACCATTAATCAAAACCTCAAGAACTAGGGTTTCAAACCCAAGCCCCAAAACCCATAGATCTAAAGCTACAACTACAAAGGATTGAAGATATACCTTAAATCTTCAACTAGCAGTGAAGAATCACAAGATTTGACCAAGAAATCGGCTCCAAATGATGTTTTCCACTCAAAAACGTATACAAACTCGTTGGGAGAGAAACTAGGGTTAACAATGGCATCAAATGAGCCAAAACCCGTCTTTAATGCTGCACACAGGAAGATAGCGTCACTATCTACAAGATAGCGTCGCTATTTCAGAGCCCGCCATATTTCGCTTCGGAGATAGCTGAAGGATTTATGTGCACAGATAAGTACACGTGTCACCATGTCCAATGTTATAAGACACTAAAGGGTCACACCACTACACACCCAATAATGGACAACCGAATAAAGTAAGTTTTGTGGAATAATTAACTAGTTAAGTTAATTATTAAGAAGAGAATAAATAATAATAAGTTAATTATTATTGAGGATGGTTAAATATTAGGTTAAGTATTTAACGGACAGTTAATTAATAGTTGATTAATTAACTAGTATAAGTCCAAGGGTTTAAAGTGTTAATAGGAAGTTTAATTATGAGATTAATCATTAAACTCCAAGGACTAAACCGAAACATCTAGCCTTATAAATAGACGGCTTATGTGAGGGTTTAGGGGTTACACTTTTACATCACCAAAACCCTAATCTCTCCCTCTCCTCTCCCTCGTCGACGGCCGAAGAACCCCAAGGGGTTTCGGGTTCGAGTTCAACCGAATACACACACACAAGTCTTTGTGTGTTACTTTGTTGGTACAACGCGGTCTTGCAGCGTGTCCAGGTGGTGCATTAGAGGTGGATCACTTCTTTAGCAATCTAAAGGTAATGTTCATCTTCTTCTTTTCTCGTGATCTCATTGATTAGTAGAGATCCAGTAATGTGGTATTCAAGTTCCGCCATGTGAATACTACAGGGTTTTCCTACAGTGGTATCAGAGCGATCTACTAATCTCAATGAGATTCGGTTAAGTTTCTTTTCATCTAGAAAAGAACCCTAGAATTTTCGGCCAAGAACATTGTTCAAGTTTATGAACAATTGGTTGAATAGGGTTCTAGATAAAAAGAAATTAGGCTTCTTTCTCCTCCTTGTAATTTTCGAAATTTCATATATATATATATATATATTATATTAAGTTTTTTTTATCTTAGAAAGAACCCTAGTGAATTTAATCCAAGAACATTGTTCAAGTTTATGAACAATTGGATTGAATAGGTTTCAAGATAAAAAGAATTAGGTTTCTTTTTTGTCTAGTAAAAACCCTAGAGAAAATTGGTCCAAGTAATTGATTAACCAAGATATGGTGAATCAATGGACAAATTAGGCTTTAGACAAATTAAGGAAAGTTGTGTTATTCTTAGTAATAGAATAACACATTTATTTATTTGTTATTACTAGTTCATTATAATTTTCGGTATTAAATAAAAAAAAAGGGGGTAGTTTCGGTCGAACCAAGCAAGACCGAGTTTCCATCGAGCAAGGTTCGAACGAAGGGCCGAACGGACGAAACCAAACCGAGCCACAGTTCGGTCTTCGTTTAATCGATCCAGTTTTTTCCCTAGTTGTGTATTTGATCCAGTTTCGTTAACCTAAGGCTCAGTTTCGGGCATATGGGTACACGGGATCAAATCGAATGTTAAAAAGGTTTACTTTTTGACAAGTTTCATTATTTATTCGTTTATTTTAATAATAAGTATTAACATTTAAAATAAACCTAATGATGTTAAACAGTTAGTTTAAGATCAAGATAATTATAAAATTAAGGAGGAAATAAGAAACCAGTTTATGGGTAATTTAATAATTATCAGTTTGGTAATTTAAATTATCAGTTTATTCATTTAATTAGAATGACATAACCCAAAAGGATTGATATTGTGTGTATTTCTTATTTTTTCGGAATTTTATAAATTTTTCGGAAATTTTTTATAAAAGTTTTTATTTTCAAAATACACAAAACACAAAACCAAGTCTTTGGGGTTATGGCATGTCAATTTTTCTAAATTACAAGTGTTATTTATTTTTCTTTTATTATAACATAAAATAATAAGGTGGTGATTATAAACAGTTTGTTTAGAAAACCAAGTTTTAATTATAAGATGGTAATTATAAACAGTTTGTTTAGAAAACCTAGGTATAAATTAATATAATGGTGATTATAAACAGTTTGTTTAGAAAACCAATTTTTAAAATTAATAATGGTAAAGTAAACAGTTTGTTTATAAACCAAGTTTTATGAAACAAATTAAAAGGTGGAATTTATAAACAGTTAGTTTATAAAAACCAAGTAATTAAAAAAAAACTGGCTAACTTTTCGAACAAAGATAAATCCTTTTTAGAAAATCTTAGATCAGAGTGCAACCCATCTAATGGAACACCTCACTTGTTCAACGATATTCACATTGTAAGGAGAAAGAACCTTAGATGTGGATTCAAATCATTGCGAGTGTTAGGGTGCGTAGGGTCTTGTGATAATCGGGAGTCCCGGTGCAAGGCATCGCACTGTCTTAGATGGTACGATCTATTTTGGTGATAATCGAAGTCCCGGCCCAAAATGCACTAGAGGGATTAAAACATGTACAACTTTGTTGTTCAACTTGATATCCCGAGGATCTTGGAATCGTTTCTAGTATAGAGGCGATCGGTATGGCTATACCTACCAGAAATAGCGTGACTCTAATGAGAAGTGCTCAAACCTTGCATTAGAGGACGTGAAATATGGGTCCTAGTCTAACTATTATTATTAAAAGGTAATAATGTTAGAAGTTATTTATTTTATCTAATCTTACTAACCGTTTGTTTGTTTTTCTTATAGATGTCTGTACTGTCAGAAATTCCGTTTTATTCACCAAACGAATCGCGAAAGTTCATCACTGGAAAATGGAAGCTTACTGGTCCAAACTGCAAAGTTTGGAGGGTGCATTTTAGGAATTACCTAAAAGCACAGAATCTACTGTACGTGATAGACGAGGTGCCCAAGGGACAACCAGGGCAAGATGCCCAGGATGATGAGCTTGACGCTTATTATAAGTATCTGGTTGATGAATCACAAGTTATGTCGATTCTTATACTTACTTCATTATCACTGATAATCTACGTAAGAAACCGTGCTATGAGTTTGTCCAGTTGTTAGGGTAGAAAACCCGGTCAAACCTATTACTTTGTGAATCTGATGAACAAATGAATATATAAGTTTAACTTATATAAATAATCTTAGTGAAACTCGTCTCATACCGAGTTGGTCGGTATCTGGTCATACTGAGTTGGTCAGTATGAGGTGATACCGAGTTCACGGACCGAGCTCCACATAGCGAGTTGGTCGGTATAGTTCAGTCTCATACCGAGTTGGTCGGTATAGCTCAGTCTCATACTGAGTACACGGACCGACCAGTTCGTGAATGGTGCATTCCTTATTTGAGTAATGAATCAAATCCCTTTAATCAAGGGATGCACTTATTAGAATTGGGAGTTACATATAGAATAGGGTTAATTGTAAAACCTCTATACATTATAAATAGAGGTTTAGTCTTTAGTTGTTAAGCATCCTTTTTGGATCCCGGTTGATCACTTGTGTGGATCACCGGTAACCCAATTCTAAATGTAACACTTTGTGGAGTGTTCTTGGTTATTCCGAAACCAAGAACACATTTTATACGTTTGTGCTTAATAAGAATAATCGTATGACGTATATGATCTTGTCTTTACCGATTTTATTAAACAATATATGGGTGGTTGGGTCCTACAATTGGTATCAGAGCGGTTCAAAATTATCTACAACTTTGATGATCTTTTAACCCTATATATTGTTAAAGATCAAGTATTTTCATATAGAAGAACTATGCAGAATTTTCGTCATTTTCTGCGCACGGGTAGAAGAAATGTCGGATCTCCTTCGTTAATGGTCGAATCTGTGTGAAATTTGAACAGGAGGTTCTCAACACACGGAAACACAATCTGACCGTTCAGAATTGTATTTCGAGGTTCTGGTAGAGAGATATGTATGGCGCAAAAAGTCAGATTCTTTGCTTTTTATTCCTTACTTTCTGGGCAGCCATGGTAGAAAAATTAAATCTCTTTATTCAAACTTCGAATAAGCATGAAATTTTGACAGAAGGTTCACCATAATGTGATTAATGTTTTCACCGTTCAGATCTTCAAAAGGAATCGTTAATTAAGAGATATATATTTTTGAAGATTATTGACGAATATTTATGGTATGTTTTTAATTCTGCGCAACTGTGATAAAACGGCTATTATATCTTTTGTAACCGTTGAATCTTCATGAATTTTGGATATGATATCCATAACACATACATTTACTCGGTATCAAATTTTCAGACTGATCAGGATTTGAGAGATACATATTTTCAAAGTTGCTGGTTTTCTGATACTGAGTGTCTCATACTGAGTGGTCAGTATGAGACTTCTGTGATCGTTTCAACCGTTGGGTCCTTATGATTTTTGGATATGATGTTGAAGACAGGTATATGTATGTTGTGTAAAAAATTCATAATGATCAGAAGATTCTACATGGAGATATGATTTTTTGAAGTTGCTGCAAAATTAGAGAAACGAAATTCTGAAAGCTGAATTTTTCAAGTGAGTATGTTTCACATGTTTTTCTATTTATAATCATATAAAATCATCTTAAACTGAGGAAATCCATAAGTTGATTGATTCTTTGGTGTGGTTTCAAGTCAAAGATAAAATATACCGAACGGTTTAATGTGAAAGTATATGATTCAGGGGGAGAAAAACTCAATGCGATATATATTTTCTCTTAATATGAAGCTAAAGTTCTTGAAGCTAAAGTGTTCATACTAAGTTATTCAAGGGGGTACATGTCACATATTATTTTACAATCATTTGAATCGTTTCAAACTGAGGAAATCTACTAGTTGAATGATTCTTGGGATATGTTTTATTTCAACTCAAATATACCGGACAGTTTAAGGAGGAGTCAATGATTGTGGGGGAGAAAAGTTAATGTGACACATATTTTCTTGAAGTACTTAGTGAATAAAGAATATGAAAAGATCTCAAAAAGAAGACCATACAAGACAAGATCGTTATTATTTATTAGGTTAAACATATTCATTTGTTATCATCAGATAGGGGGAGATTGTTAGGGTAGAAAACCCGGTCAAACCTATTACTTTGTGAATCTGATGAACAAATGAATATATAAGTTTAACTTATATAAATAATCTTAGTGAAACTCGTCTCATACCGAGTTGGTCGGTATCTGGTCATACTGAGTTGGTCAGTATGAGGTGATACCGAGTTCACGGACCGAGCTCCACATAGCGAGTTGGTCGGTATAGTTCAGTCTCATACCGAGTTGGTCGGTATAGCTCAGTCTCATACTGAGTACACGGACCGACCAGTTCGTGAATGGTGCATTCCTTATTTGAGTAATGAATCAAATCCCTTTAATCAAGGGATGCACTTATTAGAATTGGGAGTTACATATAGAATAGGGTTAATTGTAAAACCTCTATACATTATAAATAGAGGTTTAGTCTTTAGTTGTTAAGCATCCTTTTTGGATCCCGGTTGATCACTTGTGTGGATCACCGGTAACCCAATTCTAAATGTAACACTTTGTGGAGTGTTCTTGGTTATTCCGCAACCAAGAACACATTTTATACGTTTGTGCTTAATAAGAATAATCGTATGACGTATATGATCTTGTCTTTACCGATTTTATTAAACAATATATGGGTGGTTGGGTCCTACACCAGTATCTTGAGGAGACGTTTAAAGAAAGTACTGAAGATAGCAAGCAATTCATTTTACAAGAAATCATTTCGTCAAAAATGAAAGATGATCAACCACTGAGTGACCACCTTATCAAAATAAGGAGGTTACTAGATTTTCTCACCCTAGTTACTGGCACATCAAACGAGCATGAACAAGTCTTGTTCTTGTTTGGATCTCTCACTCAGTACTATCAGGACAAGGTAGTACGTATTGTCGGGAATTTTGATTTGAGTGTCGCAGGACTACACGAGAATCTCTTGTGTATACGCGATGTTCAAAGGCTAGAGGAAGAATCTCTCCCCGAGATTCAGTAGGACGAGTTTCATGAGTGGTTGAATGACTTTGCGGATTTGTGTTGCCCAACTTGTGGCAGCAAGGATATTTGCGAGCACACGTCGGACGTGGGGCTGTTGGACGCTGACTTTGTCAGCGATTCAGGTATCTTTATGATTGATTGTCTCGTTACTTCTAGTGAATCCTGGGTATTGGATACCGGATGTGGTCATCACATTTGCAATCATTTGCAGGGATTTAAGAAGAACAGGAGGCTGGGACGAGGGGATGTTGAACTACGAGTAGGCGAAGGTTCCAAGGTTGGAGCTGAAGCCGTAGGGACATATCTTCTCAAGTTGCCTTCAGGAAGAGTCTTGGAACTTAAAGATTGTTATTATGTTCCTAGACTTATTAAAATTGTTATTTCTTTTGATTTACTTATAGACAGTGGTTTTTATTATGAGTTTTATGGAAAAACAATTTCGTGTTTAAAAGATGAAATTTTATATTTTAACGCAAATTCTCATAATGGTCTATATACGTTAAATCTAAATAACATAGAACGAGACGTCTATCTTATAAGTAAAAGATCCAAGAGTAACTTGAATCAAACTTATCTTTGGCATTGTCGTTTAGGTCATGTAATCGAGACTCGCATTAAGAAACTCCACGATGATGGAATTCTAGAGCCATTTGATTTGGAATCATATGCAATATGCGAAGCTTGTTTATCTGGCAAGATGACAAAAGACCCTTTCAATCACTACAATGAAAGGGCAGGCGAGTTGTTAGGGATTATACACACAGATGTGTGTGGACCCTTTACTCCAGAAGCCATAGGAGGATACCGCTACTTCATTACCTTTTACTGATGACTTCAGTAGGTATGGTTATGTCTTTCTTATGAGACTAAAGTCTGAAAGCTTTGACAAGTTCAAAGAATATCAGAGGGAAGTAGAGAGCCAACTAGGCAAAAAAAATT
This sequence comes from Calendula officinalis, assembly GCA_963853835.1. Taxonomy (NCBI): domain Eukaryota; kingdom Viridiplantae; phylum Streptophyta; class Magnoliopsida; order Asterales; family Asteraceae; genus Calendula; species Calendula officinalis. Next base: position 85,919,691 of record OY970820.1, on the reverse strand, counting down.
AAGTCACTTCGGTCTGACCGAGGAGGCGAGTATTTGAGCCAAGAGTTCGACGATCATTTGAAGGAATGTGGGATTGTTTCACAACTCACACCTCCGTATACGCCTCAGATGAATGGCGTATCAGAAAGGAGGAATCGCACCTTGTTAGACATGGTACGTTCAATGATGTGTCGCGCCCCACTACCACTATCATTTTGGGGACATGCACTCGAGACTGCAACATTCACACTGAATAGGGTTCCGACCAAGTCAGTAGAAAAGACTCCGTTCGAGCACTGGGCGGGGAGAAAACCTAAGTTATCTTTTCTCAAGATTTGGGGTTGTGAAGCATACGTTAGACGTAACTTCACAGACATACTAAACCCCAAGTCAGATAAGTGTATATTCGTTGGATATCCAAGGGAAACCTTAGGATACTATTTCTATCATCAAGAAGACAACAAAGTTTTTGTTGCTCGGAAAGGTGTCTTCTTGGAGGAGAAGTTTCTAGGAACTGAAACTCCAAGAAAAGAAATAGAGCTTCAAGAAATTTAAGAGAAAAAAGATCCACCGACGACTTCAGTCGAACCAATAGTTCAACAAAGAATTGTTGATTCCCAACCAGACCCACCGGTTGAGGAAGAAGAGACACGCAATCCGCGTAGGTCCAGTAGACCACGCCAAGAACCAGATAGGTATCTTGGATTCATGATCGATGAAGATGATGGAAGTCTACTAGAACCATTAACCTACAGCGAAGCTGCTGACGGCATAGAGTCTGAAAGATGGCTCGAGGCTATGCAAGCAGAGATGCAATCCATGTATGACAACCAAGTTTTGGTGTTATCAGACTTGCCACCACAGTCTCGTGCTGTTGGATGCAAGTGGGTTTTCAAGAAGAAAACCGACATGGATGGAAAAGTACATACTTACAAAGCACGATTCGTTGCGAAGGGTTTCACGCAAACACATGGTGTGGATTATTCTGAAACCTACTCGCCAGTCGCCATGCTTAAGTCTATTAGAATACTTATGGCCATATCAGCATATTACGACTATGAGATATGGCAGACGGATGTTAAAACCGCCTTCCTTAACGGGGAGTTGAATGAGGACGTATTCATGATACAACCGGATGGTTTTACTGATCCAAAGAATCCTAATAAAGTATGTAAATTGCTAAAATCCATTTATGGATTGAAGCAAGCATCTAGAAGTTGGAACTTACACTTTGACAAAAGAATCAAAGAATTTGGTTTTGTCAAGAGTGAGTTCGAGGCGTGTGTCTATACAAAATTCAGTGGGAGCATAGTAATCTTCCTAGTCTTGTATGTCGATGACATACTGCTTATAGGAAACGATATACTAGCATTACAAGGAGTAAAATCCTGGTTAGGTAAATGTTTCCAGATGAAAGACTTGGGAGAAGCCGCATTTATACTAGGTATAAAGATCTATAGGGATAGATCTAGGCGGCTTATTGGACTTAGTCAAAGTACATACATTGACAAAGTACTGAAGAGATTCAGTATGAGTGATTCCAAGAGAGGAATCATTCCAATGTCACATGGCATTACACTGAGCAAAGCTCAGTGTCCCACATCTAGCAAGGAAATAGCTAGGATGAGTTTGGCACCATATGCTTCGGCAATTGGATCAATCATGTATGCCATGTTATGTACTAGGCCCGATATTGCTTACTCCATAAGTCTCACGAGCAGATATCAAAAGAATCCTGGTGAACCCCATTGGGTGGCTGTTAAGAACATTCTCAAATATTTGAGAAGGACGAAAGAAATGTTCTTGGTTTTTGGAGGTTCGATGGAAGAATTGCGTGTAACTGGTTACACAGATGCAAGCTTCCAAACCGACAGAGACGATTACAAATCTCAGTCGGGATTCGTCTTCACACTAAACGGAGGAGCTATATCTTGGAAGAGTCAGAAACAAGATACGATAGCAGATTCGACTACAGAGGCTGCGTACATTGCCACAAATGATGCTGGGAAAGAAGCCATGTGGCTTAAGAATTTTATCGAGGATCTTAGAGTTATTGCCAGTATCTCTAGACCCATCGAAATATTCTGTGATAATAGTGGAACGATAGCGCAAGCTGTTGAACCAAGAGAGCATCAAAAGACCAGGCATGTACGCAGGAAATATCATCGCATACGTGAGTATGTAAGAGAAGGTGATATTGTAATTAAGAAAATACCAACGGATGAAAACGTCGCTGACCCGTTGACAAAACCACTAGTTGGACCAAAGCATGAGAAACATGCGCACGCTATAGGCATGCAGTACCTAAATATTGGTAGCTAGTAATTTTGATTAGAATCATAGACATGCTTGAAATCGATACATTATGTAATAACATTTCGTGGGATTGAAATAGAAAGTTTTACGTAATATTTTCACATTGTCTATTCTTAACATGTTTTAAACCTATCCTTGATACACAAAGTTTTGAGTATCTAAATTGTCTGTGGTTGCTTGAATTTAGTGGGAGCTAGATTCAAGAGTTAATACCATTATGAATATTTATCTATTTCATAGTTATTGAATAGAGAAACAAGGGTTGTTAAAATAAATATTCATAGATGTTTACAGAGTTTGCTAAACATTAGACGTGACCAAAAGATCGATATTACTTCATGGAGCCCAAGCATGAGTAATTTCGAGTATATGTCCTCTGACCTGAGACGTTTTGGTTTGAGACACGATGACTTCTGATCTTTAGCATTTATCTACCGTCACACCGTAAAAGGGTGATCATAAGGAACTTGACTAAGACAGCGGAAGTCGTGGGCAAGATAACGCAAATGTCAAGATGGAATTTGCACCTTCTTTAACTAGAGGAGATATTTCATGGCCGCTCGACGATTAAGACTACTAAAATGCGTGGCCGCGCTCGGAGAATGATTAGATCATTCGGTAATCCGTTACTGCAGAAAGTCGAAATCAGAGTCGAGAAAATTCAAGTATATAGCTCCATGTCTATTACTCAAATTAAGAAATATAATGATGCGAAAGGAAAATCTGTTAGTGTTATTCATCTTATGAATATTATCTCTAGATGTAAGAGTTCTTATGACGTGGTTATCCTAAATGTCTGGCTAGGGACCGCTTTAGGCCAACGATGATCAGAAAGTGTTTCTTAACTTGCACAAGTGGGAGTCTGAAGGATTTATGTGCACAGATAAGTACATGTGTCACCGTGTCCAATGTTATAAGACACTAAATGGTCACACCACTACACACCCAATAATGGACAACCGAATAAAGTAAGTTGTGTGGAATAATTAACTAGTTAAGTTAATTATTAAGAAGAGAATAAATAATAATAAGTTAATTATTAAGGATGGTTAAATATTAGGTTAACTATTTAACGGACAGTTAATTAATAGTTGATTAATTAACTAGTAAAAGTCTAAGGGTTTAAAGTGTTAATAAGAAGTTTAATTATGAGATTAATCATAATTAAACTCCAAGGACTAAACCGTAACATCTAGCCTTATAAATAGAAGGCTTATGTGAGGGTTTAAGGGTTACACTTTTACATCACCAAAACCCTAATCTCTCCCTCTCCTCTCCCTCGTCGACGGCCGAAGAACCTTAAGGGGTTTCGGGTTCAAGTTCGACCGAACACACACACACAAGTCTTTGTGTGTTACTTTGTTGGTACAACGCGGTCTTGTAGCGTGTCCAGGTGGTGCATTAGAGGTGGATCACTTCTTTAGCAATCTAAAGGTAATGTTCATCTTCTTCTTTTCTCGCGATCTCATTGATTAGTAGAGATCCAGTAATGTGGTATTCAAGTTCCGCCATGTGAATACTACAAGGTTTTCCTACAATAGCGCCGCTATCTCTGACGCTATCTCAGAAATTCTCATTTTCACGACAGAACTCGACGCTAACTTGGGTCGCTGTTTGGTGACCACCATAAATCGCGTCACTATCCCAAGATAGCGCCCCTATCTTGGGCTATGCAGCCCATGCTGCATTTTTCGACCTTTGCTTCGACACGGTTTCGTCCATAACTTTCTCATACGATGTCCAAATGACACGAAACCAATTCCTACGTTCTTTAAATGATTTATCTTTATTTATCATATTTTTTCATAATTTATTTAACACAAAATTCGGTTCGTTACAGCCAAAACCCTAGATGTGGCTTGCGACAGTGAGAAAAGATCAGGCAATGACGATATCGGTTGCCGGCGAAGCGAGTACGACGGTTCAAGCCTTCAAGGTATGTCGAGTTATGAATTTCGGTCTGTTTATGTTGATGATTTAAGTTTCTGTTTCGGTTTTTTAAAAAAATTGGGGTTTTGCTACATCTAAAATACGGTTTATGCATAGGGTTAATATTCATGTCGGTTTCTTCAGTTTAGAAGTATGTAATATGTTGAAAAAGTTGGGGTTTTCTTAAAATTTTTGGTTTGGCTAATATTAAACACACAGAAAAATTGTACTCCTTGATTTTTTAGTGAGATTTTAGCCTATAATTTGTTCTAGTGTTAATGTTTAAGTCGTTCACATGAACGGTGATAATGTGTAGGGTTTCTGTTTTTTTAAAGATGATGGAGAGGGGGAATTACATCAGTGTATCTTTTAATTGAAGAAAATATGGTTTTATTTTTAAAGAAAGTATTGATAGTTTAATTGAGTCCTCAAATCTTCAATCAGAACTCCTATATCACGTGATCAAGGACACTCGTGATTTACAAGTTAGGCCTCATATTTTACTCTAAAATCAATAAAAATTGTGTTTTTTTGTGAACAAACTGATGCATATTTGATATGTCGGTTCAAAGGATACAACTAAATACCCATAAAATTAATGCAAGAATTATGTGATATTTAAAGCAATTGACTTTGTTTCTAATTTCTAAGTTTTTTTTACGTGGTGATGGAAAAAAAAACTTTAATGGATAGATGTAATTAACAATGAAAATTGAATGCAAATTGAATGCGAATTAATGACGGATTCAATTTATTCGAATGGACCATTAATTCGGGTTAGCCATTATGTATTAATTGAGTGTGTTTGTTAAGAAATTCATGAATGTGTTCATTACACTTTGGCATTTAGATGTGTTCATCATATTTCAGTTCATAGTTTGTAACTTTGTTCATTCGTTCATCATTGAATACATTAAATAAAGTTAATAAAATTCTTTGTATCAGTCTAAGGTTTCAGTTCATAGTTTGTAACTTTGTTCATTCGTTCATCATTGAATACATTAAATAAGGTTAATATGTAACACACTAATTTTTCAACCAAATTTAAAACTTTTTAAATAGTAAAAAGGTAAGTCTTTACAAACCAAACATCCCAAAATTTGTAGCTTAAATAAAACACTTGGAGTAATTAATATGTATCAAAAACCGGTGTTACAAACATATCAAAACAATGTCTAGGGAATTAAGTAAGTACACCGAGCAAATCACTTCCAAATGCTAACTACGGGCCGCCTAATCCTTAGCTCCCGAACCTGAGTACAGAGCCAAAATAAACGTAGTACGTGAGACAAGATTGTCTCGTGAGAAACATGAGTTTTAGACCCGGTTAGAAATAATTTGCAATAAAATAATAATTAAATAATTATCAAATTGCACATAGTCAATCAAACTCTAAGGCTTGCCATAAGCCAATCACATACGTAACGGGCCTCCCCGAAACAACTCCCCCGATATGGGTTAACTAGGTAAACTCCCCCGTTTCCGGGTTATCTATTTGCTCCCCCGATTTCCGGGTTATCTATTTGCTCCCCCGATTTCCGGGTTATCTATTTCTCGACACACTACCCTTGCGCAGGGTGGTACCGCCCCAAGTAGGTGTCACTAACTCCCCCAACTTGTGTGAGTTATCTAGGATCCAATTGATTAGCTACCACATAACAAATCATCTACTTGGGTCAATGCCCATATCACAACTCAATCATACTAGTGGTAACTACACAATTAATTACAATACAATTAAATTCAATTCAATGTAATTCAATTCAATCATCTACTCTATCAATTCAACCTTTTCTTTATTGAAACAATTATCTAATAAAGACTCTAAAATCATTTGAACTATAAAAACATGGTTTACTATGTACTAAAAAAGATCACATGTACTCACCTTAGCAAGGCTATCCAACACTTGTGTTCAACAACACAATCCTTACTTCCAAATTGAGGAAGTACTTCCAATCTCAAGGTCTTCTTGACCTAACATCAATATCATTACAAAATCTAGTTACAATCCATAACTAGCTACTAATTAATCCATGTAAACATTCCCAACCACCAAGTTCATACAACATGGTGGAATCTCAAACCCTAGTTCAAGATTTTCCATCATAAATCCCAAATCTAACTTGTACACATTGATTACAAGTCTACAAGGAGTGTTTTACACCCATGAAAGTTCATCTTCCCCAAAGATGACATGGTGGGTTCCCAAAACCACCATTGATACCCAAACCAAGCTCAAAATGAAGGTAACTAAGTGAAATAAGCAAGAATTCTTACCCTTGATGCTTAAATCCTTCAAGATGATGAAGATTTGAGCTCCTTAGCTCCAAAAACCGTCCAAATGCTCTAAAAAACGGTTGCACTCTCTCTAGGGTTCGTAGGTGTTATGAGCCCTAGCTTCTACACAACTTTATATAGTCCAGACATTCCTCGCGCCCCGCTCGCGTTTGCCTCACGCCGCGAGGTGACGCGGGATGTCTTCTTGGTCGACGCAGGAACGCCTACCTCGTGCCCCGCTCGCGCTTGGATCGCGCCACGAGCTCGACGCGAAGCTCAACACGAGCTCGGCGCGAGTCTCTCGCGTCTGATTTTTGAACCCACTGTTCGATATCGCGTCTGGCTCGCGCCTGCCTCGCGCCGCGAGGGCTGTTCCAGCCAGATTCTTGGCCTTTAAACTTGTTTCCATCCAAGTTTTGACCCATACTTGGTTATACCAAGTCCCGAACATTCAAACACTCGATAAAACATAACTCGAAACACAATCTAATATATATACTAAAATTCGAATAAATCCCGAATAAATTACACGAAAAACAAACGTAAAAATTACGGTCGTTACAACTATCTACCCCTTAAGAGGATTCCGTCCTCGGAATCGTCTCATAATCTACGAAATTCGGGTAGCGTTTCTTCATCTCATCTTTGACTTCCCAAGTCAAATTTAGTCCAAGGGAATGCTTCCACTTTACCAACACTAGCTCAATCTCTTTGTTCTTCAATTTCTTCGTTTGGGCCTACAATATGGCCTCGGGCTCTTCAATCAACCGGTTGGGTGCATCGACCCGCAAATCTTGAAGTGGGATAATATTCTCCACTTCGCCCAAGAACTTTTTCAGATTACTTGTAACACCCTAAAATTTACAAGATTTTTAAAATTTTTGAAAACAAAATTATAATCAAAAGGCCCCATATATAAATCTCAGATATTAATATTTAACATTTAAAACGTATTTATTGCGGAAATAGTTAAAATAAAGTAAAGTGTTTTAAAATATTAAATGATGTCCACATCAGTAATGAAAAGATACAACGGTCAACCGTCCACCTTCTCCTTTCCTTTGCTGGTACCTGAAACAATGTGGGGGAAAGTTTGGGTCAGCTGGGAAGCTGAGTGAATAATCTCAAAATGTAAACAATTATAACATACAACACATGAGGGCACATTGGTGTACTCCTAATCAGAATCTACTCGGTTAATTACTCAGATTTGTTTCTCGGATTTTATTTACTCAGATTTTAATTTATATAGCGCGCTTGTGTGATTTGGGACGAGAGATCAACCTCGCCCCTCCTCACACCTCAGATAGGCGTAAGCCAAAACTCAGACGGGAGTGATCCCAAAACTCAGACGGGAATAATCCCAAAAACTCAGACGGGAGGTGATCCCCAAGATAGGCATATAGCCAAAAACTCAGATGTGTGTTATTATGTTTTATTATCTCTTTAACATAATTATCTCAGATTGCCCTAACAAGTAGTAGCACAGAATGACCCTGTGCCGAGCTCGGTTACCCAGGCACAATGTCTCAGATCATGAATAAATAAACAGATGCTCAGATACTCAGATAACAGGTCAAACTCAGATAACAGATCAAACTCAGATAACAGCTCAAACTCAGATAACAATTATGGTGTAAGAAATGTAACACATAAGTCATGCATGTACAACGTTAAAACTGAATACATGGTGAGAACACTCACCTCGAGAAACGTAAGCTCCAAAGGATCCTCAATACTCTAAGGCGCTGCTCGGTTATTCCCAGACGATCCTAAAAGCATAAAAACGAAACCCGGATTACAATCCGCTCTAAGGACTCAATTTAGAAAACTGGCAGCACCCGTCGGTCTCACGGGAACTGCTATACCTCTTAAACTGTGCAGTAGATTTATCTCATATTTTTACCATGAAAAGTAGACAACCAGAACTACCTATCTCTGTGAGACGGTCACTGGCTAAAACAGACTCTAAGTGTCTCAAAACAGTGTTGCAAGACAGGCATGACGCACAGGTCATTTTCCTAACAGCAGCATATTAAAACCGACACAACTTTTAAACCGTAATTCGGATTGACGAGAGGGTTACGGCATTGAAAAGCTAACTCAGAAAACAAGGTCCCATCACGGGCCAAAAGCTCAAAAGATTAATTTAAGTACTTCAAAAACAGTTGCGAACAGAAGGCAGATTCTGCCTGAAATCAGTGAATTTGAACAACGTTATATCAAGCCGACTCAACCCGCTCATTCCCGAGACACCCGACAGCCGCGGAACTAATTTAAAATTCAGAAATCTGTTTACCTTTTATTTAGTCTTCTATTTAAAAATCTATTTCGGTTTAGGGAACCAAGAACCCTACGGGTTCGGTTCCCGGTTTTCGGTTACTAAAACGTGTAGGTTATAAACCCGTGATCTCTTACCCAAACCAAACCCGACACTCATGTAATTCAGCTGCTAAAACTGACAATAAAATAATGGTTTGATAATAAAATGCTTATATGATTTTGGTAAAACTACATAACAGCAACCCGATCTAAATTGACAACAATCACATTAAACCAATTAACCTTAACTGAGTTCGAGCCTCCTAAGGCTCGATCACTGCCCCGACATTACTCACAAAATCTCCCTCAAACCCACATTAGACTCGATAAAAACAGTTACGATATAACGAATAAACAACTATAAGAATCGGAAATAAGGTTAGGCATATACCGAATCGGAGGAACACAAATCTGGCTCGGGATCTTTGCGTAAACTGCTCGGGGAAAACCCAGATCTGCTCGGAATCGACATATAATACACGATGTATGACGAATGATGAAAGGACTAGGGAGTTAGCTCTTGCTCTAGCTCGATCGATGGAAGAATCAGAATTGGATCGGAGATGCTCTTGCTCGATTTCTGCCCGATCATGCACCAATCATAACAAGATAGAATCGATTAAAATCTGGTGCGAATCAAAGAGTGAATTACAGAAAGAAAGGATGCTTACCGATCGGAAGTTTGGACAGCTCTAAGCTTCTCTGCTCGACCACTCATGGGAAAATCAAAATTCGAAATTGAAGATGCTCTAGTCGATCGGCAGGAAGCTGCAAAAGGTGCTATAGGTGAAAGATATCGAGATAGAGATGCTCTTGATCACGACAAAAGAAGGAATGAAGTGGGAGATGTCGGCTGGTAGGGTTGTGTAGGGATCAGTGTATTAGGACAAGAAAAAAAAAAGGATTCAAGGCTTAGCAATCGGGCTTAGGACTCACTCGCAACTCAGCCTTTCTCATGAGGCCGGACATGGGCTCAATGATGCTACTCGAATATTAGATGGGAACCAGGATCCATACAACTTGGACTAGAACTCGGGCCTGATTAAAATCGGACAACGAGACGAATCCAAGGCTTGGCCTACTTCTTGCTTGCTAGCTAGATTTCCACAGATCGGGCTCGATAGGGAACAAACAATCGTCTCGGCTTAACTGGTGAATTACGAACAAAAGAAACCAAAGGGAAAACATGGTTCGGGCCTTGGCCAAGGGCCGGCCCTCACCTTATAACTCGACATTCTCTAAAGCTCGGGATTTAAAACGTCACTTATAATAAACCCCCTTAATCATTTAAACTCGAAACGTCATAAACGTACTTAATTTAATTCAGAAAACATAAAACGTCACATAGTATTATTATATATAAAAATATGATTTATACCCAATTTAAATTTATTAATACTAATATTTAATTATTAAAAATTTCGGGGCGTTACATTACTAACATGGAAGGTGTCATGGACACCTTGCAACTTGGGTGGAAGTTCTAACTTAAATGCTTGTAAGCCGACCCGTTTCAAGATCTTAAATGGGCCAACATACCTTGGGCTCAATTTGCGCTTCTTACCAAATCTCATCACGCCTTTCCAAGGCGACACTTTCAACATCACCATATCACCGACATTCAAATCATAAGGCCGCTTTTTCAAACCCGAATAACTCTTTTGGAGATCGTGTGCCACTTTCATATTCTTTTGAATTATTCCGATTTTCTCATTTGTTATCTTCACAATTTCGGGACCCGTGAGTTTCGTCTCACCCGCCTCTAACCAACAAGAAGGCGTCTGACATTTTCTCCCATACAATGCCTCAAACGGTGGCATTTTAATTGTCGAGTGATAACTATTATTATAGGAAAATTCAACTAACGGTAAATGTTCATCCTATTTACGACCAAAATCCAATACACACGACCTTAACATATCTTCGACCGTTTGGATCGTTCTTTGACTTTGACCATCGGTTTGTGGATGGTAACCCGTGCTCAATCTTAACTTGGTTCCTAACTCTTCATGGAGTGATCTCCAAAATCTCGTGGTAAACCTTGCATCCCGATCGGACACGATCGACAATGGCACCCCATGCAAACGAACAACTTCATCAACATACAATTTTGCCAATTTCTCAAGTGGCATAGTTTCCCGAATAGCTAGAAATAACGCACTTTTCGTTAATCTATCAACAATCACCCAAATGGCGTCATGATTTCTACTAGTCTTTGGGAGACCAACAATGAAATCCATTGTGATGTCATTCCATTTCCCGGCCGGCACTTGCAACAATTGTGCAACGCCATATGACACTTGGTGCTCGGCTTTCACTTGTGCACACGTGGCACATTTTGATATGTACTTTGCTACTCTCGACTTCATCCCGGACCACCAATAAATTTTCTTCAAATCTTGATAAGTCTTTGTACTCCCGTGGTGAATCGAGTACTTGGACTTGTGAGCATCATTCAACAACACTTTTCGGTTTCCACCGAATTTCGGAACCCAAATCCGGCCATTCACGGTTTTTAACCATTGATCATTTTCTTCAAACACCTGGTTCTTTCCCAACCTCTCTTGCCCTATACTCGTCTTTCCCCATCACTTCCTTTTGTGCGGTTTTTATACTTTCAATAAAACTAGATACTACATCAATCCGCATCAACTTAGCCTTAACCGCTTTTTCATAAACTTTTCTACTCAAGGCGTCGGCTACCACATTAGCCTTTCCCTCGTGATAAACGATTTCACAATCATAGTCACTAATCAAATCAATCCACCTTCTTTGTCTCATATTCAAGTCTTTTTGTGTAAACACATACTTAAGACTTTTGTGATCTGTGTACAAAATACATCTTGTACCATACAAGTAATGCTTCCAAATCTTCAAGGCGAAAATGATCGCCGCCAACCTTAAATCATGTGTTGTATACCTTTCTTCCGCATTCTTTAATTGTCTTGAAGCATAAGCTATCACATTTCCCCTTTGCATCAAAACACAACCGAGACCTTTATTCGAGGCGTCACTATACACCACGAAATCTTCCATACCATCGGGTAGAGTGAGAATCGGTGCATTGCACAACTTCTCCTTCAACAAGGCAAAAGCATCCTCTTGCTTTTTCCCCCAATCAAACTTCACATCTTTTCTCGTTAACCTAGTGAGTGGAACCGCCACTCGGGAAAAATCTTCAATAAATCTTCGGTAATAACCGCCTAACCCAAGAAAACTTCTAACTTCGGTTGGAGTCTTTGGTGCTTCCCAATTCTTCACCGCTTCAATCTTAAACGGGTCAACTTTTATCCCGCTTCGGGATACTACATGACTAAGAAATTGAACTTCCCGCAACCAAAATTCACACTTTGAGAATTTAGCATACAATATTTCTCGTTTCAAAACTTCTAGAGTTTGCCTCAAATGTTCTTCATGTTCTTATTCGGTTTTGGAGAAAATAATAATATCATCGATGAACACGATGAGGAATTTATCGAGGAATGGTTTACAAACCCTATTCATGAGATCCATGAAAATAGCCGGGGCATTCGTTAAACCGAATGACATAACTAAAAATTCATAATGACCATAACGAGTTCTAAAGGTCGTCTTCTCGGTATCACCTTCTTTGACACGAACTTGATGGTAACCCGATCTCAAATCAATATTGGAAAAATAATCGGCTCCTTGAAGTTGATCAAATAAATCATCTATCCTTGGCAAAGGATATCGGTTCTTAATCGTCATCTTGTTAAGTTCTCGGTAATCGATACACATCCTCATCGAACCATCTTTCTTCTTCACAAATAAAACCGGTGCACCCCATGGTGACGAACTAGGACGGATAAAACCTTTATCAAGCAAATCTTGGAGTTGAGCCATCAAGTCTCTTATTTCGGTGGGAGCTAAACGATACGGGGCTCGGGAAATCGGCGTCGCCCCCGGAACTAAATCAATTCGGAACTCGACTTGTCTCTCCGGTGGCAAACCGGGTAAGTCATCGGGAAAAACTTCGGGAAAATCCCGAATAATCTTCACATTTTCAACCGTCTTTTTCTCTTTTCTTCCATCTAAGACGTAGGCTATAAATGATGAACACCCTTTCGATAAACACTTTCTTGCTTTAATGGCGGTTAACAAATTCGGCATATGAGGCCTCTTTTCTCCATAAATGTACACTTTCTCATTTTCGGGTGACTTAATCGACATCAACTTCTTTCCACACAAAATCTTGGCTTGGTGGATCCCCAACCAATCCATCCCGACAATTACATCGAAAGCCTTAATCCCCATTGGCATCAAATCAACCTTAAAATTCTTACTATCGATTTCTAATTCACAATCTCTATAGACGTGTTGAACCATAGAGGTTTTCCCATCGGCTGCTTCTATTTCATAAAAATCATCAAGTAACTCTAGTGGAACCTTAAACTTAGCACCAAATTCATGAGACACGAAAGAATAAGTAGAACCCGAATCAATCGATACATATGTGGGTATGGAGTTTATGAATAAGGTACCTGAGACGACATCATGAGTCTCCTTGGCTTCTTCACGCGTGAGTTGGAAGGCACGCCCTTTGACTTTCAATGGCTCCGGTTTCTTGTGAGCGGTTGACACCAACGTTTCGGTTCCTTTCTTTGGGCAAACATTGCTATAGTGCCCCTTCTCATGACATGAGTAACATTCAACTTCATCAAGGCTTTTAACCTTGCAATCTTTAGCTTTGTGGCCAAAACGACCACACTTGAAACAACCATTGGAATCCGCCTTGCATTCTCCCTTGTGGTCCCTACCACACTTTCTACATCCACCGACACATCCTTGTTTTGACCCGCTCAGGGCAAACTTGCTTTTCTTGGATGGTCCCGAAAAACTTTCAAACTTCCTCTTCTCATTACCAACCGACCTCTCTTGCACTCTTCTCTTACTAACTTTTTCAACACTTCGGGCAACGTTGATCGCCTCATCAAGAGTGGTCGCCCTCTTCACTTCGAGTTCATACTCCCACGGTAACCCATTAGCAAACCGAACCACACGACTACATTCGGGTGGGTAAGTACTTGACACAAACGGGAGGTATCCTGTGAACTTCTTGGTATACTCATCCAAGGTCAAATTGCCCTTCTTGAAGTGCAAAAATTCTTCCAACAACTCTTCCAACTCCCTTTCGGGACACTACTTCTCTTTGAGTCTTCTAGTGAACTCATCCCACGACATCTTGTAAATGGCTTTCTTTCCTAAAGTTTCATCCTAAGAGCATCATCTTTAAACAATCGTAAGGCATAAGTCACCATGTCTTCCTCTTTGCACTTGCTACTCTCAAGCACACGTTCCGTTTCTCGAATCCATTGAATCGTCACTTTCGGTTCCGTACTCCCAAGATAGAAGTCGAGTCGGCAAGCAAGGAATGTTTTGTAAGAACATCCTTCACGTTCAATCTTTCTTTCTTCACCACTTTCCCCATTGGAGGACTTCTCGGTCGGGTTGGTGTTTCCCGTTGACTTCTAATTCTGCGAATTGTGCCAGTTCCAATTTTAATATCCGAATGGAACGGATTCGAACTTCTCCTGGACAGAATTTTTGCAACTCCAATCGATTAGGCGTAAGTTGTATCTTGCTCAGACCAATAAATAGACAAGCGTCGTGCTGCTAGGCGAAACAATAGAATGCTGCACCCTAGATGGCGAAAGTCCAGTAGCCGAGTAGTCTTAGTGAGTCGAGGGGAATCTTCACTTTCCTCCCTCTCTTCCTCATAAAGACGTTCCTCTTCCTCCCCTCATCATCATCACCTCCTAAATTCAACCGATCATTTATGATCCGGTTAACATCTTCTTGCATCACATTTATCATATTAGTGAGCATGGATTGAATGGCCTCCATTGTTACCGGAGTATGGTTATTCCGGATACCCGAATTGGCCAATCCATTCCCATCTTGATTCAAATTCGAAGCTTGTTCCCCATCCAACAATCGACCACTTCTCGTTCTAGCCATCTTACTATAATAAGATGTCAACTCAATTAGAATCCAATAAGTTGACTAAAAAGTCAAAATTAACATAAGAATAGCTCGATTTAAAACAATTCCCTCAATGGTCAACCCTAATCCTTAAAGGTCAACCTAACTTCCTATAGAACATAATGTCCCAAAAGCAAAGTCTAAGTCTAGGGTGGGTAACCAACCTAATTCACTTAGACTAATGCTCTGATACCAAGTTGTAACACACCAATTTTTCAACCAAATTTAAAACTTTTTAAATAGTAAAAAGGTAAGTCTTTACAAACCAAACATCCCAAAATTTGCAGTTTAATTAAAACACTTGGAGTAATTAATTTGTATCAAAAATCGGTGTTACAAATATATCAAAACAATGTCTAGGGAATTAAGTAAGTACACCGAGCTAATCACTTCCAAATGCTAACTACGGGCCGCCTAATCCTTAACTCCCGAACCTGAGTACAGAGCCAAAATAAATGTAGTACGTGAGACAGGATTGTCTCGTGAGAAACATGGGTTTTAGACCCGGTTAGAAATAATTTGCAACAAAATAATAATTAAATAATTATCAAATTGCACATAGTCAATCAAACTCTAAGGCTTGCCATAAGCCAATCACATACGTAACGGGCCTCCCCGAGACAACTCCCCCGATATGGGTTAACTAGGTAAACTCCCCCGTTTCCGGGTTATCTATTTGCTCCCCCGATTTCTGGGTTATCTATTTGCTCCCCCGATTTTCGGGTTATCTATTTCTCGACACACTACCCTTGCGCAGGGTGGTACCGCCCCAAGTAGGTGTCACTAACTCCCCCAACTTGTGTGGGTTATCTAGGATCCAATTGATTAGCTACCACATAACAAATCATCTACTTGGGTCAATGCCCATATCACAACTCAATCATACTAGTGGTAACTACACAATCAATTACAATACAATTAAATTCAATTCAATGTACTTCAATTCAATCATCTACTCTATCAATTCAACCTTTTCTTTATTGAAACAATTATCTAATAAAGACTCTAAAATCATTTTAACTATAAAAACATGGTTTACTATGTACTAAAAAAGATCACATGTACTCACCTTAGCAAGGCTATCCAACACTTGTGTTCAACAACACAATCCTTACTTCCAAATTGAGGAAGTACTTCCAATCTCAAGGTCTTCTTGACCTAACATCAATATCATTACAAAATCTAGTTACAATCCATAACTAGCTACTAATTAATCCATCTAAACATTCCCAACCACCAAGTTCATACAACTTGGTGGAATCTCAAACCCTAGTTCAAGATTTTCCATCATAAATCCCAAATCTAACTTGTACACATTGATTACAAGTCTACAAGGAGTGTTTTACACCCATGAAAGTTCATCTTCCCCAAAGATGACATGGTGGGTTCCCAAAACCTCCATTGATACCCAAACCAAGCTCAAAATCAAGGTAACTAAGTGAAATAAGCAAGAATTCTTACCCTTGATGCTTAAATCCTTCAAGATGATGAAGATTTGAGCTCCTTAGCTCCAAAAACCGTCCAAATGCTCTAAAAAATGGTTGCACTCTCTCTAGTGTTCGTAGGTGTTATGAGCCCTAGCTTCTACACAACTTTATATAGTCCAGACATTCCTCGCGCTCCGCTCGTGTTTGTCTCGCGCCGCGAGGTGACGCGGGATGTCTTATTGGTCGACACAGGAACGCCTACCTCGCGCCCCGCTCGCGCCTGGATCGCGCCGCGAGCTCGACGCGAAGCTCAACACGAGCTCGGCGTGAGTCTCTCGCGTCTGAGTTCTGAACCCACTGTTCGATATCGCGTCTGTAACGACCCGAATTTGTAAATAAATAAATTGTATAAAAATATGATAAGTAAGGATAAATCGTTTAAAGAACGTAGGAATTGGTTTTGTGTCGTTTGGAGACCGTATGAGAAAGTTAAGTCCAAGGTATGTTGGACCGTTTAAGATATTGAAACGGGTCGGAGTACAAGCGTTTAAGTTGGAACTCCCACCTGAGCTTCAAGGTGTGCATGACACCTTTCACGTGAGTTATTTGAAGAAGTTTATCGGGGAAGTTGAAAATATTATTCCATTGCAAGAGTTGCGGGTTGATGCCCCGAACTGGTTGATTGAGGAACCCGAGGCTATATTAGAAAGGAAAACAAAGAAGCTTTGGAATAAAGAGATCGAGTTCGTATTGGTCAAGTGGAAGCACTCACTGGGGCCGAATTTGACTTGGGAACTCAAGGACGAGATTCGGAAGAGGTACCCGGATTTCGTGAACTATGATGAGATTCCGAGGACGGAATCTTCTTAAGGGGTAGATAGTTGTAACGACCCAAATTTGTAAATAAATAAATTGTATAAAAATATGATAAATAAGGATAAATCGTTTAAAGAACGTAGGAATTTGTTTTGTGTCGTTTGGAGACCGTATGAGAAAGTTATGGTCGAAACCGGGTCGAGGCGGGAAGCAAAAGTTGCAGCCATGCTGCATATAGGAAAGATAGCGCCGCTATCTTGAAGATAGCGACGCGATCTTGTGGTTTTGGATCAGCGGTCCGAAATATCGATGAATGGAAAACGCGAAGTCGAGATAGCGTCGAGGATAGCGCCGCTATATAGCGTCGTGATTTATGGCGGGATCGAGACAGCGATGCTATCATGCAGATAGCGACACGATCTTCGTCGCTGAAAGCATTAAAGTCGGGTTCTATGTCATTTAATGCATCCAAAACCCTAGTTTTTCTCCCACTCGAGTTTGTGAACGATTTTGAGTGTAAAGCATCATTTGGAGCAGATTTCTTGGTCAAATCTTGTGATTCTTCACTCCTAGTTGAAGATTAAAGGTATATCTTCAATCCTTTTAGTTGTAGCTTTAGATCTATGGATTTAGAAGATTGGGTTTGAAACCCTAGTTCTTGGGTTGGTGATTTATGGTTAAATAAATTATGTATACGCTTAATAGATGGTATATTAACGAAGGAAACAAGTGAAGGAATTATGTGCACAGTCAGTCAACCTATGATGATACATCCATGCCTACGAAACACTTAAGGGTCACACCGGTGAGCACATGTAATACGAACAAGTTATGCAACGATACTACGAAGAGGAATGATTCATAATAGTCATTATGAATCAGTTAAGTGTTAAGTTAAGTTTAACTTATTACTAGATTAGTTTAACTAACTAATTAATACAAGTAGTTGTACATTTACTAGTTGAGTAAATATATAATGTGTTAATTAAAGGTTATCCATGATATGATTTAAAGCTATTAAATCATATAGTAATTGGATAATAATATTGTTTAAATTATATAAAGGTTATTATATAATTAACTATTAAAAGTATAAATACAAGTCTATATAATTTCGTGTATATGGGTACCGAAATTATAGTGTGTTAATACTAGACATTTAATAGTTAAGTGCAACAATAATAAACTAGTTAAAACTATAAGGGATGGAAGTGTAAAAAGGAAGTTTAATTAAGAAGTTAATCTTAATTAAACTAGAAGGGTTTTAAGTGTAACATCTTCTATTATAAATAGAAGGCTTATGCTAAACCCTAGATGTTGCTTCTTGCCTCCTTATACACGAAATTCCCTCCCCCTTTCTCCCCTTCGATAGGCCGAACACAACACCAAGAACACAAGCTTGTGTTCTTCGTGTTCTTCGTTCGTTCTTCGTGTTCTTCGAGTTTCGAAGATCAAGGATCGTTGCAAGTGATCATCTAGAGGATCGTTCGTCGTGTTCATCATCGGTGGATTTATCTTAAGCATTAACCTAAGGTATGATTCATGGAACACTCTTTCTTCCTCTCCTCATGTTCGAAGTCGAACCAAGAACCCTAGGGTTCTTGGTAGTAGTCGACGAACACACAAGTATGTGTGTGTTCGAGTTCTTCGAACAAGGTTTCTTTCTTGTTAACCTAATCTAGATCTCCAACATCCCAATCCTTTAGGGTTTAAGGATTAGGTTTAATCCCAGTTCCGCTTTTAGGGATTAAATCAGCTAGTTGGTTTAACCGGTCAAGAACAAGTTCATGTTCTTGGTCAGCAAGGTTCGAACCAAGCATGCTAGGCGGTCGACCCAAGTGGTTGATCGAGTACAACCAAACCTTTCAGTGGTATCAGAGAGTTGGTTTAGAGATCTAGACTAGATTAACAAAGATTGTTTGTTTACTTTAATTTAAGTTTTTTTTTTTGTTTCAAGTTTTTCTTCTTCTTCTTCTTCATATTTTTCGAAATAGGGTAAGAACCCTAGGACCAAGTATGTTAAACTAGTTAAGTTTAATTGGTCAAAAGGATTCTAGCAAACCCTAGAAATTTCGTGTGAGGCAAAAGAACCCTAGGATCACAAACATTAAACAAGTTTTGTTTAATTGATCAAAAGGCTTCTTTTCCCTAACCCTAGTGTGTTTCGAAAATTAGGGGAAATCCTAGAATTTTCGTGACCTAGAAAGAACCCTAGGATCAAGTATATTAAACAAGATATGTTTAATTGATCAAAAGGATTCTTTCCTAATCCCTTAGAGATTTCGAAATCTAGGAGGAAACTTGGACACCAAGTATGTTAAACTAACCTAGTTTAATTGGTGGAAAAGTTTCTTAGTGTTAAGATTTTCGAAACCCTAAGAACCCTAGAACATTAAACTAGTTTAAGTTTAATAGTTTTAAAGTATTAATTAGGATAATAATCTAAAACCTAGTCAATTAGACAAGTTTATGTATAATAGGTTTAATTATTATTTTGATAGATTTATTTTAACTAGTTCTTTAAACCTAGTAAATTAGACAAAGTTTATTGTCTATAAGGTTTAAATTCAAGAGTTTAAATAAAATTGTTAAAAGTTATAATCTATCTTAGAATTTAAACAAAGTTTATTGTTTAAAAGGATTGAT
Organism: Calendula officinalis; assembly: GCA_963853835.1. Taxonomy (NCBI): domain Eukaryota; kingdom Viridiplantae; phylum Streptophyta; class Magnoliopsida; order Asterales; family Asteraceae; genus Calendula; species Calendula officinalis. The sequence continues at coordinate 85,899,973 of OY970820.1, read as the reverse complement.
TAAAATTAATCTTTTAATTAAAATAATATCTTTGATCAAGAAAGTTAAAACCCTATTTTTGATTGATCAAAAGCAAGATTAGGGTTCATCTAATTAATTTAGGAAATTGATAAAGAAGGTGTTAATTTTTAAGTTCTAAAATTAACAAGATGTATTTAATTATGTATATATATATATATATATATATATATATATATAGATATATATATATATGTATATATATATATATATATGTATATATATATATATATATATATATATGTATTTAAATTTTTCGGAAATTTTTTATTAAAAGTTATAAAAGATTAATGAGTTTATACGTATTTTAATTAGTTTAAGTTAAAATACACATGTATAAATTAGATGTAATATTCTTATTAGAATGTTACAAGTTTATTATAAAAAATTATACATATATACGAATTATATATATTAAATACAAGATAAAATGGAACAATTAAAAAAGGGTAATGTTATTTTGATCTTTAAAGATAATATTATAATTAGTTATTGTATAAGTTATAATATAATTAAAACTAGAAAGTACAAAGTTATGATTTCATTATAACTAGAAATTGTACAAGTTGAAATTATATGATTAACTAGAAATATACAAAGTTATATATATTAAGATGTATAAAGTTATAAGTAATTATAACTAGATAATTATACAAGTATAATATAAGTATTTTACAAGTTATATAATATACTAGATTAATGATCAAGTATAAATAACAAGAACCTATATTTAACTAGTTTAAGTTAAATATAAGAAAGGTTTAAACAAACTAAGAATTATTATATATAGTTTTTATATAATAAGTTTATTAGTTTTCACCAAGTATAAACCGGTGATTGTGATAGCTTAAGTTTCATCATGGTTGTTGAAGTTAGTGGGAGCTACACAAGAAAATCACAAAGTTTATAACTGTGTCATTAAGACATAAGTTTTGGTCGAATCTAATAAGTCAAAACAAATGTTTGATTTCATTATTAGACATATGAAAAACTAGATGTGTTAAACTAGATTTATGATTCAAGTTTATGAATCATAATAGAAATAAAAGTCTAACATAAGTTAATAAGTTTTTCAAGTAAGATAAAACAAGTAAGTTTTATTCTAGATAAGGTTTCTCACAAATCCTAGTAAAACGTTTTGTACACCTCGTTTTAGGTATACATATAAATCGCACAATTCTTGAAACTATAAGTTTCAAAGAAAAGTTCTTATGTTTTAAAAAGGTGTCTTGGAGAACCATTCAATTCACAAGTCACACTTTTTTTTAAAACAAGGATTAAGATTGGAATAAAAGTTTAAGTTTAGTTTTAAGACTTAAACAAACCCATGAAAATCTTAGATCGAAGTACTATCCACCTAATGGAACACCTCACTTGTTCAACGATATTCATATTGTAAGGATAAAGAACCTTAGATATGGATTCAAATCATTGCGAGTGTTAGGGTGCGTAAGGTTCTGTGATAATCGGGAGTCCCGGCGCAGAGCATCGCACTGTCTTAGATGGTCTGATCTATTTTGGTGATAATCGGGAGTCCCGGCCCAAAAAGTACTTGAGTAGAATAAACATACTAGACTTTATTACTAACTTAGAAATGTACAATTAGATTGTACAAAGTTGTAATAAGTTATAAGTTTAAAGATTCTACGACCCCTAGGAATCGTGTCAAGTCTTGATACGATCGGTAAGGAAGTTACCTACCAGAAATAGCATGTCTCGTCGGGAAGTGCCCAAACCTTGCGGCGAGAATGTGATATATGGATCCTAGGCCTAAAATATTAATTATGGGTTTATAATATATTTTAGAGAATGTTTGTTGATGATTACTAATTAAACTGGGGTTGATTTGTAGATGGCAGCAACAACCACAACGACACATACTAACATTTTCTCACTACGCTTATTTCTAGAAAAGGACGAATTGACTGGGTCAATGTTTCTCAATTGGAAGCGTGATCTTCGGATTATGCTTCGGCATGAGAGAAAATGAATTGTCCTAGAAAAAGCAATACTAAATACTCCTGCCGCAAATGCTAGAAATGAACCAGGATAAGCATATTACGCTTATAGGGTGTTCAAATCTCGCAAGGTGGTTAAAGGATCATCGGTGAGTGCTCACGTCATGGAAATGAAAGAGCACATGGATCATCTAGAATGACTCGGACACCCAATACCGTTGCAGTTAGCAACAATAATGATACTCAACTCGTTGTTAGGTGACTATAAGTCTTATGTAGTCAACTACAACATGCATAACATGGAGCAATCCATTGTTGAGCTACATTCCGCGCTCAAGACTACTGAGTTGATTTGGGGACCAAGTTTAAGAATGATCTCGTAGTAACCGATGATGGTAGTGATCAGAGAAAGAGGCGCAGTGGAAAGGGAGAGGATAAAACCGATCCCAGCCACGGCGTGCCTAAAGGGTAATGGAGTCAAACAAAAAGGTCAAGAAGGTAAAGCCAAACAAGGACCGAGAAACGGTGTCTTGGTTGTGGCAATGGTCAAAGGGTAGGAGGCAATGCTTGCTCCTTAGTTGACTTGACCAACTTCTAGATACTCGCTTCCTACTTGTAAAAGTTTATTACAAGTAACTCAACTTTAGCAATCGTTTATTGCATAAGATGATAAGTGAGATGACCGGCATGAGATGGTGATGATCCCACGAGCACCAAGTTTTATAATTCAGTATTTTTGTGGATTCGTCTTAAAACAATTTTACGTTATTGTTTGGATAATTTTATTTTTGTTAAAACAAGTTTTATTTTGGTTTTAATAAATTTCGAATCATTAGTTGAATTATATTGTGTGCATGTGTGATAATTACACTAGTCAAGGTTTATGACTAGATTGTAAGTCAAGTTTTGATTTACTTACATTTCATGTTTATATATTTGTTTGATTGTTGTATAAATAATGTCTTGATAGCTCAAGGTATTTAGATGCTAGTAATTAGAAAGTTTTTCTAATGAAAGTATTTAAGAGTTTTATGGAAGCATAAGGTTCAAAAGTTATTGAACTTAGTTAAAACATCTTAAGTAAAAGTCATTACTTATGATAGAAAGTTTTAAAGTATTAGTATTAATATAATATGATTATATTGGATATAATCAAGATAGACTCTAAAGAGTATTATTACAAGTCTTTCATACTTGTAGTAAAAGAATTTAATGAAGTCATAATTCCCTAATAGGAATAATTGGATATTCGCATAATCCAAGTAAAATGACTTAGACATTAAATGACTCTTAATAGGACAAACTATATTAAAGTATTTAAGAATTAAAAGGTATTATTGCAAGTCTTTTATACTTGTAATAAATACAATATTTAATCAAGTCATAATTCCCTTATAGGAATAATGGATATTTGACAAATCCAAGTAATGACTTTGGCATTAAATAAGATTCTTAAAAGAATACTAATGTATTTAAGAGTTGAAAGTATCATTCCAAGTGTTTCATACTTGTTAGATATAGTGATCAATAAAGATCATGATTCCCTAAATAGGAATGTTGGATATTCACAAATCCAAAGGATGATCTTAGTTATTGATAGAATTCTTAAAAGATTAAACTATAAGTTATTGACTAGGTCAAGGTAGTTTAAGAGATGCTTGAGTTCCATAAAAGTAAGTGGGAGCTAAGACTAACGAACTTCATTAAAGATGTTAATGAATTCAGTAAGTTAGTAAGACATTAACAACAAGGTTTTACCAAGTCGTTAAGCCAAAGAGTTAAGAGAAATAATAAATGATCGATTAGATTATTGCAAACCTAATAGCGTGATCACAAGTCTTGTGATTAATTATTGCATATCTAATAGGTTGTTAACACTTCAGTGGATAACACAATCATTTAAGGAAATTTCTTTAACTAGTAAGAATATCTACAAATCAAGTAACTAAAAGAAGCTTTAGTTGCAAGGATGATTTTATGAATGCAAGAAACTAAGGAGTTAATTTCCAATCCTCCTATGTTTACCGAGTTACATAAAAGGCAAGACTAGAATATGTTCTAGATTGTTGCAAGAACAATATCTAGCAAAGACAAAAGTAATAGTATTCCTAAATACTCGTCTTATGTCTTTAGTTTAATAGAAATGATTGGTTTAGTGATAAAGTTACAATTAAAGTTTTAAGAATCATTAAGTAATCAACACAAACGAAAGGAATAAATAATGATCCAGTAATAATTCAGTATCTATGTCCAGTCAGGAATAGTACATGAGTTAGTATCATTCTTATTCAGACTTTGTATGTTTTACAACATCCATGAATAAAAGCCTATTATTCAAAAGATATAAAATCCGTGACTACTCGTCTAGGTGGGAACCTTGATGGGACGTTAACGTCATCGCGGTATTTGGTGGTAGATTCGAAGTCATTCGAAGATAGCTACACAAGTCTTGTGTAAACCATATATCGGTGATATTCTGTTGGAGGCTCAACGAATATTGGATTGACCACCGTGACAATACTTCGTGGTTGAAAAGTTCAAAAGTATTGTTCACTAGGATTGTCCTTAAGCCTGAGGTATTTGGTTTAGGATACGATGACTGATGTGCTTTGGTTCAACTCAGACAATTCTGAAATACGTTTGTCATACGAGGCGATACTGGGTACAAAGGAAGTTGTATTTTAAATCGAAATATACAAGATGGTAATTGCACCTCCTTTTTAGGAGAGATATTTATAGGTCCTTTGACGTGATGAGATAACTGGAAAGTGCATGGCCATACCCAAACGAACTGATTTGTTCTTTGTCGTTTATCACAACAGTTTGAATCAAGAAGTCATGAAATGATTTCGAATACAGGAGTTGATAATTTCTACCATGCTCGTATTCGTTATCACAAATATCGTGCTGCAAGGGATAAGCCTAACAACGTTACCCAAGAAGTAAAGACAGAGTGTTCTTTACTAGGAGACGCTATTAAGAGTTTTTCATAAAACTATACCAAGGGTTACATAAGCTGTTTTTATGGGGTTGGTTACCAACATGCCCATCTAGAAAGGCCACTGTAGCTCGTATCATTAAGACAAAGGTTAAAAACTTGCACAAGTGGGAGTCTGAAGGAATTATGTGCACAGTCAGTCAACCTATGATGATACATCAATGCCTACGAAACACTTAAGGGTCACACCGGTGAGTACATGTAATACGAATAAGTTATGCAACGATACTACGAAGAGGAATGATTCATAATAGTCATTATGAATCAGTTAAGTATTAAGTTAAGTTTAACTTATTACTAGATTAGTTTAACTAACTAATTAATACAAGTAGTTGTACATTTACTAGTTGAGTAAATATACAATGTGTTAATTAAAGGTTATCCATGATATGTTTAAAGCTATTAAAATAGTAATTGGATAATATTTTATTGTGTAAATTATATAAAGGTTATTATATAATTAACTATTAAAAGTATAAATACAAGTCTATATAATTTCGTGTATATGGGTACCGAAATTATAGTGTGTTAATACTAGACATTTAATAGTTAAGTGCAACAATAATAAACTAGTTAAAACTATAAGGGATGAAAGTGTAAAAAGGAAGTTTAATTAAGAAGTTAATCTTAATTAAACTAGAAGGGTTTTAAGTGTAACATCTTCTATTATAAATAGAAGGCTTATGCTAAACCCTAGATGTTGCTTCTTGCCTCCTTATACACGAAATTCCCTCCCCCTTTCTCCCCTTCGATCGGCCGAACACAACACCAAGAACACAAGCTTGGGTTCTTCGTCTTCTTTGTTCGTTCTTCGTGTTCTTCGAGTTTCGAAGATCAAGGATCGTTGCAAGTGATCATCTAGAGGATCGTTCGTCATGTTCATCATCGGTGGATTTATCTTAAGCATTAACCTAAGGTATGATTCATGGAACACTCTTTCTTCCTCTCCTCATGTTCGAAGTCGAACCAAGAACCCTAGGGTTCTTGGTAGTAGTCGACGAACACACAAGTATGTGTGTGTTCGAGTTCTTCGAACAAGGTTTCTTTCTTGTTAACCTAATCTAGATCTCCAACATCCCAATCCTTTAGGGTTTAAGGATTAGGTTTAATCCCAGTTCCGATTTTAGGGATTAAATCAGCTAGTTGGTTTAACCGGTCAAGAACAAGTTCATGTTCTTGGTCAGCAAGGTTCGAACCAAGCATGCTAGGCGGTCGACCCAAGTGGTTGATCGAGTACAACCAAACCCTTCAAAAAATTGTGTCGATCAAGACACCCGAGAATGAGAAAGTGTATGTGTATGGAGAAAAACGACATCACATGCGTAATGTGATTACTGCCATTAAGGCGTGGAAAAGTATATCGAAAGGTTGTGCATCGTTTATTGCATATGTTTTAGATGGCCGAAAAGAAAAGAAGTCGATGGATAATGTCAAGATTATTCGGGATTCCGAGGTATTTCCCGATGACTTGCCCGGTTTGCCACCGGAGAGAAAAGTCGAGTTCAAGATTGATTTAGTTCCGGGGGCGACGCCGATTGCTCGTGCTCCGTATCGTTTAGCTCCCACCGAGATGCAGGAATTGATGACTCAATTGCAAGATTTGTTAGATAAGGGTTTTATTCGTCCGGGTTCGTCACCATGGGGTGCACCGGTATTATTTGTCAAGAAGAAAGATGGTTCGATGAGAATGTGTATCGAATACCGAGAATTGAATAACGTAACTATTAAGAACCATTACCCGTTGCCGATAATTGACGACTTATTCGACCAATTGCAAGGTGCTAGTTATTTCTCGAAGATTGATTTGAGGTCGGGTTATCACCAAGTTCGGGTGAAAGAAGGCGACACCGAGAAGACAGCTTTTCGTACGCGTTATGGTCATTATGAATTCCTAGTGATGCCGTTCGGTCTTACAAACGCACCGGCTATTTTTATGGATTTAATGAATCGGGTTTGTAAACCGTTTCTTGATAAGTTTTTGATCGTGTTCATTGACGACATTTTGATTTATTCGAAAACCAAGGAAGAACACAAGGATCATTTGAGACTTGTGTTAGATGTGTTAAAACGGGAGAAGTTGTATGCTAAATTCTCAAAGTGTGAATTTTGGTTGCGTGAAGTGCAATTCTTAGGTCACGTGGTGACGTGTGATGGTATTAAAGTTGACCCGTCCAAGATTGAAGCGGTGTCAAATTGGGAGCCTCCGAGGACTCCTACCGAGGTTAGAAGTTTTCTTGGGTTAGCCGGTTATTACCGAAGATTTATACAAGACTTCTCGATAATCGCGATTCCACTAACAAAGTTAACGAGAAAAAGTGAGAAGTTCGTGTGGGAGAAGAAGCAAGAAGAGGCGTTTAAATTGTTGAAGGAAAAGTTATGTAACGCATCGATTCTCACGTTACCGGATGGTATGGAAGATTTTGTGGTTTCTAGTGGTGCTTCGAATCAAGGGCTCGGTTGTGTGTTGATGCAAAGGGGTAAAGTGATCGCGTATGCTTCACGACAATTGAAGAATGCGGAATTGAGGTACACGACACATGACTTGGAGTTGGCGGCGATTATATTTGCCTTGAAGTTGTGGAGACATTATTTGTATGGTACTCGGTGTACGTTGTACACGGATCATAAAAGTTTACAATACGTGTTTACTCAAAAGGATCTTAATATGCGACAAAGAAGATGGATCGAGTTGATTGCCGATTATGATTGTGAGATTGTGTATCATGCGGGAAAGGCTAATGTAGTAGCCGACGCCTTGAGCCGAAAAGTTTATGAAAACCCGAACCGAGGAATATTAACACGTATAGAAGTCGTCTCGAGTATTATTGAAAGAATCAAGAATGCCCAACGAGAGGTTATGGGAAAAGACGAGTAAAGACAAGAACGGTTAGGTAAGAACCAACATTTTCTCGAAAATCCACAAGGGTTGAAGACCGTAGGCGGTCGTATTTGGGTTCCTAAGTTCGGTGGTATCCGAAAAGAATTATTGAATGATGTGCACAAGTCAAAGTATTCGATTCACCGGGAAGTACAAAGACGTACCAAGATATGAAACGGGTTTATTGGTGGCCCGGAATGAAGGCGAGAGTGGCCAAGTACATCTCGAAGTGTGCCACGTGTGCACAAGTAAAAGCCGAGCATCAAGTACCGTATGGGGTAGCTCAATCATTGTTAGTACCGGCCGGGAAGTAGGATGACATAACTATGGATTTCATAGTAGGTTTACCAAAGACGAGTAAGGGTCACGATGCCATTTGGGTCATAGTTGTCCGGTTGACCAATAGTGCATTATTTTTAGCCATTCGGGAAACGTTGCCACTTGAGAAATTGGCTAAGTTGTATGTTGACGAGGTGGTTCGACTCCACGGGGTTCCGTTATCGATTGTATCCGATAGAGACACGAGGTTTACCTCGAGATTTTGGAGATCTTTACAAGAAGAGTTGGGTACAAAGTTGCGGTTGAGCACGACTTATCATCCGCAAACCGACGGTCAAAGTGAAAGAACGATTCAAACAGTTGAAGACATGTTAAGATCGTGTGTTCTAGATTTCGGTGGTTAATGGGATGAACATTTACCGTTAGTCGAGTTCTCATATAATAATAGCTACCACTCGACTATTAAGATGCCACCTTATGAGGCGTTGTATGGGAGAAAGTGTAGAACTCCATCATGTTGGCTTGAAGCGGGAGAGACAAAGCTCACGGTTCCCGAGATTGTGAAGGTAACTAATGAGAAGATTGGTATAATACAAGCCAACATGAAAGCCGCCCAAGATAGACAAAGAAGTTATTCGGGCTTAAAGAAAAGACCATACGACTTGGATGTCGGTGATATGGTAATGTTGAAAGTGTCACCTTGGAAAGGTGTAATGAGGTTTGGTAAGAAAAGAAAGTTAAGTCCAAGGTATGTTGGACCGTTTAAGATATTGAAACGGGTCGGGCTTCAAGCGTTTAAGTTGGAACTCCCACCGAGCTTCAAGGTGTGCATGACACCTTTCACGTGAGTTATTTGAAGAAGTTTATCGGGGAAGTTGAAAATATTATTCCATTGCAAGAGTTGCGGGTTGATGCCCCGAACCGGTTGATTGAGGAACCCGAGGCTATATTAGAAACGAAAACAAAGAAGCTTTGGAATAAAGAGATCGAGTTGGTATTGGTCAAGTGGAAGCACTCACTTGGGCCGAATTTAACTTGGGAAGTCAAGGACGAGATTCAGAAGAGGTACCCGGATTTCGTGAACTATGATGAGATTCCGAGGACGGAATCTTCTTAAGGGGTAGATAGTTGTAACGGCCCGAATTTGTAAATAAATAAATTGTATAAAAATATGATAAATAAGGATAAATCGTTTAAAGAACGTAGGAATTGGTTTTGTGTCGTTTGGAGACAGTATGAGAAAGTTATGGTCGAAACCGGGTCGAGGCGGGAAGCAAAAGTTGCAGCCATGCTGCATATAGGAAAGATAGCGCCGCTATCTTGAAGATAGCGACGCTATCTTGTGGTTTTGGATCAGCGGTCCGAAATAGCGATGGATAGAAAATGCGAAGTCGAGATAGCGTCGAGGATAGCGCCGCTATATAGCGTCGCGATTTATGGCGGGATCGAGATAGCGACGCTATCATGCAGATAGCGACGCGATCTTCGTCGCTGAAAGCATTAAAGTCGGGTTCTATGTCATTTAATGCATCCAAAATCCTAGTTTTTCTCCCACTCGAGTTTGTGAATGATTTTGAGTGTAAAGCATCATTTGGAGCAGATTTCTTGGTCAAATCTTGTGATTCCTCACTCCTAGTTGAAGATTAAAGGTATATCTTCAATCCTTTGTAGTTTTAGCTTTAGATCTATGGATATAGAAGCTTGGGTTTGAAACCCTATTTCTTGGGTTGGTGATTTATGGTTAAATAAATGATGTATACGCTTAATAGATGGTATTTTAACGAAGGAAACAAGTGTATGATTAACATTGGTAAGAATCTTAAGGGTTGGTTAAACCTAGGGTTTGGTAAATCACCATATTTGGGGGAAAGTGTTAGATTGATAGTATCTAGTGATAAACGGACACATTATTAGTAGAATGTGATGTTGAACATCTTATGATTGTTATATTAGGCTTTTGGTGAAGTCTTGGAAGTCGATTGTTTGTTGGAAGCAAGGAAACCGGCGGAAAGAATACGGTTGGAGCATTATTTGCTAAGGTGAGTACATGTGGAAATTTACTGAGTACATAGCCTATGGAATACATTTTATTACTTGTGTTATGGTCTATTTGCTTAATTGTGTAGATTAGTAGTTGATAGTTAGTTATACCGATGATAGTATTGAACTAACTTGTTTGATGATAGATGTGATAGCCGAGAGCTAGATTGACATAACCATTGAGTTATGATATGTTGAGATGGTGTGATGATGCGGGGGACCCCCGGTCATGAGGTGTGGTGTGAGGGGCAGTTGGGTGGATTCCCATCGACTCAACCACGGTAGTAGTCTTGCTAACTGGAGGTAGTCCGGTGAGTAAGGCATGTATTGGTAGATTGGGCGAATCCCTCTTGCCGGTATTTTGAGGCTTATTAATGGCGATGGATTTCGGTTAATAAGTCAAGGTGGTTCTAGTTAGTTCGGGGGCAACCCTATTGCTAGATATGATTGCTAGGAAAGCAAGGTATTAGAGTCACAATAGGGTGACTAGATAGATGGACGATATACTTATATGTTTGTTTATATGTCTTATGATTATTGTGATTGTCGGGTCTAAACCCATGTAGCTCACGAGACGTTTTGTCTCACGTACTCCTTGCTTGTTTTGCTATGTACTCAGGTTCGGGATCGAAGGTTTAGGTACGCATGGATAGAGATGCGGGGCCTAGAGTAGAAGAACATTAGAATGGATTTATGCTTAGCTTTGGTTTTGATCTATTTTGTAACACCAAACTTTATACTCTGATTTTCATACCAAAGGTTTTTGTAAATCCATATTTTTGGAACACTTCCTCTATTTTATGAAAATGATATATTTTGGGCAAATGTTTTGTATTAAAATTTGAGGTGTTACAACTTGGTATCAGAGCTACTGTTTAAGTGAATTAGGTTGGATGACCATCCTAGTCTTAGACTGTAGCATTAGGAATATAATATTCCTTGAGTTATAGGTTGACCTTGAGACTTTATGTTAAGTTTAGGGTTGAAACTAGGGGGACCTATGAAAGTTGATGTGAATATGGATATTGAGTCTTATGCGACTAATGGTTTGTACATAAGGTACTAAATGTTTAATGTCTTTCGTATAGTCTTGATCGAAAGAAATGGTGACCACGCGTAGAAGTGGTAAAGCCCCGGAGGGCCATGGGGAGGAGATACCTCATGTTGAGGTGGTGGTTGAACAAGGAAGTCAACCGTCGATGCATCGGGTTTATGAATCGGAAGTTGGAGCTAATAGGACTCTGGTAACCATGGCGGATCTCCAAACTTTCCTTGATCAAATCAAGGGAACGGTGGCCGATGAAGTGCACCGTATTATTGGGGACCGGGAGAGGTCTGGTGGAGACCGTGAATCCGAAGCTAAATCGGATGAGAGAACCGGGGGTAGTGGCACCGGTGAAGGGAAGTCCTCCACGGGTGGCCAAAGTGATGCTAGGGCAAAGCCCGATGAGAAAGAAGGTTGTTCTTTTAAGTCCTTCATGGCTTGTAAGCCAAATGTGTACAAGGGTAGTTCGGACCCGAAGGTAACTATGAGGTGGATCCGAGAGACCGAGAGGGTTATCGGTAGTAGCAAGTGTAAGAAATCCGACATGGTGACGTATGCGTCACAATTGCTAAAAGAAGATGCTATGGTATGGTGGGATATTGTGTATGAGACCCTCGGTAGGGAGGTGGTTGAGGTGATAACGTGGGATGAATTCACCACGAGATTGAAAAAGAAGTTTTGTCCCGAAAGGGATTTGGAAAAGATGCACGAGAAGTTCGTGACCCTTAAGAAGGGTGATATGTCGATCGAGGAGTACTCGAGGGAGTTCACGGGATTGCTCCCGTTTGTTGCTAAGACCTACTCGGATGAGAGGTTGAGAGTGGTCTGATATGCTAGTGGGTTACCCTGGGACTACTAATTGGAGGTTAAGAGGGCTGTCACACTTGATGAGGCCATTTGCCGCCCGGGGTGTTGAGGAAGTGAATGAGGCACGTGTTTCCGAGAGGGCCCATGTGGGCGAGAAGAGGAAGGCCGAGAGCGGCTCTAGTTCGTTCAAGAAAGGGAAGTTCACTTCGAGCTTCTCTAAGCAAGGAAGTGTTGGCTCGTGCAAGAAGTGCGGGAAAAATCATACCGGCATATGCCGCGGGGAGTCAAAAGCTTGTTATAGTTGTGGCAAGATGGGGCACATAGCCCGGGATTGTAAGGCCAAGTTGTCGGCCGATGTGGAGTGCTACTCATGCCATGAAAAAGGGCATTATAGCAATGCGTGCCCGAAGAAGGGAACTGAGTCGTTGGTGTCCACGGCTCAAAAGAAAGTGGAGCCGGCTAAGGTGAAGGGGCAATCCTTCCAACTCACTCGGGAGGAGGCGAAGGAGGCACACGATGTGGTGTCAGGTACTTTATTCATTAACTCCTTGCCAACTCATATTTTGTTTGATTCAGGATCCAATTATTCGTTTGTGTCTTATGAGTTCGGTTGTAAGTTGAATGTGTCGTCCGAGATGTTAGATGAGGTTTATGAGATAGAGGTAGCCGACGGGAAAACTTCTATGGTTGAAAGTATTTATAGAAATTGTGAAATACGAATAGACGGTAGAAAGTTTAAGGTAGATTTATTGCCTATGGGAATAAAAGCGTTTGATGTGGTTATCGGTATGGATTGGTTGGGTATGCACCAAGCCAAGATTTTATGTGGTAAGAAAATTGTGTCGATCAAGACACCCGAGAATGAGAAAGTGTATGTGTATGAGGAAAATTGACATCACATGCCTAATGTGATTACTGCCATTAAGGCGAGGAAAAGTATATCGAAAGGTTGTGCATCGTTTATTGCATATGTTTTAGATGGCCGAAAAGAAAAGAAGTCGATGGATAATGTCAAGATTATTCGGGATTTCCCCGAGGTATTTCCCGATGACTTGCCCGGTTTGCCACCGGAGAGACAAGTCGAGTTCAAGATTGATTTAGTTCCGGGGGCGACGCCGATTGCTCGTGCTCCGTATCGTTTAGCTCCCACCGAGATGCGGGAATTGATGACTCAATTGCAAGATTTGTTAGATAAGGGTTTTATTCGTCCGAGTTCGTCACCATGGGGTGCACCGGTATTATTTGTCAAGAAGAAAGACGGTTCGATGAGAATGTGTATCGACTACCGAGAATTGAATAAGGTAACTATTAAGAACCGTTACCCGTTGCCGAGAATTGAAGACTTATTCGACCAATTGCAAGGTGCTAGTTATTTCTCGAAGATTGATTTGAGGTCGGGTTATCACCAAGTTCGGGTGAAAGAAGGCGACACCGAGAAGACGGCTTTTCGTACGCGTTATGGTCATTATGAATTCCTAGTGATGCCGTTCGGTCTTACAAACGCACCGGCTATTTTTATGGATTTAATGAATCGGGTTTGTAAACCGTTTCTTGATAAGTTTTTGATCGTGTTCATTGACGACATTTTGATTTATTCGAAAACCGAGGAAGAACACGAGGATCATTTGAGACTTGTGTTAGATGTGTTAAAACGGGAGAAGTTGTATGCTAAATTCTCAAAGTATGAATTTTGGTTGCGGGAAGTGCAATTCTTAGGTCACGTGGTGACGTGTGATGGTATTAAAGTTGACCCGTCCAAGATTGAAGCGGTGTCAAATTGGGAGCCTCCGAGGACTCCTACCGAGGTTAGAAGTTTTCTTGGGTTAGCCGGTTATTATCGAAGATTTATACAAGACTTCTTGAGAATCGCGATTCCACTAACAAAGTTAACGAGAAAAAGTGAGAAGTTTGTGTGGGAGAAGAAGCAAGAAGATGTGTTTAAATTGTTGAAGGAAAAGTTATGTAACGCGCCGATTCTCACGTTACCGGATGGTATGGAAGATTTTGTGGTTTATAGTGATGCTTCGAATCAAGGGCTCGGTTGTGTGTTGATGCAAAGGGGTAAAGTGATCGCGTATGCTTCACGACAATTGAAGAATGCGGAATTGAGGTACACGACACATGACTTGGAGTTGGCGGCGATTATATTTGCCTTGAAGTTGTGGAGACATTATTTGTATGGTACTCGGTGTACGTTGTACACGGATCATAAAAGTTTACAATACGTGTTTACTCAAAATGATCTTAATATGCGACAAAGAAGATGGATCGAGTTGATTGCCGATTATGATTGTGAGATTGTGTATCATGCGGGAAAGGCTAATGTAGTAGCCGACGCCTTGAGCCGAAAAGTTTATGAAAACCCGAACCGAGGAAGATTAACACGTATAGAAGTCGTCTCGAGTATTATTGAAAGAATCAAGAATGCCCAACGAGAGGTTATGGGAAAAGACGAGTAAAGACAAGAACGGTTAGGTAAGAACCAACATTTTCTCGAAAATCCACAAGGGTTGAAGACCGTAGGTTTTTGTACCAAAGGTTTTTGTAAGTCCATATTTTGGAACAGTTCTTCTATTTTATGAAAATGATATATTTTGGGCAAATGTTTTGTATTAAAATTTGAGGTGTTACAGCGTCTGGCTCGCGCCTGCCTCGCGCCGCGAGGGCTGTTCCAGCCAGATTCTTGGCCTTTAAACTTGTTTCCATCCAAGTTTTGACCCATACTTGGTTATACCAAGTCCCGAACATTCAAACACTCGATAAAACATAACTCGAAACATAATCTAATAAAATACTAAAATTCGAATAAATCCCGAATAAATTACACGAAAAACAAACGTAAAATCTACGGTCGTTACATAATAAAATTCCCTGTCAGACTTGTTCATTATGTATATTGTAGATTTGTGCATTAGTAAAGCTGTAAAATTTGCAAATTGAACACATTATTATTATGCTGAAGTTAAACATGGTAAAAACAATATTAGTTATTTTTAGGCATTCATCAATGAACACATACGAATTGCGAAAAAAATTACAAATTACAAAATTCGGATCCTAAAAAATAGGATTGAGGTTAAAAATGAATTAATTTAATTAAGGAAACTATATTTAATAAAAAGATTTTAGTGTTAAAAAGACTACAATACCCTTTAGATTAAAAAATGTAATTAAGCAAAATGATTGGTTAGAAAGTGGTTCTCGCAGTTCTCGTAATTTTAGTGGTTCTCGCATGAACCGCTCTCTCTCTCTCTCTCTATATATATATATATATATATATATATATATATATATATATATATATATATATATATATATATATATATATATATATATATATATATATATATATATATATATATATATATATATATATATATATATATATATATATATATATATATATATATATATATATATATATATATATATATATATATATATATATATATATATATATATATATATATATATATATATATATATATATATATATATATATATATATATATATATATATATATATATATATATATATATATATATATATATATATATATATATATATATATATATATATATATATATATATATATATATATATATATACTTTAGTTACCATTGCGGTAACCATAGCACATTCAATCATACATCGGTTACCTCCTTGGTAACCCTATCACTTTCATTCATAGCCTATTCGACCCATCAAATTGATCAGAATGCCTCCAATCGAACGAGATCCCATTTTTGTCCTACTAGCCGGAATGCCTCCGATTCAGTAGAACCCCCATTGTTACCGTGTCCAAGCAAGGTGACCCATCTTATCTTGCTAATCAGAATGCCTCCAATCTAGCAAGATCCAACATTTTGTTGGGTGATCGGAATGCCTCCAATCCATCAGTTTAAAAATACCGTGATAACCAGAATGCCTCCGATCTATCACGTACCTATCCTATTTCAATCTATATGTCATAACCATTACATGTGACTTTATGTCAAATCTATCATCAATGTCATAAGGCCATCATACAATCTATCCACATTCTAGTCTTAATTAGTATTCACATAATCAGATCAACTAGTTTCATCATTAGTAATCACATATTATAAAAATATACTCCTTTACATCATATCAATAGTTACTTATTAATCACTTTTCATTATCATGATCTCTTTCAAAATCATCAATCATTTTAGACATACTTAGATAGTCTACTATTTACCTTTTCTCATCTTTTCAATCATATCTTTATTAAAATCATTTATTAATAAAGACCCATAAAACATCATATGTATTTTCAAAAACCATTTGCTATGTACCCAGTTTTAAAAGTCTCATGTACTCACCTTAGCGATAGCTAAATCCATATCGTGTTTATCAACATGAATCCTTGCTTTCCGCCTTTGGAATATCTCCAACCTTTAACCTTTAGGTCCTTGCAACGTATCAACATAATCATCACATTTCTAGTTATCATCCATAACTAGACATCAATTATCAACCCATAATAACATTCCTAACCACCAAGTTCATCCAACTTGGTGAAATCTCAAACCCTAGTTCAAGATTTACATCATGAAATTCCAAATCTAGCAAGAACACAAGGTTCTTAAGCTAGCTATGAGTGTTTTACACTCTCCATAATCATCTTCCCCAAATATCCATGGTAAGTTGTCCAAACCACCATTTCCCCCCAAATACATCTCATAACTAGTATAGATCACTTTTGATTTCTTTCTCATTTTTCGGACCTCGTGTGGGACTAATTCGAAAGTATTCAATTAAGATAGGAGAAGGCTATTCAGAAATTAAAAGTATGTTTCCCCATGTTTAAACATCATAGATAAGAGTTCTACATCCTCTATTTCATCATCCATGAAAACCCAAAAGCTAGGGTTAACATTCATTCAACCAAATTCCCCAAATCTTACATCTAAAGCTTGAGAAAGAAGAGATTTACTTTAATCTTCAACAAAGGAAGCAAAATCACTTGATTTGGTCCCCAAAATCGGCTCCAAATGACCTTTTCCACCCAAAATATGTATAAGAACTTAGAGAGAGAGTTAGGGTTTCATGTTTGGCATCTAATGGCCAACAACCCGAATTTAATGCTCCAGACGACCTCGCACGCTCGACCACCACCTGGTCGCGCGCTCGACACGACCAGAAGTGGTCAGCCCCAGATACTCGCACCCCTCGACAACCTCTCACGCCCCTCGACACGGGGTTCTGTCCGAATCGGGATTTGCTTGCACTTCGCTCGCGTGCTCGGCAGCCATGGCTCGCGCGCTCGAGCAGCTGATTTGGTCTAACTTTCGATCCGCTTTCGTCCATAACTTCCTCATACGATGTCCAAATGACACAAAACCAATTTCTACGTGTTTTAAATGATTTATCCTTATTTTTCATATTTTTCAATAATTTATTCGATTCAAAATTACAGGTCATTACATACAAGTCTTTGGGTTATTACCCAAAAGTTTATAGCCTAGTGGTATTAGTGTAAAAACTAACGTGTTGCCCATATTCTATAAGTCATGAGTTCAAATCTCGTCATGAACAAATAGAGTAGATTATGTGGTATTTAAAGAAAATAGTGAATTTGGTTAGGCTTTAGTCCTACTTGAAAAACCTAAAACTTATTTAATCAAGTTATCATTTGTTAAGACAATAAGCATTTTGGTTTTGAGGGATAATATTTTATTTTGGGTATTTCTGTTGCATGGTTTATAAAAGATGAGCTTATCGGTTTTGTTATTAGAAAGTACAAACGCCTGTTGATAGCAAAGTTTTTTTGGTAAGCATTTCTTAAACTTTTTGACTTTAAACAATAATCTAGTACTTCAACTAGTTCTTAAAAACTAAGTTCAAGCATCTAAAAAACAAAAGGGGTAAGGACTAGAAAAAGCTTTAGCTTCTATTTGAGTTTTTGTGCATGTCATTTTTTTCAAGCTCTCATTCGGCCATTTTCTATTGGTAAGGACTAAGGATGTTCGATATGATATATTAAAATTCACATGTTTGATTCATCGTCTATGTAAATATTTACTCGTTCATCAGATGAAGGTGCGGAAACAGTCACGCCAACATCTAATTCGCGTATACGGTATATCACGAGTAAAGCTCAACCAAGACAGAAGAGTCTGCTACAAGTGAAAATAAGTTTTGCTTAAAAAAAAGTTTTATCACATGACTATGCGCGTAGGATCACCACTGCCACATCAACATTTTCTATTCAGATCAAACACATGGTGTACAAAACCAAATAATAAAATTAATTTTATTAATACATGTGTTACTTAACATGCATAAGGTACATGTGGCCAATGCATACGCCCAACATGGTGGTGGTCAGAGCGACTAAAAACGTTTGGGGACGCGTGCTCTCTGGTTGTCGTGGTGGGAGGTTTGGTCGCAACCGCAGGGTCGCGGTTACCTCGTGACTATCCACTACTCAACGTGATCCAATACTACCATGTGCCAACCAAAGTGCTTGTGACCGCGTCAGACCGGCCGACCGGACTGGAAATGGTATGTTGTCGAGTATAATGAGTCGTGTTAACACACAATCAAGTTTACGCAAGTTATGAGCCGTTATGTTTTTTAGCGATCAACGGGTCCAATTAAAAATCCAGATTTTAAAAACATTGGTTCGAACTTCGAAGCCCCAACCCAAGTCCTGTTATCATTTAACGTGGTTCAATCTGGGTGGTTCAATTTTCGGTTCGGACATTGGACTGTGCCACTGTGGGCGGGTACCATTTAAGTAATTGACCAGAGACCTAATCGGATGACCCGAAAGTCCTATAAGTACCTTCTTCTCTTTAACCCGTTCTCAGCAGCCCTCGACCAGAGCTACTACTCGCAACACCACAACTCGTCACTCTACAACCACCACTGCACCGCCGTGTAGTAACAGGTGTGTAGTTCTCTGCTCGACATTCGTGAGCTGTAACTAAATTAGGGTTTTATTTTTTATTTTAATCCACTCTTACAATAGCTCCATAGTTCTCTGATTTTGTTTAATTGCTACATAAAGACGACCTAAATTTCATTATTAGAATTGGCATATTATCAAATGGCTGGTGTGCGTTCTTAATTATCAACTGTATAAGTCTAATTGCTAAACGATCAAGCCAGGAAAGATATAAATAATAAAAACCCAATTGTCAAGTCTCAATACTGAACCTACCAATAATTAGGGGTACACATTTTGCACAATCCCGACATACATGATTAATTGATAATAGTCATAATACATTGTTACATGAGCTTTTCTGTTCAGAAGAATGGCTGAAGAAGAACAAGTCAGAACTGAGGATTCCAAAAAGGAACAAGCTGATGCAGAATTAGAAATCATGAAAGCAGAAAGAAAAAATAAAAGAAAAAGACGGTTACTAAAGGAAGCTGCTAAGGCTGATAAACGCGGGGTCTGCTTCTTGAGCCGTATTCCTCCGCGTATGGATCCTTTAAAGCTTCGGCAAATTTTATCTCAATTTGGAGAACTCGAAAGAATTTATCTCACACCTGAAGGTAACTAATATCTTTTCTATTTTAGCTGATTAATGCACTTCAATAAGAATCATTTTTGTTTTTATAACGAAAGTTTTATACTTAAATAAAATCGTTCTGCAGATCCTGCAGCTCACGTGCACCGTAAAAAAGCAGGTGGTTTTCGTGGACAAGGGTTTACAGAAGGGTAAGTTTTATATTTGAAAAATAACTAACAAAAATGTTTTATCAACACTTTTTGTATGCATATAGATGGGTCGAATTTACCAACAAGAGTGTTGCTAAAAGGGTGGCTTCAATGTTGAATGGTGAACAAATAGGTATGCATGCAAGTAATCAGATATTATTTAGTAATTATATAATTTTGCATTTGTTGCATATTTAGGTGGGAAGAAGAAGTCATCATTCTATTATGACCTTTGGAACATTAAGTACTTGAGTAAATTCAAATGGGATCATCTCACAGAAGAGATCGGTACGCACAAACTTCATTAAATCTGAAGAATTGTGTAATTTAAATTCTGTATTTGTAATATTAACTCGATTACTTTCAATACAGCATATAAGAATGCTACTAGAGAGCAAAAAATGTCACTGGAACTATCAGCAGCTAAAAAAGAACGCGATTTCTATCTTTCAAAAGTTGATCAACATCGTGCTATAAGTTCTATAAATGAAAGACTGAAGAAGGTATTCTTGAACATATCTTACAGCTTTATTTACCTTTTTTTTAGATAAATTAATTTGTTTAGGTGGTTTTAACTTTTACGCATTAATATAATTTATGTTACTTGCAGAAACGAAATATCCAACAAGTGAATGGATCGAATTCAGAGATTCCTGAAAACCATCAGGCAGCAAAAGTGATTAGAAAATTTCCTCAAACAAAACCAGTAAAAGATGGTGGTGAAAAACAGAAGGCTATTTCAAAGGATCTTTTGGCTGGGGTGAGTTATTTGTATGCAGGTTTTATTTGAATTATGAAGCTTGCTGGTTAACATAAGTTTATATTGTAGGTTTTTGGTGGTTCTTAATGAAGTTATTTGCCAAAGGATTAAGAATGATATTAAGGGATATTGGTTCATTAAAGCTCTTGTATGCAAAGCAATTTTGTATCGGTGTGAACAACATTTTGTGCTAATATGTAATAGACTTCCTTTTTTATAATTATACATGCGTTTTATTTGATTTTTTGAGCGCTTTAGAGACGATGCTTTTATATTAATTTCAGTTGTGCTTCATGAGGTTTTGGGCGTTGAGCATGCAATTTTGGTCAACTTATAACATGTTTGACCAATTGAACTTAGTTTCTCTTCCGAGTATACATTTTAGCGATGTTTGACCAACAGAGCCAACCTATTTATAAGTAAATTGGTCAAAATTTATCACCTCTAGCAGTCTAACTACTTAAGATTATTAAGACAACTTGTACGAAAGAAGGTGTACGAGTAAAAATCAATTGAATCATAAACATAGGAAAAATGCTATTTGTTTGTAGGAACATATTTCCGCTTTTCTATCTATATCTATATACAATATATGTACAAACAAGTCATCTAAAACTAATATCAAAATCTATGAACTCTTGGCATGCCATTATGCTTTCTCTGCAAGTTGGCTAAAGTTCAAGACTCGATTACTTCGCCGTGCCTCTGTTTATATCAAAATCATGGTTTTTTAAATCCCAACTCAGAAAATCGATTCAAAATCTTGGTTCTTTTTTCTTACTATAAGAATAAAGTTACTCCATCATGATCGACAACCCACTTCAAAAGAATCGATTTGGATCGCTTCCAAGAACTCCCATCAAAATTTAACCCTATTACTTGGGAGTTCAATTACTAATACAAGATTTCTTGAGCAATACGAAATCTCTAATACTTGAACGAATCGAGCCATACAAAGGCCAGCTTTCCAATGATTAAACATGGTGATCAAATTCTTTACCTTATTAGATAAAGGAAACGAACCACCCGTGTACATAAGGGCCCCAATTCCCTCCACAACTACCACAGCTAAAGCAGCAGAAAGAATATCCCAATCACCCGTTTGCCCTATAACTGTCGCGAAAGCCGTTGAACAATAAAACCCTGTCAAGAAAAAACAAAAGTTTCATCGGAAGATTCTTCCTCAATTCTTTAATTCGTGTATTTAATTTTATTTGGAAGGCTCGTATTGCCCTAATGAGTCTAGTCACGTTGCTGTCATTATTTGTTGGTGACGAATTGAATTCGTTGCTGTCATTATTTGTTGGTGACGAATTGAATTCGTTGCTGTCTGTGTTGCTTCTTATATGCCATGTCATCCTCCTATGCAGTGACAAACCAACATTTAATAATAGTACACCTTTTGACGAATATCGACCCTTTTCTTTTTTAGCTAATTTTCTAATTTCGACGGTTAAAGATAGAAGTATTGAACATAAACCAAATCGACACACAATCTGATCAAACGGGTTATAAAAAAATATATTTTGGGGGATATATAAAAAAATATATTTTGGGGGATATATACGGGCCTCAAATATGTAACATAAGTTGTATTTGATTAATGTTTTGCTAACCATTGTTTTTATGGTAATAACTAAGGATAGTTTATATGAGTAAGATAGTATTTTTTTAAAATTCATGGGATGATTTTTATTAATTATTTTACAACTTCTTTAAGCCCAAAATATTCACTTAATTATTACTCTAAAGGTAATATTTAGCATATTCCTTGATTAATATGAAATCCACCTAATTCTATATTCTTAGTCAAATTATTTGTTTTAGATACTTCTATTAATTAAATAAATAGAAAGATAAGTAAGAATATTTAGTAGAAATTAATATCTATCAAAGTAATATATTAATATCTTTTTATTTTTGGCTTATGTAATTTATCCCCTTTTCTGTGAAATAAGTCAGTCACTTAGATTAACAACTTAAATCAAGATTAGCATTGTTGACTTTACTAATCTCCCATTGAGGTTATGAAGAAGTTTCCTTTCCAACAATAAAGAGAAGCTCGAAAATTTTAAAAGTATAGCTATAAACGTTAATAAAATTCAATTTTTCTAATTTTAGGTGATATATTAAATATTTTCTATAATTTTATTGAAAATTTTAACATTATTAAAAAAAAGTATCGTACATAATTAAAAGAAGATTTTTGTAAATAATATAAAACAAAATATTATTAAAAAGATATTAATTATTTAAAAAAATATTGAAATAATCATCAATAGTTTAATTGTTATTTTTTTTATCTACAAAAGAAAGACAAGCTAGAACCTTTGGTAAGGCCATCATCTCTAACCAAAGGTGAAATGTATATTAGTAGTACTGAAACAAAAAATTTCGGATACAATATAATTAGATTGTTTTATACAATATTATTAGCTCTGAAAAGTCAAGATTTTCGGACACAATAAAAATTATCCCCATCGGTACTCTGAAAAGTCAAGATTTATCGTCTGTGTTCGCCGTTCGGCCGGGTTTAAGTCAACATGAAAAGATTACAAGCTATATAAAGTTATAAACAGTTGCTACATATCTCTCACTTGGCAGAATAGGTTCATGAGACGGTCCCACTTTAGCCCCTCAAAAATAGCGAGGTTACAAAACCGTTCCAATTTCTTTTTAATCCAACTAAAAATAGTTATTGTTAAAACTGAAATTCCATATTCTAATCAAATTGTTCTTCGACAATAATAAGGTATATTGCATATACCTTCCTAACCGAACGACCGGACGAAACCCTCCTGAACAAAAGAGGAGAACGGACGCTTGAATCGCTAATCCCAATGATCTCAATCCAAGCGTCATGTGAGAATTACGGAAAGACACCTCGCAGGTACAAGGGCATTAAATGCGACCAAGTCTGTTGGATCCCAACAACACTTAACGTGTTGTGTTATGACCGAGAATGACGAAGAGATAAAGAACAAACAAGATTTCAAAGATTAAGAGTTTATTAAAACAACTTAATACAATACAAAGTTTGCGGAAATAGATAGTACACACTAACTAAAACTTTATACTTGAAATGACACTTTAATTCGCTCAAAAACTAGAAGACTTATGCACTGAGAGTTATATCAGCTGATACATACAGCTGATATTAATATCCTTGTAATAACTATGGAGGAGTTAATACTTAGACAATAACTAACTCTCAGAGAATGTTCTTGTGCTATGAATTTGTAAAGGTGTGTGTAAATGCAAGCATTTACGTCTCTATATATAGCCCAAGATCCATGTTCCTTTGTCCACAAGTTAGACGACGTGTAAACATATTAGTCGTCGATGTGGACTTGTCCATTAATCATTAAATGCTCTTGCACAAGCTATTGTCCCAAGTGTACTTTGTGTCAACTACTTGCGGTACACTTTCTGACGCACAGTGAAAGGTGTACTACATAAGTAAAGAAATAGTTGACTTTCTCTTTACATGCTTGGAGGGACAAACGATGATAATGTACTGACATTATCTTCTATTCCAAAATAGAAGATCCTCATCGTTTTCTTCTTCTTTGAGCGGGAAAGGAAATGTTCAAAGTGTCAAGAACATTTCCACTAAGTCTTCATCTACAGCAGGTACTATCAGCTGATTCCACAATCAGCTGGATAGTCTTCTTCTTGTCTTTGTCCTTTGGCCATAGACTTCGAATGAACTCTCGTTAATAGATGCTGATTTGACTTGATTTCCTAAAGCTAAGTACGTACTCAGCTGAAGGTTTATTGCATATACTTGCTTCAGCTGAGATACATACTACAGCTGATTTTATTCTTCTTAGCTATCGATCATCAAATCTTATTTACTTAGTCTTGGGACTAACAAAGTCCCTAAGGCGGCTTTGGCGTAAAGCAAGGGCATTATCCTCCGGTTCTAAGCCTCCCAAGGCAACCTATTACCCGCAAAGCTCAGGAACGACCGGTCCAAAGAAGGATGTCTTCCTTTCCCGCCTAAGGAAGAGCGACTATAAATATGATCGTTTGGCGACCAGCATCAAAGGAAGCATTCGGTACGTTTATTACACTTATCATTTATTGCTTCTATTCAATATGTTCCTTACCGATCACGACCTCACGTCATATATATATATATATATATATATATATATATATATATATATATATATATATATATATATATATATATATATATATATATATATATATATATATATATATATCGTTTTCTAACTTGATCGTCGGAGTGTTCTCACGGGAAACCTCCCGGGGTGCATCTGACTGAGAGTTTCCTTGTTGTTTGCAGGATCTTTGAACAAGGAGTGTCCGTCCGACCCTGCGGAAGATTCATGAACCAACATTTGGCGCCATCCGTGGGACCACGAACAAAATGGCCCAAGAAAATCCGCCGAACAACACCAATCGCCAGCAAGTTACGCCGATCCGACTTCGAGAACCACCAGGAGGGGTGCTTACTCCAGCATCGGTTTCCACATGCCCACCTCCCGAAACTGGGGGAAACGAACCCACCGCCGAAGAGTTGGAGGAGTACAATCTCTTCTACAAGTTTAGGAAGATGAGGCAAATGGAAAAAACACAGGCAAGGTCGAAGGGGGAGGTGTCCGGGGTAGAGAGGAACTTAACGTACTCAAGTGATGACGAGCCGGTAGAGGAAGTATACAGGGATCCATCCCCCCCGAGAAGAGCCCGTAGAATGGAGGCTATCCCAGTTAAAGAACAAGAGGAGAGAAGACACCCCTTGCAGAAAGACGAAAGGGAAACTTCCCATCGCCGCACAACACCTGGTTCGAAGGACTTTCGGTCCCCGTTTACGGACGACATCAACGAAATGCCCATACCTCCGGGTCTGAAAGGGCCCAGAATTAAATCGTACGATGGAGCCGGAGATCCTGACGATCACGTGGCTAGTTTCCGATGGGCCGTAAGGATGATCCCGATGGATCCTAGGCTTTGGTGTTTGTACTTTGTAGGGACCCTTGAAGGGTCCGCAAGGTACTGGTTGTCAAGTCTTCCTCAGAGGAGCATCTCCAGTTTCGAAGATCTGGTGTTGCAATTTAGCCATAGTTTCATACAACAAAAGAAATATCAGCAACGATCTCAGTCCATCATGGCCTGCCGTCAACGAGAAGGAGAATCCAACAAGTCGTACTTCAAGAGGTTCAACGAGCAGAGTCAGAAGATGCCGGTTCGGAAAGACTCTCTGATTATCGCGGCGTTCACGTATGGTCTCCGGGAGGGAGAGCTGTTCCGGGAATTATAGAAAAAAGATTTTAGTAAAGCCGACGACATGATTAACGTGGTGAACAAGGTGTTGAAACAGGAAGAGGAAAACGCTGAGAAGCTGTGTTTCGAGGCTCAAGAAAGAAGAAATGTTACCGGATCCAGTTTATACAAAGGCGGAGATAAGGGGAAGGGCTCCGTCAAGCCTGTTTTTCCCGGAAGATCGCCTTACAAAGCAAGGGTCCCGGAAGGAAGGTCTCAAGGCGACAGATATGGTCCATACCGTCCAGAAGTTTATGCTACCACGGAAGCTCGAAGGACAGAAGGAAGGGTGGTAAGAAAGAAATACCCAAGAGACCCGAATGCTTATTGCGAGTTTCACAAGATTATGGGTCACACCACCGCGACCTGTGAAAGCTATAAAAGGGAGAAGGAAGCGCAAGGGAAAGAAAGGACGGAGGATAACATCGTTGAGCCTAAGAAGGATGTAGCTGCTTATAACTCTGAGATCTTTGCGATCGAAGAAGAATCGGTACCTTCACTCATGGGCCAAAGGAAGGGAGGGGTCGTTGAGTTTGGAAGGGGAGAACCAGTGCCCGATGGCTATGTTGGAACGGAGCCTTTGGTTATCTTCGGAATAATGGCTAAAATGATGGTTCGCAGAATTTACGTTGACGGAGGAAGCTCGGCCAACATCATGTACAGTCATTGCTTTCATAAATTCCACCCGGATATCCGAGCACTCTTGAAGCCAGCCAAGTCCCCTGTCGTCGGATTTTTCGGACAATCCGTGTGGCCGAAGGGAAATATCCATCTCCCTCTCATGCTGTCGGATTGGGAAACTTTCCACAGCAAAACCATCCTGGCAGAGTTCATCATCATCGAAGCGCCCTCACGATACAATGCTATTTTGGGAAGAACGGGGATGTGGCAATTTCAGGCAATCACCTCCACGATCCATGGTTTGCTCAAGTTCCCTTCCGATCAAAGGGTGATCAGCTTCCGGAGCATGCCCCTGCCCCCGTTGGAGTGTAACAGCATCACACACCAGGATAGTTGGACGGAACAGGAAGAAGTGCAGGTGGTGATTAACTCGGAGTACCCGGATACTCCCGTTCGAATTGGAAGGAACCTACCTCAGCAACTAAGATGCGAACTGGAAGCATTGCTAAAGAAATACAAGAAGGTGTTTGCGTGGACTCCCGGGGATATGACTGGGGTGTCCCGAGGGGTGACCGAACACAAGCTAATGATCAACCCAAGCTTCCCTCCGGTGAAACAAACAAAAAGAAGGATGGCGGCAGAACGAAATAAGGTTGTCAATGAAGAGGTACAAAGTTTGGTGAAAACGGGGGTACTACGAAGTGCCCAATATCCCGAATGGATAGCAAACCCGGTCCTGGTGAAGAAATCGGATGGGTCCATGCGCATGTGCGTAGACTTTAAGGACCTTAACAAAGCTTGTCCGAAAGATAGTTATCCCCTCCCAGAGATCGAACAGAAGGTAGAATCCTTGGGCGGATACCAATGGAAGTCATTCTTGGATGCCTATAAAGGATACCATCAGGTTCAGATGGCTCGAGAGGATGAGGAAAAAACGGCTTTCCACACGGAGAAGGGAGCTTTTTGTTACGTTAAAATGCCTTTCGGCCTCCGGAACGCAGGAGCCGCCTATCAGCGCTGGTCGATAAGGCGTTCGAAAAGCAGATAGGGAGGAATCTGGAAGTATATGTTGATGACATGGTCATCAAGAGCAAAGGTGACCTGAATCTGATCCAGGATGTGGAAGAAACGCTAATACAACTCTCGAAAATTAACATGAAGCTAAATCCAAAAAAGTGTTCTTTCGGGATGAGCAAGGGCAAGTTTTTGGGGCATGTGGTTACAATGGCAGGGATCGAGGCTAACCCCGATAAGGTAGGGGGATTGTTAAAAATGCATACCCCCCGGACAGTGAAGGATGTGCAAAGTCTGAATGGGAAGTTAACAGCGTTGGGGCGTTTCCTTGCAAAGTCGGCAGAGAAGTCCGTCCCTTTCTTCAAAGCGTTGCACGGATGCACGAAGAAAGGAGAGGTTGAGTGGACGGAAGAGGCTACGGAAGCTTTCGAGAAACTTAAGCAACATTTGAAGAATCTTCCTACCATGGCCAACCTCATACCCGGAGAACCGTTGGTAATGTACCTTTCTACCAACAGAGAAGCAGTCAGCTCAGTACTTATTTCCGAAAGGAATAGGAAGCAAGTGCCTGTTTATTTTGTCAGTCGAGCACTACAAGGGGCGGAGTTCAATTACTCAATAATTGAGAAGTTGATCCTAGCTTTGATTTATGCGGTCAGGCGTCTGAAGCGATACTTCCAGGCTCACTCGGTAACCGTCCTGACCAACCAACCGATAAAAAACATACTCCTGCAGCCGGAACGATCGGGACGAATGACAAAGTGGGCAATCGAGCTAGGCGAGCATGACATTACGTTCAAGCCCAGGCCTAGTATCAAAGGTCAGGCGTTAGCAGATTTTTTGGTCGAAATGCCAGACGACGAAAGGGTTTTAGCAATCGAAGAGGGTGGCCAGGGAGGCTCGGAAGCAAGTATACGTCAGAAATCGTCTCTCACATGGCTAATGCATACGGACGGGGCTGCAGGAGCGGACGGGTGTGGAGCGGGAGTGATCTTGACTGGACCCAATGATGAAAGGGTCACTTACGCCTTAAGGTTCGACTTCGCCTGTTCGAACAATGAAGCCGAATATGAAGCCTTGTTGGCAGGTTTGGGTTTGGCCAAGAGTTTCGAAATCCGGAAGGTTGAGGCTTTCGCAGACTCAATGTTGGTTGTTAATCAAATCAAAGGCTCTTATGAAGCAAAGGAAGCACACATGAAGCGATACCTAGAGCGAGTTCGAATGCAGATAGGTTGGTTTGACAGCTTTGAGATCACGCAGATCCCTCGAACCAAAAACAAGGAAGCCGACGCACTCAGCAAATTAGCGGCAATTTTATTTTGCCACCAGACAAAGAAAGTGTTGGTGGAGGTGTTGGAGAAACGAAGCATCGAAGAGGAGGAAGAAGTGGCAGACATTGAGAATGATATGGACTGCTGGATGACCCCCTTCCGTTTGTACTTGGAAGAGGGAATTTTACCATCCGTAGCAGATAAAGCCCGAAAGATCAAAATGAATGCCGGAAGATATACCCTCCGAAATAATATTTTACATCGGAAGGGGTATTCCACCCCTTGGTTACGGTGCTTGGGAAAGGTTGAAGCCCAGAAGGCTGTAGAAGAAGTCCACGAAGGATTATGTGGATCGCATTCGGGGGCACGATCACTAACACAAAAGCTACTTAGGACAAGTTATTTCTGGCCACGCATGTCCGAAGAGGTTCATCAGTACGTCCGAAGATGCGAAAGGTGTCAAGCTTATTCGAATGTCCCGAATGCTCCTTCCGTCAACCTCACCAGTATACATAGCCCTTGGCCTTTCTGCCAATGGGGAATTGACATCGTTGGACCTTTCCCTAAGGCCCCCGGAGGATTGTGCTTCTTGGTGGTAGCAATCGATTACTTCACGAAATGGGTGGAAGCCAAACCTCTAGCATGTATTTCCGGGTCCAACATTGTTAAGTTCGTCTGGCAACAGGTCGTATGTCGTTTCGGACTCCCGCATACCATTGTGAGCGATCACGGAAAGCAGTTCGCTAGTAACCCGTTTAGGAAATGGTGTACAGAGTTGAGTATACACCAAAACTTCACGTCTGTAGCTCACCCACAAGCCAATGGTCAGACAGAAGTCACAAATAGGACCATAGTAAAGGGTATTAAAACTTGTCTGAATAGAGCAGAGGGTAGCTGGGCAGATGAACTGCAGAGTGTCCTGTGGTCTTACCGAACGACTATTAGAAGAGGCACGCAGGAAACTCCATACAGTTTGGCGTACGGATCAGAAGCTGTAATACCACTAGAAGTCCTCATCCCATCTTCACGAGTGGAAAATTTCCACTTAGGTGAAAATGAAGAAGCATTAAGGCACAACCTAGACGTTATAGATGAACGACGTGCGAACGCTGCTCTAAGGCAAGCAGCATACAAGTCCATGACGGAAGGTTACTACAACAGGAAGGTCCGGGGAACGGCATGTATGGTAGGAGATTTGGTCCTACGCAAGAACGAAGCAAGCCTCCAGCACAAGCCGGGAAAGCTATGTCCCAATTGCGAAGGCCCATACAAGATTGAAGAGGCAAGGAGAAATGGTTCCTACGTCCTGGAAACGATGGACGAATCGTTTGTCCCAAGAACATGGAACATGCGGAACCTCCGGAAGTTTTATTTCTAGTTTTTTCTGTTCCGTTTATCGAACCGTTCGGTGACCTTTTGGATGCAAGCTTGTTCAAAATAGTAGTCTGGTTTTTCCACTGCTAATGTAATAGGAAGTCACGAATGATTAATGAAATTCCTTCCGAATAGGCTTTTTCTATTTTCATAATGTCATACGATAAAAGCGACTTTAACGATTAAACGAATGGGTACTCTTCACAGGGAAGAGCAACACCTAAAAGCCATACGAATGGCCGAATCGACGAAATAAACATGTACATGTAGGTAAAAGTTCCTAAGTTAAATAGCTAAATCGACGAAGAGCGAACGAACGCATTTAGGTCAGGAGGGAATCGCTCCCTACCTTGAAAACCTGTGGGGGACGCCTCATCAGGAATTAGACCTATTCGAAGTGAAAAATAAACGACGAACGAGCATAACGAAATAGAATCACATTAACTAAAAAAGCGTTCAAACAACCAAAACGACAAACATACAAGTCAACCAAAACAATTCGACCAAATCACAAATACATAAAACGATGTGCATAAACAGCCTACTAGGTAGGAGGTGCTCCTCCACGAGTGGACCTCTCACCGGTATCTTCCAACCCAGGAGTCACTTTCTTCATAAGCTTCTTCAACTCTTCTAAGGAAATCGCACCAGACTCAATTGATTGAAGCAGCGAATAGTCTGGAGTTACCAACGTGCCAAACAAGTTCATAATGTTGGTCTGAGCGTCCGGGTACTCATGTACAAGCTTAGCATCCTTTAGAAGATCGGCATACTCCCGGTGGGTATCCAGACACCCTCGGTATTGACCAAATCTCACACTCATTTGAAGGGATGAATTCCTACCTACAAACTCAGTTGAATTCAAAAGAACTTCACATAATCCAGAGATTCCTTTCTGAATCAACCAATCCATGTCTTCACGAAGGGTACCCAGTTGATGATATTGGACGGCAAATTTCTCTTTCAATTTATCGTTAAGAGAGTCCAACTCAGCATGATAGCGAGTAACTTCATTCACATGGGCATCTTTTTCAACAAGAGCCAGCTCCAGCTCCGCAATACGAGCAGCTGCAGAGCTATGATCTGCATTCAGTTCAACAATCCGAGCGTCTTTGGCGGATAACGAACGCCTCATGTCTTCCAATGCGGCGGAAAGATCTTTGTTCTCCTCAGAAAGACGCTCGGATAGAGTAGCTAGACGGTTTTTCTCTTCAACATCGGTTTGGTGTAAGTGTTTAGTCTTCTTCATCAGCTCATTCAACTGAGCAAACTCATCATGGAGGCCAAGAGCTGACTGACGGTTGCGAACGCTCCGCGATTGTAACTCTGCAAGGAGCTCGACAGCATCAAATAAACCAGACTTGGCTCGAAGAAACAAACCTTCGTCGGAAAAATCATCAAGAGAAGAAGCAACAGCATCAGGATTCACAACAGTATGAACGATAGGAGGAGTGGAAGTGATGGTAGCCTGCATGACGGGTTCTCTTGTTTGTTGTTTTTTGGCAAGGTTGGTAAGGTCCGGAAGACTGCTAACAGATAGCTCTCGGGTAGATTCAGCAACGGTGGTACGAACTGTGCGAGCTGCAGACGATAAAGGAGTTAGACATAGCATCAACCAATGCAAAACATATATACATAGTAAAGAAAGCCTTACGAAGAAACGGAAAGTTCGGTAACGAGGATTGAGGCCTCGAAGAGCGGACAACGGGTGGAACTTTTTAAGTGGAAGACGACTGCAAATTTGAGCTAAATAGCAAGCTTTCAAACAGAGATACGGAAGAGGACGCCGGTGGTTGTTTTGGTGATTCAGAGATAGACAGAGCAGGTCCGGAAGACGTCACGGTTGGCATAACCAAAGTCGCAGGTGCTAGGAAACTGTAATCGGGACGGTGGCAGACGGACGGGTTGAACCAGGTCTCTCTTCTGCAACACACCGAAAATATATAAATAAAGAAGGGGCGGATGCACAAAAAATAAATCATACCTTCATTCCTTCTTCGTTTGGAAGGTGAGGAGGTTGATGTGTCACGTGACCTCTTTGAAAGGGTTCGAACAGACCGGACTTTGACGGGTTTGGAAAGCTCTGATTGAGAGTCTGGAATCATGGTATCCTCCGTCCTAAAACCTAACGATTCAGCAATAGGCGTAGAAACATCTGAAGTACCCTCAGCCTCATGCTCCAACGCGTGCGGGGTGCCTTCGGAACTGAGAGCAACTTCAGAAGGGGGAAGGAAGGGAGTTATGTCTCCTTCGGTCACCGTTACGGATTCTCTGGAAGGTTTTTGCATCTGTAATCGTTGAAGCAAAGAAATATCCTTCCCATCTACCTGCCAAATCGGGCGAACTCGACGAACGAAGAAAAAAGGGCTTAAATCAGCCATCCCAAGGAAATACTCGTCTGGGTCTTCCCATTCCATCTCCAACCCTAACAAGCTCTCAACTTGTCGACTTTCAACATCTGTCAATTCAGGAGCAGCCTCAGAAGACCGTCCGGTGATGGGTCCCCAAGAAAGAGAAATATCATTGAAGGCCAGGCGGTCGACATAAAAGAATCTGTATTTCCAATCACGGATGGAATTCTTTAGCCCATAAATCCGCTCACTCCTACCGGGTCGATGGGTAAATACAGCCCAGTCACCTCGACCGGTGACAACATATAGGTTGCGAAACAACTTGGTGGAGAGAGGAATACCGAGGGCACGGCTAGATATTATAAAGCCGATAATCTTTCTGAAGGAATTTGGAGCGAGTTGTGCCAGGTGAAGCCCAAGATCTTGGAGTAAAACGAGGATGAAGTCGTCAATAGGAAATCTCAACCCGCCTAGAAGAAACTGAAGATACACCGGTTCGAACCCTTCCGGAGCAGAATGAATGGTGCCGGAAGGACCAGGAAGAAGAACGATAACAGCGATCGATACGATAATCATCGTAAATTACGTTTAGATCAGAGGGAGTAAGATTGGTGTGCGTATTAGCGGCAGTTCTCTGAACATGTTTCTCAGATTTCTCCTTGGGAGCCTTATCTTTCCTCGTGATTAAGAAGGAAAATCGAAAGAAAGAAGTTCGTGGAATAAAAGGATTGAGGTCGATTTGGAGGTTGGTGGAAGGAGAATGGAAATCAGTGAACGAATAAGGAGTATATATAGGAGGAGAAGGTAAAGGGGCGTTTCTCTATAATAGGGCAGCGTTTAAAAATCCAATGGCTGGAAAAGGGTAACGGTCATTTTCTCGAAGTGACATGCGCCCAATAACCAGATAACAAGTTCAAATAACGTTCCTACGGATAACCCTCTTTTGAACTTGGGGGACTTAATGAGGTATATCGCATATACCTTCCTAACCGAACGACCGGACGAAACCCTCCTGAACGAAAGAGGAGAACGGACGCTTGAATCGATAATCCCAATGATCTCAATCCAAGCGTCATGCGGGAATTACGGAAAGACACCTCGCATGTACAAGGGCATTAAATGCGACCAAGTCCCTAGGGCGGCTTTGGCGTAAAGCAAGGGCATTATCCTCTGGTTCTAAGCCTCCCAAGGCAACCTATTACCCGCAAAGCTCAGGAACGACCGGTCCGAAGAAGGATGTCTTCCTTTCCCGCCTAAGGAAGACCAACTATAAATATGATCGTCTGGCGACCAGCATCAAAGGAAGCATTCGGTACATTTATTACACTTATCATTTATTGCTTCTATTCAATACGATCCTTACCGATCACGACCTCACATCATATATATATCGTTTTCTAACTTGATCGTCGGAGTGTTCTCACGGGAAACCTCCCGGGGAGCATCTGACTGAGAGTTTCCTTGTTGTTTGCAGGATCTTTGAACAAGGAATGTCCGTCCGACCCTCCGGAAGATTCGTGAACCAACAGACAACAAAAGGCTAATCTTTTCTAAAGGGCTGAAATTACCTCTCATGGCCATATGAGCGGACTTAGGTCACAAGCAACAGTGGTTCACTTGTAATAACTTATCAAACATTTTATACAAAGAAAAGTTAGATTTCACATTAAATAAAAGCTTTAGTTATCAGTTAGTTTTGTTAAACATACCTTAAAGATAGGTAAAATCATAACCCCCTTGTGAACACAGATGTTCACTTGACGACTCCTGGCTATCCACAAAACTGGTAGTCATAGTGAGAATAGTGTGCTTCCAAAATCGGGTCGGAAACATAGGTTACCGAAAAAAAATCACAATATAGTTGATACTTACTCAAAATGAAATTAAATGTATAATATATAATATAAAACTTTTAATCTATAATTTTAAATGGATTAAAATAAGGGTTGTCAGATACTGGCTAAGCAACCTCTAAAGCAGCTATCGGAACAGTAGCAGCTTGATTGGAAACCTCAACCATAACACAACTTATTTATTAAATGCAAAGGTGTTAAAAAATATTTGTATTTGAAATATCCGAAAATTTAAATATCTAAATTTTCAAATTCAGATTCAGATAGTAATTTTCAAAAGTTCAGATATTCAATATCTGAAACATCCGAAAAAATATGTTTTCCTATTTTTAACTAATATACGAAATAAAAACAAATAAACGTTGAATAACTATAACAACTTAGCTTTAAGTATTTAACACTTGAACTTGAAAAATTATTTTCTGTATTTTTGTATTTTTGGAAAATTTGATAATTTTTATGAATTTCAGATATCTAAATATCCAAAATTCGGATATCCAAACTTGAATATCTAAAATGACTCTGTGAATTTTTGGATATCCAACAATGAACACCTCTGATTAAACTATTTGCTAGACGTCATAACCCATTTTGTATAAACACTAATACATTTATTTTCACGTCGGGAATTTCCACTACTACCTTGATGGTTCCATACTCCCATCACATGGACCATATATGAACATGAATTTGAGATTATTGGGCCAAAACTAAATAATTGGAAGTCTAATGGCCAAGGTTTAAAAATGAATGGTAGTTGAGGGATGATCTTTGTCATTTATCGTGGCAAACTTGGTGGGTCGGTTAGATGTAGGTCGGGAGTCAAATAAAAATTATTTAATTTAAGTTATTGTATTTAGAAGAAAGTTCGAGGAAGGTGCATGTTTTGAGATGGTATAAAATCAAACGAAGGGTATATCAAAATACAAAAAACAGCGGCTACTTAATTTCCCTAACAGCATCTTCATCAATTTTTCAGAAGTGAAGGAAGACAGAAGAATTAAAGCTTAATTATCAAATTTAGTTTCCATGGATCCTAATGCCCACAATCACAGGTTTATATTAACTTCCTCTTCTTCTTGTGCATATATAATCTATTATTCACAACACTAAGTTACACACTTGCGTGCATGCATGCTTAGTAGTACTCAATGCATGAAATTTGTGAAAAATACTAATTAAGCTGTCACTACAAGAAAAATGGTTTTTTGGAAGAGTGAAAAGACAGGTGCCACATACGTCTATTTGGCGAGGCTCTTATACATAACACTATGCACACGTATCGATTTCAAAAGGATCGGTGTCTAATTATCATATGGTTTGCCTCGGTTGTTTCTTTGTTTTTTAGTCGTATCAAATCCCCCATGCACGAGTTAGCCTCAGGAAGCCTCAAGTGCAGAGTGTCTGCTTAACTAGCATGCATGGTACGGGCGGCGTTTATGATCAATCAATTTCTTGTAAATGAATTGACGAAGGATTGCTTTTCTTGCTTATCCTGATTCTAGGCAGAAGGAAACGTATAATTAGCTTAATGAAAACAAGTGAATTCACTTTTAGAATAAATTAATATACTTAATTTTTAGTCTATTAGGGGGTGTTTGTTTTAGCTTTGAAAACCACCTCGTGAGAATCTTTGAAAACCGCCAATGATCGTTCTGTACATTGTATAATGCCGTCATTTTGCACGTGTGTCGACATTCTAGTTCTCAAGCACCATGTGTTTGGTTAAAAAAACTGTCCATTCCATTCTACTAACTATTAAACTAGATGAGATTCGGTAAAATTGAATATTTACATATGTGTTTCACACTACAAGAATTTGACTCTGTGACCACATGAGTCTATAAACCAAACACCATTTAAGTTTTACTTTATAAAATCTTTTGTTTCACTACTATTATCCTAATTTTAACATGACATTGATGATCGATGCCTCGATGGTGTTGTTTTTAGGCTCCTGCACGTGGCATTGTATGCTATCTTTGTAGGGATTGTGGGAATATTAGTGCAAGCGATTGTTCAACTGACCGAATCTACGACTACAAACAAGATACTCATGGGGATTTCATTGGCAGCTTTAATTATAAATTTTGTTGCATCAATATCGGTATTTTCTCCACTCGGTGATATACACTGGAAAATTACGGTTTTCAAAATCATTTTCATCTTCACAGGGATCTTGTCTCCTTATGTAGCATTCTCTGCGCTCCTACCGCAGTGGATCACTTGGCATGGTTTTGTCATCCTATGCATTATCTTGACCATTGGACAAAGTTATGACATGGTACAATTCATCTTCATTTGGTTGTATCAAAAGATTGTTATCAGTATCAACTACACAACCGAAAACTTTTCACTTTTGGTCATGAAATGTCAAGTGTTGGCCGATGTTGATGTCTAAATCACGTATCCATACGATGCCTACCACTTGTTAAAATAGTATTTTGGTTAAGAAAGTTGTAATATTTTTGTTTGTAAGTTTTGTGGCAAAAGTGGAAAAAGGTAAAAGTTATGTTAAGGTTTGTGGTTAAAGTGTAAAATCTGAAAGTTTTGTGTTATTGTGAAGTTTAAAGTTCCTCAGATTATATAATCGGTGACAAAATGATCAATCTAATCCGACTTAAAATTAAACCTGATTATGCTAGTCAAGTCAGGTGTATTCGGGACTAATCCGACTTAAAATTAAACCTGATTATGCTAGTCAAGTCAGGTGTATTCGGGATTTCAGGTCTTATGTTGATATCAGGTTTTTTTTAATCCGACCAACCCGATTCCTTATTACATTTATCGGGTTTCTGGTTCACCTGATTGAAGTTTAAAAGTTTTTTCTTTAAAATTTAAGATACTTTTACCATTAGACCCAATTGGAACCCGACGAACCGGATCGGGCCAATCCGAAACCCGACCAGCCCAAATCCTTATTGGCCATGTTTTGGGTTAAGGGTTTTTTAATTCAAACCCGACGGACTCGACCTACGCACTCGACCGGAAAAGAGTTCTAACTCAACCCGACAACCCGGTGGACATCCCTAGGCACATGCACGTAAAGGTGTGATTCGAGAGGTCATTCAATTATCATAAACGGTAACGGAGGCAAAAATACACAACTAGTAGAATGACAAAAGTTTCACACAACCAAGTATAAATTAGTCTATTGGTAACACAAACATTGACAATCTTCCATCTTGAAGAATTAATCCTAAAATTCAAATATGACGAGAGTGTAACCATTCTAAAATTCTTCACATGTCACTGGTGTTGGACGATTTCTTCTCATTCTCTCTCCAAACGGCCCAAACTTCATCAGTTCTAAATCTTTGAGTGAAAGTTGATTCTTCGAATGGAGTTGTATTTCCATGGGCATATTCAAGAAGGCCCGTATAAGCAATCATTGCCCCATTATCAATACAATATCTGTCATCGGTTGCAAACAACTTACCACCCCTTTCACCGCACATAACTCTCATCATTTCTTGCAACCGTTCATTGCACCCCACCCCACCCACAATTAAAACATCTTTTTTGTCACAATGAGCCATTGCTCGTTCTGTAATCTCCACAAGCATAGCAAACAGGGTTTCCTGAAAGATTCTCAACAACAAAAAAGTATGGTTACAAATTAGAAACCCAAAAAACCCCCATTGACAAAACAGAGGCAGGTTGGGTTAACAGGTCAAAACATGTGGTTAGCGGGTTGACCCGTTCGTCAACAGCCCAACCCGAACATGATCAGTTTATTAAATGGTTAGGTGTGTAAACCCGTTTAGACCCCAACCTAACCCGTTGATATTCGTGTCGAGAATTTCCACTAAAAATGGGTAATCTTTTGGTATGGGTTAAGTCGACACTTAACACTTTAGGTTCAAAACTTGAAATTTTCTAATTTTCATCACAAAACTATATTTTTTCAATAATAAACTAAATTTTCGATAAAACATTTAAGTACCTTCGACCCCGTACGACCCATTTTTTAGCCACTTTCTATTATTTTACCAGTCTGGCCCCAGAAAAACATAACCCAAAATGACCTGTCTGACTGTTTGTACAGAAAGAGTTATCAACTGTTTTGCAGCTTAACAAGATTAATCATGTAATTCAATACAAAATCAAAGATATTGGGATATTACCTGCAAAGAGTAGCATAAATCTGCAGGTGTACAATCATTACTTTTTAGCTTTTGTTCAGCTTCAGCTTCAATGTAGCTCAATATTCCACTAAAAGATACATCCATTCCTTTTACAACATACGGTAGGTCTATGAATTTTTCTCCCTTTTTTGCCAGCTGGCGGAAAATAAGCACCAATTAAAATTTCATTAGAAGAAACCCAATGTTTGTAAATATAAATTAAACAAATTTTATCTTCATAAATATGTCTATATATTAACTTCATACCTGCTCAATGTTGTACCCTGGGCTCGGATCATTTGACAACATTAGAACTCTAGCAAAACGGTCCAAGCAATTACCTATAGCTATATCAATTGTCTCCCCAAATATTCGATATCTTCCCTCACTATATGCAATCACCTATTTTACAAAAAAAAAAATAAATAATAATAATAATAATAAGGGAAATCGTCATTAAAACAATACTCATGAAGTAAATCACCTGTGTATTTCCCCCACTGACATAAAGAACAACAGGATCATCAGCACCAGTAACAACCCGGCCCATTTCAATATGAGCAACACAATGATTCACACCCACAATTGGAATCTTCCATAACTGAGATAAAACCCGTACAACAATAGCAGACACCTGTAATGGGGCCCCCATTCCTGGACCTTTTGTGTAACATAGACAATTAACATCCTTTAATGTAATTTCAGCAGTTTTCAGGGCTTCTTTGACTAACGGAAGAATATGTTGCAGATGGTGGTGTGCAGTTTCACGAGGAAGAAAACCGTGTCCAGGTGGCGTTATGTATGTGTGTCTAGGGTTTGATAAAATTGTTCCGTCTAGGGTTACCACACCAACACCGATCTTGTTTGCTGATCCTTCAAACCCTAATGCTATCATTCTTTTCATATCTGAAGACAGCAAATGATTCGTAATTGTGATTTGGAACACTAAGGTGTGTAAATTAATCATATATCGGGATTTAAATTGCAGTAGGATTGTCTGAATGTGTGTAGTAATTTGAAACCAAATATTTAAATGGTCCAATTTGAGCTGTTAGATTGTATGTATTTGTTTCAGAATTTAACAAATTTCCCGTTTTTCCTCACAAATATAAAACAATCAAACATTTATATGCTTCCGGTTGCTAATTTTATTAAACGGGAACAAAGTAGACAACTTCAGCAAGGCAGCAAAGGAAACACAGCAAAACTGGACAGCTTATCAAACACAAACAGTATCATACGCAAACTAATGGTTTCAAAAAAGACGAAAAAGGGGGAGAAAATGAACCTGTGGAGTAAGGTCGCTGTGATATCGGAGGGAGGCGGAGCGACGGCGTGCAATGGGCGGGGGAAGGGCTGTCGGCTGGAGTTAAATTGTGTTCTTTAGAAGTGGATATAGTATGACTTGTTCATAGGTCGTAACTATTTCCCCAAATTACTCTGCTTTCTTTATACAGATAGGGTTATTGACGAAATTGAAAAGAGGTGGTTGGTTCGAAACTCACCAAGCACAATTTCTTACCATTTTTTTATGAAAGGTTCATTTTATCTTTATTTATGGACCAGAATGGTACCCACAACGATAATTTAATACATCTCCGTTTCATAATAACTGATTTTGACTTTTTTCGGGTTCTGAGGCAAAACAATATGACAAAGATTAATTAGATTATATTGGATAATAAGTGAGAGATGAATCATGAATCCCACAAATTTTGATTAAAGTAAAGTTAATAATGTTATAAAGTAAAAAGTAAGGATAAATAAGTTATTTCACTATCATAAATGAGATAGTTATAGCAGATGTGAGACTCACTACTTTTTACCGAATAAGCTAAGTTTCTAAAGTTTATCACTTATTTTGAAACACACCAAAATAAAAGG
The DNA here is from genome assembly GCA_963853835.1 of Calendula officinalis. Lineage (NCBI taxonomy): Eukaryota > Viridiplantae > Streptophyta > Magnoliopsida > Asterales > Asteraceae > Calendula > Calendula officinalis. Next base: position 85,859,703 of record OY970820.1, on the reverse strand, counting down.
TGTATCACTTATTTTAAAACGGAGGAAATAACATTTTTTGAACTTTTTGTAGGTGTTCAAGCTGACGAAAGGTGTCCGGTGGTGGTGTAAAAAAGGGAAGGCTCTGGCCCAATGTTTTAAAACTCGGATTATTATTCGGCCTGATATAATGACTGGGTTACGTTTCAACCGGATCGATTTAACTAGTTCAAATTAAATGTAATTATTGTAAACCTAAAGGTTAAAAATGGTAAATGTAAGGCTAAAATTAGAAAGAAAAAAAAAAGCAAAAAACAAAAAATGTATGTCTGCAATGTTAAAAAAAAATCAGCTCCATGCTACTATTTATGGAGTCTCATCCAAAATGCAAAATATAATATTTGATTTAATTGATTTCGAGAGAATTTTGATGGCCAAAGTCTATATCAATCAACATTGTGGGATGATAATACAAGACCACATAACTTATAATAGAAAAAATAATAATTATTAACCTATTAATAGTCAAATTAAACACAACATAAGTTCTTAAACATGCTAGAAGTCGGATATTGTGGCGCCATCCTCACGCCAAAATGAGGTGGCAGTCACAGTCCAATAGTTAGCACCGTGATCTCAAGCCACCACACCAGCACTGCCTTTCGCCAAATGCCACGTGAATCGGAGTTGGTTCAATTTTTATTTTTATTTTGTGTTTTTGTGGTGTGTGGTATTTTAGTGAACCCAAAAATGATGTTTTGGTGGATGAATGAATATTTGGGCTTGGAATCAAGAAAAATTGGCCTAAAAATGATACTGGGTCTTTCTAGCAAAAGTTAAAGAAATAAAAATATAAGAAGGTTATTATTGTTGGGCCTATTTCAGTTAGGAATGATCAAGATCGACCAATAGCAGATGCAAACAAGGGCCGAAAGTAAACATGCTTCTAAAACCCGTGTTTGTTTGTTTGATTACCCAAGTCTCATGTATGTGTGTATGTATGTGTAGGGGTGCTTATCGGGCTAAAACCGAACCGAACCGAACCGAACCGATAAAACCGATAACCGATAACGATGAATATTCAAAACCGAAACCGAACCGATAACATGTTATCGGTTTCGGTTCGGTTCGGTTTCGGTTCGGTCCGGTTTCGGTTCGGTTATTTTAGGCCAAATGTTCATCCTTTTCCGAAAACCGAACCGAACCGATAGAACCGATAACCGATAACGATGAATTTTCAAAACCGAAACCGAACCGATAACATGTTATCGGTTTCGGTTCGGTTCGGTTTCGGTCGGTTTTCGGTTCGGTTCGGTTTTTTCGGTCAATATGCTCACCCCTATGTATGTGTGTGTGATGTGATGCGTGTCTATATATTAAATAAAAGTCAACTCCAAAAGATTAATTCCCCTAGCTAGGAAAGTTCCTTAAGTTGCTGTTGCTGACCAATATTAGCTTCACGATCCTTGTTTCAAGGACCATCAAACTAGTGCCTAAGTTTTTTTTTCTTCGTTTTGTTAATTATCCCATGAATTAATAAAAAATCATTTCATAAATTAATTTGGTCGGTCTTTATCGCACGAGCTTTACATTAATTTCCAGCATATTTACTAGTGGGTGCTTCAATTATTCTAATAAGTATTTTGTGGGTACAAATATTCAAATAATTAAACTTGAGTATCACTTGGTGCAGGTCTCGACTGAGGTAGTATATTTTTTAATGATACTAACCGAATTATAGAATTTAAGTGCCATTCATTATTAATTTGTAATTTAGTGATATGATATACTACAAAAAATGTTATTGTATTCGAGTTTTATAATTAATTTGTGTAGCATAATTGGTAATGGACATATTTGCTACACATAAGCATAATGTTATAGGTTCAACTTCTGGAACACCCACTGGGGTAGTATAAGCAACCGATAATTCTCTTTATAATTATTAACACTCTATCGCATTCTTTTATACAGTCACCATTTTCCCCATCCAATTAAAATAACTCTTTTCCCCTCTTTTACACCACCATAGATCATAGGCGGCTAACTTCAATCGGGTATAAAAGCTGTCAAAAAGATCAAAAAACCGTCAAATATTATAAAATATTGTCACTTGTTGCGAGTATGATTTAAGGATATATATTTAAAAAAAATGTATGAAAATATTATTAGCTTAATAAAAGGATTATGTTGGTTAACAGATCTCTTTATTTGGTCAACTCATATACGCAGCAAAAGAACGAAATATTTTCTTATACTACACGACCATGCACGACACTTCGATTATACTTTATGGTATATTAATAGAATTGATAAATTGTAAACGTATAGAGTTTTTATACTTGGCTTGTACCTATTTTCTTTCGATAATTTTAAATTTTACAGTATAAATTAATTTGTCTGCTCTTAAATAAACTTAATTAATTCATTTAGCAAACGTTGAAAACTTTATATCCTTTGAAATTGTTTCATGGCCTTCTACATAAAATAAACTAAATATAGTAAACTGTAGATGTAATTTTATTAGTTGATTATAATTTAAATGGGTTGATCCGCCAACCCTTAGTTTGTGTGATTTTGGAGAGTCACAAAAGATTTAATTATTAAAACATGTTTAAAAATAGATATACTTATACATTAGTAATTTTTGTATACATATTTAAAAAAATTGACTTGTTTAATTTACTCGTTTGACTAATTCAAATCGTTAATTTGTTTAAACCGTTTAATTAAATGAGTTATATATATCAAGTTCAGGTTGGAAGTAAACATGTTAGTTTGAAATATCCGACTTGTTTATATAAACAGGTCGGGTTCGGATTGAATTTTTTTACCCGTCAACTCGATCATGAATCTAAACCTGACTAGAATTGTCACTCGTAATAACAATATGACAAATTAAACAGTAGATCGGTAAGATTTTTACTAGCAAAAAAATAATTTTAAACATTTATTAAATAAAACAAAACTTCAAAATATTATATGTGTAGAACATTGTGTATATCTATGTGATTATTATATTTAATTGGAATATAATCAAATCTCAACGAATGTGACAAGCCCCTATATAACACCACAACCTCTTACCAATCTACACTCAACCACATTGGCCCAAACAACATGACACATATATTCCTCCCTTTGCTAATTCTAGTTCTAACCATATTCACCCTAAACCCGATGGTCGAGTGCGGTTCCCGAGCTCGTGCATACGTTGAGCACCAATGCCGTCCAACATTATACACCGGCCTATGCATCCGAACCCTTTTATCATTTGCAAGCAAAACAAATGCACCCACACCCGGACAACTAGCCAGGATTTCACTAACCTCGTGCCTACTAAAAGCTCGACTTACAAAGGCCTACGTTAATATGGTAGCTACAGAATTTAATAAAACGAAGAATGCTCGGTACTATGAAGCCGTGACGGATTGCTTGTCACAAATTAACGATGGAGTGAATCAGATTACACAATCGGTTAAGGAGCAAAAGCGAATGGTTCATGATGGCGAGAAGGATTTTTCGTGGCACGAGAGTAATGTGCAAACATGGGTTAGTACCGCGTTAACGGATGTGACAACGTGTCTCGATAGGATATCGGATAAAGCCATAAGTGGTAAGGAAAAAGGGGTGATTAAAGCAAGGGTCCTGAATGTTAAGCATCTTGCTAGTAATGCTCTTGCGTTGTTTAATAGATTTGCGACAAGACACCGTGGGATTAAGACTCCTTAAATTAGTTCTAGTGGTTTGATCGAAGTCATGTCATGTATGTTACGAATAATTGTTACTTTTTGGGTTTTCCTTGTTTACACAATGTGTTTTTTGATGATATCATACGTGAATATGAATTATGAATTATATATAAAGACTCCTTGTTTACACAAGTCATGTTATGTATGTTACGAATAATGTGTTTTTTGGATTTTATGAACATTGCCCAAGTATTTAATGCATTTGAGCTATATAAGTGTCAAACATTAGTGTATATGTAGAAGCACTCTTTTTACCTTTAATTAGAAATATGATTATATATACTTTACATTTCTCATACCACTAGATTCTTTAAAAAGATTAAATATCATTCTTGTTGTTCAGCTATAAGCAGGGGTGTCTCCAAGATTCTAAATGCCCTATACAGATTGACGAAAATAGATCCCCAAAATACAAAATTTATATAAAAAATTGGACTTTCTAATTTTTTTCTATTAAGTTAACTTAGGCCCCGTTTGTTTTGACGTAATCCCCGGTAATTGTAATTAAATTACATTAAGGAGGACGTTTGGATGAATTTTTTTTTCGTAATTCAATTACGACGTAATTTCGAATTATATAACCACCACGGCCAGCCACTGCCGCCGCTGACCACCTCCGGTCGTCGCCTCCAACTGCCGCTGCCGGTCCCCGCCGCCGCCTCCAGCCGCCGCTGCCGGTCCCCCTCGCCGCCCGCTACCACCTCCGGCCGCCGCAATCACATGTGATTGAAAGCAGCCGACGGTAGCGAGGGGTTGCCGGTGGTGGAGACGGTGGCCGAAAGAGGTTGGTGGTGGTGGTGGTGGTGGTCGACGGTGTTGAATCACATGTTATTTAATACACCCATGGTGATGGTGGTCGGCGGTGTACAATCACATGTAATTTAATACACATGGGGTAATGATGTTGTTGATGTATTGAATCAAATATGATTTTGATGATGATAATGATTTGAATATTGATTGATTCAAAAATGAGATTTATCTCTCAAAATTTTACAAAAGTAATGAATCCTGAACGTTTCTCATAAAAAAGAGCATACAATAATGATCTCACTACTTTGGATATTACAACTAATTTTAAAAGATTGCAAAGACTTGCATATGTAATGGGCGATCTCATAAACGTCTCGATTCGAATCTTTTTTTTTTCCAAATAATATTTTGAAATCTTTTACACATAAACAATATAGAGTTGCATTCTAGGAAGTCCAAAGGATTTGTCTAGTCCCAAAGGACAAATCCTAGCCATTGGATCAAAATGGACAAGATCAAATCCCCCACCTACAACCACCGCCGGCCGCCGCCCGCCGCCGTCGGCCGACGCCGTCGGCCGCCGCCGACCGCCGCCGATCGCCGCCGTCCGCCGCCGTCCGCCGCCGTCCGCCGCCATCTGCCGCCGTCCGCCGCCGGTGGCCGGCGGCGGCCGGCGGCCGGCGGTGGTGGTGGTGGCTGACGGTGAAGGTGCTGGTGCTAATGCGGGTGGTGGTAGTATTGATGTATCCAAGCACATGTGCTTCACTAAATACAACATATTACTTCGATGCACATATGCTTCAGGTCACGAAGCACATGTGCTTCAAGTCACTAAAAACATGTGCTTCACGAAGCACATGTGCTTCACTACACGAAAAAAAAATATCAAAACAAGTCACGAAGCACATGTGCTTGACGTTATGAAGCACATGTGCTTCACTACACGGGAAAAAAAATCAAAACAAGTCACGAAGCACATGTGCTTGACGTTATGAAGCACATGTGCTTCACTACACGAAAAACAAATATCAAAACAAGTCACGAAGCACATGTGCTTGACGTTATGAAGCACATGTGCTTCACTACACGGGAAAAAAATCAAATCAAGTCACGAAGCACATGGGCTTGACGTTATGAAGCACATGTGCTTCACTACACGAAAAAAAAATATCAAAACAAGTCACGAAGCACATGTGCTTGACGTTATGAAGCACATGTGCTTCACTACACGGGAAAAAAAAATCAAAACAAGTCACGAAGCACATGTGCTTGACGTTATGAAGCGCATGTGCTTCACTACACGAAAAAAAAAATATCAAAACAAGTCACGAAGCACATGTGCTTGACGTTATGAAGCACATGTGCTTCACTACACGGGAAAAAAATCAAATCAAGTCACGAAGCACATGGGCTTGACGTTATGAAGCACATGTGCTTCACTACACGAAAAAAAATATCAAAACAAGTCACGAAGCACATGTGCTTGACGTTATGAAGCACATGTGCTTCACTACACGGGAAAAAAATCAAAACAAGTCACGAACCACATGTTCTTGACGTTATGAAGCACATGTGCTTCACTACACGAAAAAAAAAATCAAAACAAGTCACGAAGCACATGTGCTTGACGTTATGAAGCACATGCGCTTCACTACACGGGAAAAAAATCAAATCAAGTCACGAAGCACATGTGCGTGACGTTATGAAGCACATGTGCTTCACTACACGAAAAAAAAATATCAAAACAAGTCACGAAGCACATGTGCTTGACGTTATGAAGCACATGTGCTTCACTACACGGGAAAAAAATCAAAACAAGTCACGAAGCACATGTCCTTGACGTTATGAAGCACATGTGCTTCACTACACGAAAAAAAAATATCAAAACAAGTCACGAAGCACATGTGCTTGACGTTATGAAGCACATGTGCTTCACTACACGAAAAAAAAAAATATCAAAACAAGTCACGAAGCACATGTGCTTGACGTTATGAAGCACATGTGCTTCACTACACGGGAAAAAAATCAAAACAAGTCACGAAGCACATGTGCTTGACGTTATGAAGCACATGTGCTTCACTACACGAAAAAAAAAATATCAAAACAAGTCACGAAGCACATGTGCTTCCAGTCATGACTACCACCACCGGTCACCACCGCCGGCGGCCACCTCCGGCCGCCGTCCGCCGCCGTCCGCCGCCGCCGACCGCCGCCCATCGCCGCCGTCCGCCGCCCATCGCCGCCGTCCGCCACCGTCCGCCGCCGCCGGCCGTCCGCCGCCGGCCGTCGTCTCCGGCCGCCGGAGAAGCACATGTGCTTGTAGTGGTGGTGGTGGTTTTGAATCTTGATCTTGACCATTAATTTTTCTTGATCCAAGGGTTAATAAATGTCCCTTGAGACTAGATAAAATTAATGGACTACCTTGAACATTTCTCAAACAATATAATATAATCCCAATATACTTGATTTTACAATGCACTTCAAAACGAGTCCAGCTCTCTAAGTTAACAGGTTGTATATATTAAAGGTGTCGAAAGGGTTGGTTGGACTTACCCATAAACTAGGGGTGAGCAAAACGTAAAATTTGGTTCGGTTTTCGGTTTAAGAAATCATGCTATTTCGGTTTCGGTCTATTCAGTATTGGTTTTGGACCGATACGGGCCGATAAAAGGGCCCAAGTAATACTCATGTGATATACACGGCATCTGATCAAAAAACTCCATAGAAGTATAGTAAAGATACATTCATGTGATAAAACAGCATGTGATATACAAGATTATTAATAATCTTGTACAAGATACATTCATACACGCAATATTATTTTGGATTAAAAAACATTCCATAAATGACTCTTTAATAATGTGATTAGTGATATAATTGTGTATGGTGAAGTTAACATATTACTATATTTCACTTTTTAATTTTTTTGTTAAAGATTTATTTTTGTTAATATATTTGCTTTTAATTGCTCTAGCTTATCGGTTCAAATCGGTTCCAAGACCGAAAACCGCAAACCGAACTGAATCTGATTAGATATAATCGGTTCGGTTTCGGTTTCTGAATCTTCGCCTCATCAGTTTCGGTCATATCGATTCGGTTCGGTTTAGTTTTTGGACCGAGCTCACCCCTATCATAAACAATGTTTGTCATTCGTTAATGTGTTGTATTTTAGTATTCTAAAGCATGTGAATTTCCAAAGGTAAATTCTGCCAGACCGTTAAACGTAATTCTGACGAACCATAGTGGACGGTAAAAATGTGTGGAAATATTTTGTGACGCTGAGTAGTTTTGCGACAAATTCCCAACGGACAACTTATAATGTTGGATGAATTGAACTTAAACAAGTCCTAGTGGAAATCAATTGTTTCACTAAATTCAAATGATGAATAATATAAGGTATTTATACAAGACTTTCCTAACTAACTAATGGAAAGATAATCACTAAATTAATTACAAAATATTCTAACGATCTCTATCTTATAATAGAAGATATGTACAATATTTAATACACCCCCTCAGTCTAAATGGTAGATTTGCGTACGTTAAGACTGTCTCGAAATGATGTAAAAAGTGGCTTGGACAGTCCTTTAGTGAATATATCTGCAAATTGATGTGATGATGGAACATGTAACACCCGAATTTGTCCTAATCGTACCTTTTCCCGGACAAAATGTATCTCAAGTTCGACATGTTTAGTACGTTGATGTTGAACCGGGGTTCCCGTAAGGTAAATGGCAGAGACATTATCACAGAAAATTATCGTAGATCTTTTAATGGGCATCTGTAGTTCGAGCAACAAATTTCGTACCCATGTTGATTCAGCGACGGCATTTGCTACGGCCCGGTATTCGGCATCTGCGCTAGAGCGTGAAACATTTGGTTGGCGCTTAGAAGACCATGAGATGAGGTTATCTCCAAGGAACACACAATACCCGGAAGTAGATCGGCGAGAATCAGGACATCCCGCCCAATCGGCATCAGAATACGCAGTGAGGGTATGTGACCATGATGATGAGAAACCGAGTCTGTGGTCAATGGTTCCTTTGACATATCGTAACACTCGTTTTAGCAAGTTAAAGTGAGGTTCACGTGGAGAATGCATAAATAGGCAAATCTGTTGAACGGCATATGCGATGTCTGGACGAGTGATAGTCAAATATTTAAGTGCCCCGGCTAGTTGTCGGTAGTGTTGCGGATCGGACATGAGCGGGCCATGGGTAGCACTTAATTTACCGGTAGTGTCAACATGAGTATTCGTAGGGTTACATGAGGACATTATTGCTCGAGATGGAATTTCTTTGGCATATTGTGACTGAGAGAGAAACAACCCTTGCTTGTTGCGGGTAACGTGCATGCCCAAAAAATGGTGAAACGGCCCCAAATTTGTCATGGCAAATTCATTTGACAAAGTGCTAATGATAGTGGTTAGTAATGATTGGCTTGAAGCCGTTAAAATAATATCGTCCACATATAAAAGTAAGTAAGCGGTTTCTTTGCCATGGTTCAAAATAAACAAAGTGGTGTCACATTTGCTACTGATAAAGCCTTTGGTATGCAGAAATGTGGCAAACCTGTGGTACCACGCTCTTGGGGCTTGTTTTAACCCGTAAAGTGATTTACGTAAGCGACACACGTGATTAGGGTTTTGTGGGTCAACAAATCCCGGTGGTTGGTGCATAAACACAGTCTCGGTTAGGTGTCCATGAAGAAAAGCATTCTTCACATCTAGTTGATGAATCGGCCATGATCGAGATGTGGAGAGACTGAGAACTGTGCGAATAGTTGTGGGTTTTACCATAGGGCTAAATGTTTCGTAGCAATCAATACCAACCTGTTGAGTTTTGCCATTTACTACAAGCCGTGCCTTGTAGCGTTGAAGAGTACCATCTGCATTAAATTTATGTCGAAATAGCCACATACACCTAATTACCGGTGCATCAGATGGTCTCGGGACTAACTCCCACGTATCGTTAGTTTGTAGTGCCTCAAATTCATAGTGCATGGCAGCATTCCAGTTGGGATCCAATAGGGAATCACGTGGGGATTTGGGTATAGGTGAGATGGTTGGTTTGGTGGAAACGTGAAGGTCAAGAATGGTTCGGGTTTTGACGATACCGCTTTGCGATCGAGTTTGCATAGGATGTGTGGGTTGAGGTGGGTTGGGGGGCTGTTGATGTGGGGGTTGGGGTAGGGGCTGTTCGGGCAGGGGTTGGGGTGGGTGGGGGGCTGTTGGGGTGGGGGTTGGGGTAGGGGCGGTGTGGGCATGGGTGTGAAGGGTTTCACTACGCACCATGCGACTGATCGACCCATATGATCGACCTCCTATTATACTTGATTCTAACCATGACTGATCAAGAACATGAACTTGTACTTGACCGGTTAAAACCAACTAGCTGATTTAATCCCTAAATGCGGAACTGAGATTAAACCTAATCCTTAAACCCTAAAGGAGTGGGATGTTGGAAATCTAGTTTAGGTTAACAAGAAAGAAACCTTGTACGAAGAACTCGAACACACATACACACATACTTGTGTGTGTTCGTCGACTACTACCAAGAACCCTAGGGTTCTTGGTTCGACTTCGAACAAGAGGAGAGGAAGAAGGAGTGTTCCATGAAACATACATTAGGTTAATGCTTAAGATAAGTCCACTGATGATGAACACGACGAACGATCCTCTAGATGATCACTTGCAACGAACTTGGATCTTCAAGACTTGAAGAACACGAAGAACGAATGAAGAACACGAAGAACATAAAGTGTTGTGTTCTTGGGGATGTGTTTGGCCGAAACCAAGAGAGGAGGAGGCTAGGGTTTCGAGATTTTTGATCAAGGAATAAGGGAACCCCATGCATTCTATTTATAATAGAAAGACTTACACTTAGGGCCCTTCTAGTTTAATTAAGATTAATCTCTTAATTAAACTTATCTCTTACACTTTAAACCCTTATAGTTTAACTAGTTTATTATTGTTGCACTTAACTATTAAATGTCTAGTATTAATACACTAATAATTCGGTACCCATATACACGAATTATATATACTTGTATTTATACTTTTAATAGTTAATTATATAATAACCTTTATATAATTTACACAATAATATTATCCAATTACTATATGATTTAATAGCTTTAAATCATATCCTGGATAACCTTTAATTAACACATTGTATATTTACTCAACTGGTAAATGTACAACTACTTGTATTAATTAGTTAGTTCAACTAATCTAGTAATAAGTTAAACTTAACTTAATACTTAACTGATTCATAATGACTATTATGAATCATTCCTCTTCGTAGTATCGTTGCATAACTTGCTCGTATTACGTGCACTCACCGGTGTGACCCTTAAGTGTTTCGTAGGCATGGATGTATCATCATAGGTTGACTAACTGTGCACATAAATCCTTCAGACTCCCACTTGTGCAAGTTTGTAACCTTTGTCTTAATGATACGTGCTACAGTGGCCTTCTAGATGGGCATGTAGGTAACCAACCCCATAAAAACAGCTTATGTAACCCTGGTATAGTTTTATGGAAAACTCTTAATAGCGTCTCCTAGTAAAGAACACTATGTCTTTACTTCTTGGGTAACGTTGTTAGGCTTATCCCTTGCAGCACGATATTTGTGATAACAAATACGAGCATGGTAGAAATTATCAACTCCTGTATTCGAAATCATTTTATGACTTCTTGATTCAAACTGCTGTGATAAACGACAAAGAACAAATCAGTTCGTTTGGGCACGGCCGTGCACTTGTCAGTTTCTCATCATGTCAAATGACCTATAAATATCTCTCCTAAAGAGGAGGTGCAGTTACCATCTTGTTATATTTCGATTTAAAATACAACTTCCTTTGTACCCAGTATCGCCTCGTATGACAAACGTATTTCAGAATTGTCTAAGTTGAACAAAAGCACATTAGTCATTGTATCCTAAACCAAATACCTAAGGCTTAAGGACAATCCTAGTGAACAATACTTTTGAACTTTTCAACCACGAAGTATTTTCACGGTGGTCAATCCAATATTCGTTGAGCTCCAACAGAATATCACCGATATTTGGTTTACACAAAACTTGTGTAGCTATCTTCGAAGAACTTCGAATCTACCACCAAATATCGCGATGACGTTAACGTCCCATCGAGGTTCCCACCAAGACGAGTAGTCACGAATTTATATTTTTTTGAATAAATAGACTTTTATTCATGGATGATGTAAAACATACAAAGTCTGAATAAAAATGATACTAACTCAAGCATTATTCCTCACTGGACATAGACACTGAATTATTACTGGATCATTACTTATTGCTTTTGTTCGTGTTGATTACTTAATGATTCTTACAACCTTAATTGTAACTTTATCACTAAACCAATCATTCCTATTAAACTAAAGACACAAGACGAGTATTTAGGAATACTATTACTTTTGTCTTTGCTAGATATTGTTCATGCAACATTTAGAACATATTCTAGTCTTGCCTTTTATGTAACTCGGTAAACATAGGAGGATTGGAAATTAACTCCTTAGTTTCTTGAATTTATAAAATCATCCTTGTAACTAAAGCCTCTTTTAGTTACTTGATTTGTAGATATTCTTACTAGTTAAAGAAATTTCCTTAAATAATTATGTTATCCACTGAAGGGTTAACAATCTATTAGATATGCAATAATTAATCACAAGACTTGTGATCATGCTATTAGGTATGCAATAATCTAATTAATGATCATTTATTATTTCTCTTAACTATTTGGCTAACGACTTGGTAAAACCTTGTTGTTAATGTCTTACTAACTCACTAAATTCATTAACATCTTTAATGAATTATGTTAGTCTTAGCTCCCACTTACTTTTATGGAACTTAAGCATCTCTTAAACTACTACTTTGACCTAGTCTATAACTTGTAGTTTAATCTCTTAAGAATTCTATCAATAATTAAGATCATCATTTGGATTTGCGAATATCCAACATTCCTGTTTCGGGAATTATGATCTTTATTGATTATTGTATCTAACAAGTATAAGACACTTGAAACGATACTTCCAATTCTTAAATACATTAGTATTCTTTAAGAAATTTATTTAATGCCAAAGTCATCACTTGGATTTCTCAAATATCCATCATTCCTATTAGGGAATTATGACTTGATTAAATATTGTATTTATTACAAGTATAAAAGACTTGCAATAATACCTTTTAATTCTTAAATACTTTAATATAGTTTTGTCCCTTTTAAGAGTTCATTTAATGTCTAAGTCATTTTACTTGGATTATTCAAATATCCAATTATTCCTATTAGGGAATTATGACCTCATTAAATCCTTTACTACAAGTATAAAAGACTTGCAACAATACTCTTAAAGTCTATCTTGGTTATATCCAATACAATCATACTATATTAATACTAATACTTTAAAACTTTCTATCATAAGTAATGACTATTACTTAAGATATTTAACTAAGTTCAATAACTCTTGAACCTTATGCTTCCATAAAACTCTTAAATACTTTCATTAGAAAAACTTTCTAATTACTAGCATCTAAATACCTTGAGCTATCAAGACATTACTTGTACAACATTGAAACAAATATATAAACATGAAACATAAATAAGTCAAAACTTGACTTACGATCTAGTCATAAAACTTGACTAGTGTAATTATCCACATGCACACAATATAATTCAACCATGGATTCGAAATTTATTAAAACAAAAATAAAACTTGTTTTAACACAAAATAAAATTATCCAAAAACAATAAACTAAAATTGTTTAAAACGAATCCACAAAGTACTGAATTATAAAACTTGGTGCTCGTGGGAACATCATCATCTCATGCTGGTCGTCATCACTTTCCATCTCCTCCTGATATAAACGATTGCAAAAGTTAGATTACTCGTAATGTACTTTACAAGTATCTTAAAGTGATTAAGAAGTGTGGTTGTGTTACCTGAGGAACTTGCGTTTCCTCCACTACCACTTGCACCCTTTGGACAATTCCTTTTCCAATGCCCAGTCTCACCACACTTGAAGCACCGGTTCTCGGTCCTCGCAGTGTTAGGCTTGACCTTCTTGACCTTTTGTTTGACACTTTTACCATTTGGCACTCCTTGGTTAGGATAGGTTTTACCCTTTCCTTTACCACCATGCCCTTTTCTCTTCTTCCCACCGCCACCGCCATTACTGATCATAAGAACATCCTTAGATTTGGTCCCCAAACTTAACTCAGCTGTCTTGAGCATGGAATGTAGCTCAGCAATGGATTTATCCATATTATGGATGTTGTATTTGACCACAAAAGACTTGTAGTCATCAGACAACGAGTTGAGTATAATATCTGTTGCCATTTGCAACGGTATAGGGTGACCAAGTCTAGCGATGTGATCCATGTGTCCCTTCATTTTCATGACATGGGCACTCACCGGCGTTCCTTTGACCATCTTACAAGAGTTGAAGGCTCGATTGATGTCAAACCTCTCAGTGTGAGCTTGCTCTTGAAATGAATCCCTAAGTTGCTGGATCATTTCAAATGCAGGCACATCCATAAGTCCCGCTTGTAACTCAGGACTCATAGTGGCGAGCATTAGACAGCTCACATCGAGTGCATCACTGACATGCTTATCATAAGCTTGCCTCATTTCAGCTCTGGCATTAACAGCAGGGGTGTTTGGCACTGCTCTTTCCAAGACATACCACTTTCTCTCATGCCTGAGCACAATACGAAGATTCCGCTCCCAGTTGAGAAAGTTTGACCCAGTCAACTTGTCCTTTTTGAGGATTGAGCGAAGTGAGAGATTATTGGTACTTGTTGTCACGATTGCGTTTGTTGCTGCCATCTACAAATCAAACACAGTTTAATTAGTAATCATCAATAAACATTTTCTAAAACATATTAAAAACCCATAATTAATATTTTAGGCCTAGAATCCATATATCACATTCTCGCCGCAAGGTTTGGGCACTTCCCGACGAGACATGCTGTTTCTGGTAGGTAACATCCTTACCGATCGTATCAAGACTTGTCACGATTTCTAGGGGTCATAGAATCTTTAGACTTATAACTTATTACAACTTTGTACAATCTAATTGTACATTTCTAAGTTAGTAATAAAGTCTAGTATGTTTATTCTACTCAAGTACTTTTTGGGTCGGGACTCCCGATTATCACCAAAGTAGATCAGACCATCTAAGACAGTGCGATGCTCTACGACGGGACTCCCGATTATCACAGAACCTTACGCACCCTAACACTCGCAATGATTTGAATCCATATCTAAGGTTCTTTATCCTTACAATATGAATATCGTTTAACAAGTGAGGTGTTTCATTAGGTGAATAGTACTTAGATCTAAGATTTTCTTGGGTTTGTTTAAGTTTTAAACTAAACTTAAACCATTATTCCAATCTTAATCCTTGTTTAAAATGTGTGATTTGTGAATTGAAGGGTTCTACAAGACACCTTTTTAAAACATAAGAACTATTCTTTAAAACTTATAGTTTCAAGAATATGCGCGATCTTACATGTATACCTAAAACGAGGTGTACAAAACGTTTTACTAGGTTTTGTGAGAAACCTTATCTAGAATAAAACTTACTTGTTTTATCTTATTACTTGAAAAACTTATAAACTTATGTTAGACTTTTAATTCTATTATGATTCATAAACTTGAATCATAAATCTAGTTTAATACATCTAGTTTTTCACTTGTTTAATAATGAAATTAAACATTCGTTATGACTTATTAGATTTGACCAAAACTTATGTCTTAATGACACACTTATAAACTTTGTGATTTTCTTGTGTAGCTCCCACTAGCTTCAACAACCATGATGAAACTTAAGCTAACACAACCACCGGTTTATACTTGGTGAAACTAATAAACTTATTATATAAAGACTATATATAATAATTCTTAATTTGTTTAAACATTTCTTATATTTAACTTGAACTAGTTAAGTATAGGTTCTTGTTATTTTTATTACTTGATCATTAATCTAGTATATTACATAACTTATAAAATACTTATATTATACTTGTATAATTATCTAGTTATAATAACTTATAACTTTATACACCTTAATATACGACTTATACAATAACTAGTTATTATTTCTTATGATCAAAATAACACCATCCTTTTAATTGTTCCAATTTATCTTGTATTTAATATATATGTTCGTATATATGTATATTTCTATAATAAACTTGTAACATTCTAATAAGAATATTACATCTAATTTATATGTATTTTAACTTGATCTAATTAAAACACTTATAAACTTATTATATCTTTTAAAATTCAATTTTACTTAATAATTTAAAAATTCCGAACATTTTAATACATATATATAAATAATTAAATACACCTTGTTAATTTTAGAACTTTAAAAATTAACACCCTCTTTATCAATTCCCTAAATTAATTAGATGAATCCTAATCTTGTTTTTGACCAATCAAAACTAGGATTTTGACTTTCTTGATCAAAGACATTATTTTAATTAAAAGATTAATTTTAATCAATCCTATCTAAACAATAGACTTTGTTTAAATTCTAAGATAGAATATATCTTTAATAAATTTATTTAAATCTTTTTAGTTTAAACCTTATAGACGATAAAACTTTGTCTAAATTTCTAGGTTTAAAGAACTAGTTAAATAAATCTATCAAAATAATAATTAAACCTATTAGACATAAACTTGTCTAATTAACTAGGTATTAGATTATTATCCTAATTAATTATTTTAAACTATTAAACTTAAACTAGTTTAAACTTCTAGGGTTCTTTTAGGGTTTCGAATTCTTAATACTAAGAAACCTTTCCACCAATTAAACTAAGCTAGTTTAATATACTTGGTGTCCAAGTTTCCTTCTAGATTTCGAAAATCTAAAGGATTAGGAAAGAATCATTTTGATCAATTAAACAAATCTTGTTTAACATACTTGATCCTAGGGTTCTTCCTATGTCACGAAAATTTAAAGGAGAAAAGGAAAGAATCTTTTTGATCAATTAAACATATCTTGTTTAACATACTTGATCCTAGGGTTCTTCCACAATTTCGAAAATTGCTAGGGTTCTTAGAAACCTTCTTGACCAATTAAACTAGACTAGTTTAATATTCTTAGTCTTAGGGTTCTTACCCTCTTTTTCGAAAAATATGAAGAAGAAAAAAACTTGAAACAAAAAACTTGTAATTAAGTAAACAAATAATCTTTGTTAATCTAGTCTAGATCTCTAAACCAACGCTCTGATACCACTGAAGGGTTTCACTACGCACCATGCGATTGATCGACCCATAGGATCGACCTCCTAGTATACTTGATTCTAACCATGACTGATCAAGAACATGAACTTGTACTTGACCGGTTAAAACCAACTAGCTGATATAATCCCTAAATACGGAAATGAGATTAAACCTAATCCTTAAACCCTAAAGGATTGGGATGTTGGAAATCTAGTTTAGGTTAACAAGAAAGAAACCTTGTACGAAGAACTCGAACACACACACACACACATACTTGTGTGTGTTCGTCGACTACTACCAAGAACCCTGGGGTTCTTGGTTCGACTTCGAACAAGAGGAGAGGAATAAGGAGTGTTCCATGAAACATACCTTAGGTTAATGCTTAAGATAAGTCCACTGATGATGAACACGACGAACGATCCTCTAGATGATCACTTGCAACGAACTTGGATCTTCAAGACTTGAAGAACACGAAGAACGAATGAAGAACACGAAGAACACAAAGTGTTGTGTTCTTGGGGATGTGTTCGGCCGAAACCAAGAGAGGAGGAGGCTAGGGTTTCGAGATTTTTGATCAAGGAATAAGGGAACCCCATGCATTCTATTTATAATAGAAAGACTTACACTTAGGGCCCTTCTAGTTTAGTTAAGATTAATCTCTTAATTAAACTTATCTCTTACACTTTAAACCCTTATAGTTTAACTAGTTTATTATTGTTGCACTTAACTATTAAATGTCTAGTATTAATACACTAATAATTCGGTACCCATATACACGAATTATTTATACTTGTATTTATACTTTTAATAGTTAATTATATAATAACCTTTATATAATTTACACAATAATATTATCCAATTACTATATGATTTAATAGCTTTAAATCATATCATGGATAACCTTTAATTAACACATTGTATATTTACGCAACTAGTAAATGTACAACTACTTGTATTAATTAGTTAGTTAAACTAATCTAGTAATAAGTTAAACTAATCTAGTAATAAGTTAAACTTAACTTAATACTTAACTGATTCATAATGACTATTATGAATCATTCCTCTTCGTAGTATCGTTGCATAACTTGCTCGTATTACATGCACTCACCGGTGTGACCCTTAAGTGTTTTGTAGGCATGGATATATCATCATAGGGTGACTAACTGTGCACATAAATCCTTCAGGGTGGTGGTGGTTGGTTAGGTTGTTGTAGTGGGGCGGGGATGGGTGGTGTTGGAGTTGGGTGCGTGGGGGTGGCGGGGGAGGAGATTGGATATCCTCAAAATGTTGAGGAGGGAAGGTGTCAAGAAAAGAGTAGGCGGAAGGTGACGGTGGGGAGCGGCCGGCAAAGGGAAAGATGGTTTCGTCAAATGTGACGTGACAGGAGATGATGACTTTGCCGGTAGAGGTGTCGAGGCATCGGTGACCCCGGGCTTGGGGTTGATAGCCGATAAAGACACAAAGGGTGGAACGGGTGGCGAGTTTATGAGGGCGTTTGGCGGAAAGGTTGGGGTAGCATGCGCATCCGAAGACACGTAGGTGAGTGAGGGAGGGTTCGCGAAGAAATAGAGCGGCGGTAGGGGACTTGTTTTGGAGTGTTTTGGTTGGTAATATGTTGTGTAAGTATGTGGCGGTGTGGAGAGCTTCGACCCAAAAGGTTGGAGGGAGAGAGGCGTGAAAAAGGAGATTTCATTAAGGCGGCGAAGCATGCGTTCGGCTTTACCATTTTGTGGGGAGGTTTGTGGGCAAGAAAAACGGAAGGTGAAGCCTACGGTTTTAGCGAAGGTATGAAATTCATTGTTGTCAAATTCTTTGCCTAGATCGCATTGGAAGGATTTTATAGGAATGCCAAATTGGGTTTTTTATTAATTGATAGAATTGTTTGAATTTGGAGAAAGTTTCTGATTTGGTTTTTAAACTGGAAGACCCAGACAAATTGTGTAAAGTTGTCAAATAAAACAACGTAGTACTTATATCCACTATTACTTAATATAGGTGAGGTCCATAGGTCACTATGTATAATATCAAAAGGAAGAAAAGTACGAGAATTAGAATCACTAAAAGGCAATCGAGTGTGTTTACTAATTTGACAAGAATTGCATAAATGGGAGTTAGAATACTTACAAGAAATAAAAGACCTAGACCTAAGATAGATTCGCCGGGGTGACCCAAGTTGTTGTCCCAAATCGTAGGAGAGATGGCGGCAAGGCAGGTGGATGAGGCGCCGGTGGAGACGGCGGTTGGGAACGGGTAGAGATCACCCGTACTGTTGATCCTCTTGAGGAGCTTCCCATCCTTGAGATCCTTAATAGAAAAACCAAACGGGTCAAATTCGATAGTAACCCAATTATCAAGTGTAAATTGACGAACAAAAATTAGGTTTTTAATAATGTGAGGTACGTGAAGTATATTTTGAAGGTGAAGGGTACGGTTGCCAATAGGGATATGGGTGGAACCGGATCCGACTACTGGAATACTGTGGGCATTTCTTACAAATATGGAACGTACAGAACTACGATTAGTAGGGTTAGAAATCATACCAGAATCCGCCGTGATATGAGACGAAGCCCCGGTATCCATATACCAAGTGTTGTCCGTCGGTGCTTGGAGGCTCATGGCCTGGAATGCCTGAGCAAGGTCTGATGGTTGCATCGGATTGTAATCCGCAAGGTGAGCCTATCCCGTGGGTGCAGGTGGGGCCGGTTGCTGCTGCTGCCGTTGCATGGGGTGTGGCGGTGGTGGCATGGACCATGGATTCCATGGTGGAGGTGACCACGGGTAAGTGGGGAACGGGCAGGGTGGCAATTGCCATTTAGGAGGCCATTGTTGCTGCGGTCCTCGATTGTTGTTCGACTGAAGATTCCCCGATCCCCGTCCGCTGCCGCGGTTGTTGTTGTTTCGGATGTCCCGTCCGCGCTGGTGAGGTGGGCGGTACGTCGGTTGTTGGTTGCTGCGATCAGTGGTCGAGGAGTCAAATTCATCACGGCCCGATTTGGGTGCGAACAGGACAGTGGGTGGGGCGGCTGTTTGGTCGTCACACCCCGTCTTGCGGTGTTGTTCAAGCTCTAGCATGCTTTGAGCAGTTTCAAACGGGGGAAGAGTTTGGTGAATGTACGATGCAACAGTGTCGAACTCTGTGGGAAGGCCGCGAACAAGTTGAAGGACCAAATGTTGTTCAGAAACGGTGGCATCGACTTCTTTTAGTTGAGTGGCAAGATCCCTCAACCGTTGGCAATAAGCTTGAAGAGAGGCCATAGATTCAAGCTTGAGATTGTTGAATTCTTGTTCAAGACATGCGGCCCGGGCACCTTTGTCGTTCAAGAAGATGTTACGGACACGGATCCATGCCTCGTGGGCAGTGGATTCATCTTCTAGGACACAGGGAAGGAGGTCATCGGACAGAGTACCATAGATCCACTGAAGCACGTGTGCATCAATCTCATTCCATGCGGCGAACTTGGGGTTATCGGCGGCCCGTTTTGGAGTACCATCGATGTGGCATAGAACATTGTATCCGCGAGCATGGAGTTGGAATAACTTCACCCATGAAGAGTACGTGACCTTCGTTCCATCCAAGACACGGACTTTATTTTGGATGTTAGTGACGGTGTAGACCGGGTGAAGTTTAGTATCGGTTGATCGTGGAGGGTTGGCCGGTATATCGTCTCCCATTGCTTTCGATGAAGGAAGCAATTAAGAACCGAAGGGGAGAAAAAAAATCGACGAAGGGGAGCCGGAGATCGTGATCGGCGGCTAGGGTTCTTGGGAGGGTAGGGTTTTAGGCTCTTGATACCATATTGGAAATCAATTGTTTCATTAAATTCAAATGATGAATAATACAAGGTATTTATATAAGACTTTCCTAACTAACTAATTAAAAGATAATCACTAAATTAATTACAAAATATTCTAATGATCTCTATCTTATAATAGAAGATATTTACAATATTTAATAAAGTGACTCCCAATTATTTGTTGAAATGGCAAATCTCATGAAAATAACGATTTTTTGTGTTTAATTTGTGTCCGACCTATTACAAATAAAACGGCTATATAAAGTCTCGACCGTATTGTTTGAAATCACCTTTAAAATTATTATGCAGTTTATGTAGCTAAAAACGTGTGCAAACACATTGTTATTACTTTCGTTTAGAAACACTATCAAAATATTTCCGTCCATGTTCAAAAACTACAAGATGGTCGGTATACACATAAACTTGGAAAACAAATATTGTTTTGACTTTGCACTTTTGCAGTTTATAACACATTACTTAAAACTAGATTGCTTTATTTTTGTAATTTATAAATCGTAATGTTTGGGCAAATATTTGAAATTATTTTCATAAGCAAGTTTCATGTATGATATAAAACATATGTTGTACGCAAAGGAATTTTGGTTTGATTTAGTGCATTTAATTAGTTTAACTATAAATGCACGTAACAACTCCTCTATATAATCTCTACCCCCCTCTTCGCATTTTCATATCTCAAACACAAACAAAAAATCACAAACATGGCACGAAATGGTCTTTCTTTCTTGGTTTTCCTTCTCGCAATCTTTGGGTTTTCAACCATTGTCGAGTCTCGATCTCGTGCAAGGATGTATCTTGAGTCACAATGTCGATCAGCAATGTATCCTGATCTATGTGTGCGAACTCTTTTACCGCATGTAGACAAAACCGGCGTAATTAGCCCACAAAGATTAGCTCAAATTACACTAGCCACGTGCCTATCAAAAGCTCGGGTTACAAGGACATATGTGGACATGGTAGCCAAAAAATTGAACGAAACGGGGAATTTTGGAGGCTACAAAGCCTTGGAAGAATGTGTTGGTCAAATCGACAATGGAGTGAGCCAAATTACACAATCTTTTAAGGAGTTGCAACAAATAGGAAAGGATGGAGATGAAAGTTTCGTGTGGCATGAGAGCAACGTGCAAAGTTGGGTGAGTGCTGCCTTGACCGATGTGACCACATGCATCGATGGTATCTCTGCAGACGGGATTGGTGGTAGGGAAAAGGCTATGATCAAAGCACGGTTCTTGAATGTGAAGCAACTCGCTAGCAATTCTCTTGTCATGTTCAGTCGTTTCACGACAAGATATCGTGCGGCTCGTGGTATCAAGAATCCCTAAATCTAGTCACAAGTGATGTTATATCATATAACGCAATTAAGCGTATGCAGTGTAATATATTTCATGGGTGTATTTATTTTTTATTCGTGAGTGTGACGATTATATAAATTACTCTTCTATTTAATTATCAATTGCGAATAACTGTACTTTGTGTTTTTTTAAACCATTGCAGATTCATAGCATAACCTTTTCGAGTTATCATGTAATTTGTGCGGGATATTTCAATATTTGGGGTTTGGTCGAGATTGCCTGATGTATCAATTGGTCAAAGGATTCTTGATTAAATTGGGGGTTATATGATTCATAAGTGTTTTCTAGAATGCTACTAAAAAGAGTTAATTTGCCAACTTTTTAGATCGTAGCTAAACAAGCTAATTAAATCCGTTGCTATATGAATTACAGATGAAATTAGCCAAGAATGAAGGGCATTAGCTTGATGCTCAACTCGTTTTATCATTCGATGATTTACCAACATAAAAACTCGTAGTTAAAAGAACTTCCACTATAGACGTGATGTGATAACAACAAACGGCTGTGACATCACGAACCGGTAACAACTGAATATTTTAAAGTGATGTGATAACAATGTAACTATCACTTTATACAAAACAAACGTTATTGCTTGGACATTATAAACGTAGAGTAAAAAACGATAATATAGATTTGTCCAGTTGATTTGAATACACAGGTCAATCTTTTAAGAACCACGTTGATTTAAAGAATATCGTAGATTCAATCTTTAAATTGGTTGAACATAAAAACACAAATTTGAGAGAAAAACAAACCCTCATAAAAACATAAACCGAAACTTCTAGCGTATCAAACAAACCCTATATGAGACCTAGCAGATTTTTGAACCGACCAAAAAGAAAAACGGACCGAAAACCGATACACAAACAAAGTCCAAACATTAAACAAACAAATTTAAAAGGAAAAAGCTATACACATTTGAGTGCATCTCATGTTTTTTACACAACCTTGATCCCAAAAAATAAAAGGGGTTGGTTTCTTTACATGTGAGCCTTTTATAACCAAAAAAGGAGGTAAAAAAATTATGAGGCTAATGCCAAAACAAAGATGTTTAGAGGGTAAAGTCCAAACAAACATAGCCGTGCAAAAATACCCAAAATCGAAATCGCGCAGGTAGAAACCGGTTTCCCCGATAACCGGTTTGAGTTATTTTAAACCCAGCTGGTTTCAACCAGGTTTGCCCTTCTGCCCATTAAACCCGATCGAACCCGATTATTCCTACCCGAAACCGGGTTGTACCCGGTTTTCTAATATGACCGTTAGAACGGTAATATTACCGTTGGGAGAGTGTTTTGACCTTTTTTTTATATTACAATTTTGCGCCCTAAACCTTCCTATAAATATGTATCTTGCATTTGGTTAAATCGCAATACTCTCTACTCTCAAAACACTCTCGAAAAACAAAAAACGTGAAAATGGCAAGCCAAAGTACTCAAGATTTCGTGTTCTTGTTCAGAGATTAACACGAAATTGACACGATAGTCATGATTTTGGGAACACTTAGAAATTTATGTTATATTTTTGTCGTGTTCGTCGTGTTTTTAGAATGTACTCCCTCCGTCCCTAAATAAAGTTCCCATTTGTCTTGGGCACAAAATTTAAGGAGAAAGTTAGTGGTGGGGTTATTGGTAATAAATTTGATTAAAATATAAAGTTGGTTTGGAGAGAGAAAGATAGTTAGTGGATTGTTAGTAGTGGGGTCTTTAATAATTATATTATTTTATTAAGTGAACCCCATCAACTTGTGAAATGGGAACTTTATTTAGGGACAAAAATATAAGGAGAAATGAGAACTTTATTTAGGGACGGAGGGAGTAGTAAGTAAGAAATTTGATATGTTTGTTATTTATCTCGTGTTGCCGTGTTTGTCGTGTTTATCATTTTTTAATCGTGTCGTGTTAGCAAAATAAAACACGACTACGCGTCGTATTGTTTTTGTGTTGAACGAATTTGTGTCGTGTCGTGTTATCCAAAAACATGAAACGATAACACAATTTGACAGCTCTACTTTCATGGGACATACTTCCAACACGACCATTGATGGTGTACAGAACTTTCGAGCTAAAAAGACTTTATTTTTGAGATATTTGCATTTTAGAGTTTTTTTTTTTATTTTTTAACTTAATTTTTCGCTCAAGTTTAATCTCTTTTGTCTCTTTTGACCCGTTTAAAAATCTAGGCCTGACAAACTGAATTCTCAGTTTATGATTTTATGAAAGTGCTTTTTTCTTCCATTCGTTTTTTTGTTGAACCAATTTGAAAACTAAATCCACCATATTCTTTAAATTAACGTGATTTTGGAACTAATTATCCTGTGAATTTTAAGAATCAACGTGATCAATTAATTTTCTTATTTATTTACACTACATATAGTACGCAGAGTTGCGTTCAAAGAGGTCCATTATTTTTACAGAGTCTAGAAAAACAAATCTCAACAATTGATCAATAAGATCTAATGTCAAGATTAATCACATATTTTATACATTGAGGGGTATTATAGTCATTTTATATAAATATTTTTTTATTTTATTTTTTTATTATGAAGGGGTATTTTTGTTATTTGACACTTAAAAAAATTCGGTTTTTTATTTTTTTTATTTTTTATTTATTTTATTTATTATTTTTTACTAAAAAATAATATTTATTTGATAATTACGTTTATAACTTAATCACATATGATTTTAGTGTCAGATCACATGTGATTGTATATTTAATAACATTTGATGTTTTAATTCAATCACATGTGATTCAGTATGCAATCACATGTGGTTCACTATGCAATCACATGATGTGTTATTAATGAAAAAGTAATAATTTAAAAAAAATAAAAAAAAGTAAAAAAAAGTAAAAAACAAAAAAACAAAAATAAAAAATAATTTTTTAAAATGACCAAAATACCCCTCAATTAAAAAATAATAAGAATAAAAAAATAAAAAAAATAAAAAATTTTAAAATAAAAATGACAAAAATACTCATTCATGTATAAAATATGTGATTAATCTTGACCATTAGATCTTATTGATCAAAGGATGTGATTTGTTCCTCGAGAATTGATAAAAATAGTGGACCTCCTTGAACGTTTCTCATAGTATGTAATTAAAATTTACATGAATATACAAATACGCGTGAACCTGTTTTTACCAGTATTAGATTATCAAACAGTTTGAGTTTATTTTAGTTAACTTTCATCTTCAATAATCATTCAATACTCATTCAATACTCCAACTCATATGGCGAAGAGTCTAAGTCTCTTAAAAAATTAGTTTTAAAATTTACCAATTTTCCTTAATGGTAGGATAATGTTTGTTAAGTAATTTGTATGTTTCATTTGCTTGAGACAAATTCCCGTCAACTTCGTTACTCATGCCCTCTAGTGGTATTCAAATCATAATTGTTTATTCAATATTCTTAAAGCATCACTTAATTATCATCAGACTCAGGGTGGATCCAATATAGGTTCCGCAGTGGCACGGGATACTATTCAAAATTCTTTCCACAATGTGAATTTTTTATAATTTTTTTTAGTATTACGATGCAATGCTTTTACCGAATTAAAAATATCAATAGCCCAAATCAATCTTAAAAAAAAAAACTAAACTATTAACCAATCATCCAAACTCAAAGGCCAAATAAAAATCTAAACCAAATAAAAAAGAATTCAAAGTCTATGTTTTGTAGTTTCTTAATTTTAGGTATATAAAATTAATAATTGTCTTGTAAATTTATGAAATTAATAATTAGTTAATGAAAACTTGGTGTTTATGTAATAATCATTTATGTAAAATTCGTTTTTGTTTCGACGCACTGCACTTAGACACCACTAGGGGCGTTGCTCCTAGAACCATTGATGAGTTTAGAACAACTCTATATAAATCGATCTTTAGGCTCCTGAATAGTTAGTTCTTGATCTTGGAATAAGCATATACAAATCATAAATTTGCGGTATTAGATAAACAGATTTGTATTGCTAAACAAGGTTTTCATCATCATCAATTTATACAATGATTACTAAAAGCCCCAATTCTACATAAAATATGTAGAACGGTTTTAAACTTGTAACAGGATCATAATATGACCTTGAGGCTTAAAGAACACACACATATACGTTTTTGATAAAACGTGGGTTTCAAGAACGGCTAATTCTATGTCATTAGGTCTCTTTATATAACAGAGAACCTAAGACTTACAAGGAAAAGATAATTACTAAATCTTTTGAATTCTATAAAGATATAATAAATCTTTTACATTTATCATTATCTCCTAAATCTTCATTCAAATCTTGAATTCCATATCAATGATTTAGGTCCTTGTAGTTTCCAAGTTTTGACACATCAAATCTAAATGAATATTATCTAGAATATTTCTAACAATCTTCCCCTATTTGATTTGACAAAACTTATAGAATTAGTTTGGAATCTTCAAGTCTCTTCCCCTTTTTGAAATAATCAAATACAAATCTGAAACTTGAACTTCCCCTTGAATGATCAACACTTTTTCTTCCCCTGAAAGTGTTCTATCATTCTTGTGTCTTCGAGGCTATATCAATTACATTGAAAATAAATCATCTTCTAATTGAAGTTGAAGTAGAAACTCAAACTATGCATCACATCCCGTCTAAATCAAGTAATCAGCAACATCATATCTTGTATGAAGGACATTCTTTGCCTTCAACATATCTTTTCGTTAAGATTCTGTTGAATTGCAGTTACATCAATACATAACATCTTATGTAGTAAGACTTTCCACTTCTTCTTCAAACAAAATTAAATATATCTTCTTCTGTAATTGACTAATGAAGATCAAATATGTAACAAATAAACATTCTTCCTTTATCTTCATCAAACCTTCAACCTGTGTGTGTGTGTGTGTGTGAATAATGTGATTCGTTTCACATTAATATCACGAGTTATTTTCATCCTCTTTTCATCGAGAATAAATAATAATAAGTTATTAAACCGGATACTATCAATAAACCGTAGTATGGAATGAACATGGTGTGTGTCATGTTTTCCAAAGTATGATGTATCGATTACGAGGAAGAAATCAGTACTAAATTTGTACCCATGAGGATCAGTAGCAAAATTTTGATCAATCAGTAGTAACGTTGTAGAATTCGGATCAGTAGTAACGTTGAATTTTATCTACTTTCCTCATTTACTACTGATCAGTAGTAAAAATTGAGAAGATCAGTAGTAAAAATTTACAGCAGTAGTAAAGTGATCCGTACAAATTTACAGCATATGTTTCTACTACTGATCAGTAGTAATTGATACGATCAGTAGTAATGTTGGAGCAGCAGTAATGTTGGATCAGTAATAACATAGTAACAGCAAAAGATCAGTAATAAAATTTAATCAGCATTAATAACTTTTTCGGGTCAGTACCCTTGTTTAATACTGATCAGTAGTAAAGAGTTACGCGCAATCAGTAGTAATAATCAGATCAGCATAAACGTCCAACATCAGTATTAACTCTTGTAGTGATCAGCAGAATTACATAGAGGTGATCAGCAGTAACTTGCGTCCAAAAAAAAATAAGAACTTCCGTGTTTGACCTAAAAATATATAAAACCCGCCGCCTCCTTTTATTTTCTTTAAGGTGTGCGAATTTGTTTGACACCTCCCCACGTTCACCAAGTATTAAATATTTAACCTCCTTTTTTTTTGAAAAATAAAAGGATTGACACAAGTAAATAAAATTGTTACCTCCCATGTGTTGAGTCAATACCGTCATGATCTTAATTTAAAGTCAAGAATTCTGAGAGGAGATTAAACGCATGTGCTTCTCATAAAATTAAATGTGACCTCCATCATTAAAATTTAAGTCGTCTTCAAATACGCTTGGATTTATGAGAAGAAATATGGTCATGCATGTATCGTGATCTTTTAATTGGCCGTGGTTTGATTTCTTTTTTGTTTGATTCTTCATATAACATTGATAGATCCTTGTTCAATTCCAAATCTGGAGCCACCTTGCTCTGATACCACTTGATGAGTTTAGAACAACTCTATATAAATTGATCTTTAGGCTCAAGAATAGTTAGTTCATGATCTTGGAATAAGCATATAAAAATCATAAATTTACGGTATTAGATAAACAGATTTGTATTGCTAAACAAGGTTTTCATCATCATCAATTTATACAATGATTACTAAAAGCCTCAATTCTACATAAAATATGTAGAACGGTTTTAATCTTCTAACAGGATCATAATTATGACCTTTGGGCTTAGAGCACACACACACAAACACGTTTTTGAATAAACGTGGGTTTCAAGAACGACTAATACTATGTCATTAGGTCTCTTTATATAATAGAGAACCTAAGACTTACAAGAAAAAGATAATTACTAAATCTTTTGAATTCTATAAAGATATACTAATCTTTTACATTTATCATTATCTCCTAAATCTTCATTCAAATCTTGAATTCCATATCAACGATTTAGGTCCTTGTAGTTTCCAAGTTTTGACACATCAAATCTAAATGAATATTATATGAAATATTCCTAACAATCTTCCCCTATTTGATTTGACAAAACTTATAAAATTAGCTTGAAATCTTCAAGTCTTCAAATCTAAATGAATATTATATGAAATATTCTAACAACCATGTAAGACAGCGCAACCCCATGACCTTCGTCTTTTTTATCCCTGCAAAAGTACAGTTTCACATCTGGTCACACTAGTGTCATATTATATTTTCAGTTTCTAAATAGCCTCTCAAGATAACTTTCTAAGTGGCCTGGGAAAGAATATTGCGAATAAGCATTTCAATTGTTAGGACGCCCCAAATAATCCTCGGGCCGAAATCCTTCACATGAATCCCCGATTTGGACATTGAAGAATTTTCCTTTCACTTGATTTCGTTTCATTTATAAATAGCATGCAATATGAGATTTATCAAAATCACACGATCAATAAATTCTCTGAAAATTTGAATTTCAAGACACTTGATAATTACTCTCTCAAAGCATGCAACAGTATACCCACATCTATATGTTCTGTTTCGTGTAAGCTGGATAAAACTTCTGGGTTATATGTTAATGTGATAAATAATCAAACTTATAAGGTTTACCCAAAGTTTAAAAAGTGAATGAATGTATACCTCAAGCGAGACATCGCAAGACCGACCAGTAATATATAAACATGGTTGACCAGATGCATTTGAATCTTCCATTTGCTAATAGCTTAAACAGAACGTTGAAAAGAATTCAACTCAACTGACGAACATGAAGATTATATTGACCACATTTCTAAGGTACACTTAAAACTATTGAATGCACCTAATTAATGCCAAAAAAATTCAATATTGCCAAAAAAATGGTTTTTGGCCTAGCGGTATGGTGTATGACTCTCAACCTTGAGGTCTGGAGTTCGAGTCCCATCATGGATATATGTGGTAATTAGGAGTAGATTATATTTGTCGTTTCAAAAAAGAGTATTCATGCAAATTAGCAATTAATTATTATCTTTCATATTATTGTATAAAACTCATAAACTGAATTTGTACAACTTTAGTTGTTTTGGTAAAACGTCGGATTCGCCAATTATGAGTTGGTTAAAGGTTGTTTTGGTAAAACGTCGGATTCGCCAATTATGAGTTGGGTGCTTTAACCATTCAGCCATGCTTGCTCTCATTCATTTATAGCAAAAGTGCTCAGGTGGTAAGACATGTAGAAAACTTGCAATATAACAGATAGGTTGGAGGTTCAACCCCGCCCCCCTCATGATACTCAGCCGTTGAGTGATTAAAAAAATATGTTCTCTTATCGAGTATCTTTGGAGGCTGGGTTAAATGGGACCCGTTAGGGTTGCCGACATCAACCTTTTGTAACATTTATAGCAAAAGTAACACAAAATTTCTATAATAATTAGCAACTGAATTTTTAAGTTTTGTTATTTATGTAAAATCTTTCATATTATTGTATAAAATCTTAAATGTACGTATAAATGGGTGAGACGTTAGTGGAATTACTTAAACAGGTTATTTTATTTCCCATACACCCAATCGTAATATTTCAAAAAGTGTGTTGAGAATAAATAAATGTAATTATTTGCAGAAAAGCAAGTTCCATGTGTGAATGAAACAGATTTTGTACGTAAAGGAATTTGATTTGGGATACCCTATATAACCCACGCTCCTTTCTTCCTTATTTCATATCTTAGATACAAATAAATATCATAAAAATGGCACAAAAATTTCTCCTTATGTTAACTATCTCTCTCATAATTTTCCAGTTTTCCACCATGGGCGAGTCTCGTTCTCGTGCAAGAATGTACCTCGAGTTACAATGTCGGTCAGCGATATATCCTGATCTATGTGTTCAAACTCTTTTACCATATGTAACAAAAACCGGACTACCAACCCCACAACTATTAGCTCAAATTTCACTAGCTTCATGTCTATCAAAAGCTCGATTCACCAAAGTTTATCTAAACATGGTAGCAAAGAAATTGAATGAAACCGATAATTTAGGAAACTATCAAGCGATAGAAGAATGTATTCGTCAAATCAACGATGGAGTGAACCAAATTACACAATCTTTTAAGGAGCTACAACAAATGGGAAAAGATGGTGATGATAAATTTGTATGGCACGAGAGTAACGTGTTAACTTGGGTGAGCGCAGCCTTGACAGATGCCACCATGTGCATGGATGTACTTTTGGGAGATGGGATTATAAGCAGGAGAGAACAAGCTATGACAAAAGCTAGGTTTTTGAATGTGAAGCAATTGGCTAGCAATTCTCTCGCGTTGTTTAGTCGTTTCACGACAAGATATCGCGCCTCTCGTGGCATCAAGAATCCTGAAACTTTGTCATAAAGTTTGTTATCTGTAAATGAAGTCAGATATACTATTGTAGTGATACTGTAAGCACTGTGTTGTAAACTTGTGTAAGCAGGGTAATTTGTTGACGGGTGTGCTTGTTTTTATTTGTGTAGATGGTACCAATTAAAAGTGCTCTTGGCATACTATATGTTACAGTCTCAAGTGTCGCTACAAATATTTGTGTTTATGATATGAAATTTTCTTGTTATAAATGAGTCATGTTATAGATGTCATGACTTAAATGGCTGATGTAGACTGAAAAAGAGATAAACAAAAATTAAATTTTTTGATTCGCACGATCAAGTACAAGGAATAATTCTTTTAATTATCTTCGAATATTGACAATCAGTTTTCCAATTAAACAAAGATTATGTGAATTGAGACATTAAAACTAAAACAAAATGCTCGAGAATCAAAATGAAACACTAAAATAGACTCAGAATTTTAAATAGGCTTAAAATAATAAACAGTCCGAAAACCGGACCATAAATAGATTTAAAAAACTAGAAATAAAATTTTAAAATGAAAATAATTCATAAAATACAATATTTTGGGCTCGAAACATCCTTAAACCACCTACGGACTACGGTTTGACTAGTCTCGAGCCTTATAGCAAAAATTATGCTCATTTTAGCACAACCTCTTTAGTCTTTATTCATATGATTTTGTACCTCTAGAAACAAAACTTTTTGTTCCCCCTGCTCTGTTTGCATCAATGACTCTAATACAGGGTGTTCGACACTTGATTTAAGAGCAATGCCATCGGCACTTTAGTTTTGGCGCCAGTACTCGTCAGCTTTCTCCAACCGATAGCATGGGGCGTCGGGTGGCGGGCGTCGGTTTTTTCATTCGGCTAGAAGACTAGTGGAGACGGTGGACATGTGGACATGTGGGGTCCAATGAATTTTAATAGAATATTTAGTATTTTGTGTGTATGTGTATTTTATAATGGGTGCACAAAAAATTGAAGATAATGTATATTGATGTCATGAGTATATCAATTGAATGTCAGTTATAGTAACATATCGTTGATGTGCCAAAAACTGTGATTGACAGTGGGTAAGAAAACTGAAAAGAAAATCCCTTGCATGTTCTTTACATAACAAACAAGTAAGAAATAAACATATATTTATTTCTTAAATTAGGACAAATTCAATTACATAAACTTGTCCAAAACAGGAAATTATCAGAAAATTTATTCAGTGACCTGAAAAAGATTAAGGAAAAAAAAGCTTTTCTTTCCATCAAGAATTGGAGGTTGAACTCTTCCAATATTTATATTTAGAATTTAAAGTTTTTTATTTAATTAAAATTTATTTGTAGTGATGTTAAAATATAGATTTCAGTGAATATTAAACGAATTTTTTTCGGCCATCACCGTTGTCAATGAATTCGGCCCATTTCCTTGGGTATTAACCGTATTATGTTTAGCAATGAATTCGGCCCACCTTCGCATTGTTGCGAATATTATGAGTTGAAAATTGATATTGCTACCACAATTTTTAATGGTTATACCATAGAGTACAGATTTTACAACTGACTGTACAAATATATTAAGCATTAGTTGTGGTACATGCCTTAAAAGTTATGGTAGAAAAATCACATCCTTTATGAGTTCGTCATCTTTAAGGTATTTATGTTTATAATGATCTCTTCAGGATTCGAGTTTTGTTGTGATGCATGCGACCTAATCGTGGTTGTATCTGAACATTTCCCTGACTATTTGATAAATGCTTATGTAGGGAAGAGATCAAACTAGCATCTGAAAGATCATTTCAGACATTTTTACCTTTATATTATTACCAGAAATTTGTCTTCAGATTATATATATATATATATATATATATATATAATAAAGTACGCAAAGAAGTATTAAACCAATTTGAAATTGCCGATGGTATTATATTAACCACGGTTTCTCGATTTGCTAAAATTAATACAAAAATAATTTAAGCAAAATTAATGAAGTTCTTTTCATAAAAGCAAGTAGCATGTGGAACGTGATAGAAACTTGCCTACGTACGTAAAGGAGTTGAATATTTATAAAGGAATGTTCACTCAAAATGCATGTGACCAACTCCTCTATATAACCCTTAACCCTTTCTTCCTATTCTTCATATATCAAAACATAATCTCTAAAAATGGCTAAAATCGTTTTTTCTTTGTTGTTTCTCTCTCTCACAATCTTCAGTTTTTCCAGCACGGTGGAATCCCGCTCTAGTGCAAGGTTGTATCTCGGGGAACAATGCCGAACAACATTATACCGTGATCTATGTGTCGAAACACTACTACCTTACGTGGCAAAAGCTCCACTAGGCCCCCAACAATTAGCTAGAATTTCACTAGCGGTGTGTCTAACAAAAGCTAGACAAACAAAGGAGTATATAAACACGGTGGCAAAACATTTCAACGAAACAAAGAATCTTGGAGACAACCAAGCCATTGAAGCATGTTTGCAACAAATCAACGATGGTGTGAATCAAATAACATTATCGGTTAAGGAGTTCCAAAAAATGGGGAAGGGTGTAGAAGAAGACTTCGTTTTGCACGAGGGAAACGTGCAAAGTTGGGTGAGTGCTGCTCTCACAAATACTGATATTTGTGTTGATGGATTATTAGGGGGCGGGATCGGGGGCCGAGAAATGGTTATGATCAAAGTGAAGATCTTGAACGTCAAACACCTCGCCAGTAATTCGCTTGCTTTGTTTAATCGCTATGCTTCAAGACATCGTGCATCTCATATTGTCAAGAATCCATAAATATGGTCGTTACCTACACATGCATATGTATAAGTTATTTTTTTATCATGTTAAACTAGCTCAAGTAGTTAAGTTTCTTTAATGTAATATGTTTTTTTTTAGTTTAAAGTCATATACACGTACACAATTGTGATCTACGGTGTAATTGTGAATATAAAGTTATGAGAAATATACAATATTATAATTTATAAAGCTTTTACCAAATGAGACAAACAAGTTTAAATGTAGATGGAAATTAAAGCCAAAATTCTTAATCAGCTCTATAATTATTTATTATGCCAATCTAATTTTTGTAAAATACAGAGTTATGAGCTTAGCCATGGGAAAACCTTGGGAGAGGTAGGCAATCGGGCTGTAAGAACTTCCACTCCAGTCGCGGTTACCTAAAAAAAAGGGTCGTTTCGAGTTATGTTTTTATACAAGTAGAAAAATGATAAAAAAATAAAAAGTACCCAACCTATTCTAATATTATTGTGCAAACATATAAGAAATGTAATAGAAATTAAATAATGTAATTTTGTAAAATGATGAATAAAGTTTACCAAGAGAGTATGTTCGAATTGAGCACTACGCTTGCCATCTGCTGTAACAGCTGTCCAACCATCAGGCCACATTCTATCACGCCATACACCTGTATCAAACTGTAAATACAAATACAATAATTTTCAACAAATGACATTTATTTTATATAAATTACCCGTATTTATCATAGGTTCGATAGTGAAGGTCTGTCCCGCTTTCATCACACCAACTGCTTTATTTCCTGATTCAAGTTAAGGCAATGCCACCACATGAATGGGTTGACTTGGAACGGGTCAAATATGCCAAATCAGCAAAAATTTAGTTAAAACGAGAGAGAGACAAAGTCAATCAAAGTGTCCTTAATGGAAACAACCTTGAAATGGTGTTATCTAAAAAAATGATGAACAATTAACATGGTAATTATTTTTAAAACTACAGGGTTATATTTAGGATACTAGCATAATGGGGGATGTTTGGTGCACAATGGAAGAGTTCTCCAATACCATGCCCACAAATGGATTTCACCTGAATCAACGATATAAAATTATAATTATATATATACAAATATAAATAGAAGGCGAATTTTGGAGCTGTATATATTACCACAGATAATCCAGACATTGTAGCATGTCTATTTATGATTTCCCCTATTTCGCGAAAGCGTACTCCAGGTTTGACTGAATAAAACAGTCAAAATCAAATAAATTAGTTACAAAGGAAACGGGTCAAAGGTCAACCGAAGTATACTTTTAATGCATAAGACAGTAGCACTTCTTACCAATAGCTATTGCTTTTTCCAAGCATTCATAAGTACATTTGACCAGTTGTTGAGATGCCTCATCCACATTACCAACAAAATAGGTTTCATTTAGGTCACCTAAAATCAGCCATTTAGGTCAAATCTGAAAAGTCAACCTGAAAAGCATGTTTAAAAGTTCTCACCATGGACCCCTTTATAACAAACAGAAACATCAACATTAACTATATCTCCATCTTCC
Source organism: Calendula officinalis (assembly GCA_963853835.1). Lineage (NCBI taxonomy): Eukaryota > Viridiplantae > Streptophyta > Magnoliopsida > Asterales > Asteraceae > Calendula > Calendula officinalis. The sequence goes on along the minus strand of OY970820.1, from coordinate 85,824,713 downwards.
AATTTCCTACAATCAGGATTAAAAAAGTCAGCGCTCCTTAACAATGGTCGGTCAAATGAAATAATAATACCTTCCATCTGGGATCCCATGGCAGATTACTTCATTAACAGACCTGCAAATATAAGCAACCATACCATGTTAGTGAAAACAAATTAGGTTACAAATAAGTCAAAGATGAAAGTACCTACGTGCAGCAAGACTTTGGGAAATAATGATAATTAAGTGGAGAAGGATATGCTCCTGCATCAAATAATTTAATATAAAAAGGAGAAATTAAAATAAGTAATATAAATACAATATGAAATTGTGTTGAAGAATAAACATACCAGCAGCAATTGTTGCTTCATGAACAACAGCATCAATTTCATCAGTAGTAACACCAGGACGAACAACACGTGCAGCTGCATCCAATACTTCCCTTGCTATCTGTCAAAATATAATTTAACAAAATAATATTATTTATACATATTATTATTGTATATTGAATTGACAAAAGAAATCAATTGAACAGCAAAAATAAACTTACTCGGTTAGTTACTCTCATTTTTTCAATCTGTTCTGGAGTTTTTATATTAAAAAACAAAAGCATTTAAAAAGTGCATTATTATTGGATCAAAATTATAAATTAAGAAGAAGAAAAATCCTCCAGCAGTAAGACTACCTCAACAACATGCTGCAGATCACTAGCAGGCTCAATTTTTGGAATTCCCTGTAAAGTTTCATGGTTATTATCACCAATGTTTACTAATGACACACAAACAAGAAGCTTAAAAATAAATTAATTAATCTTGACGACTCACATCAACTGCCCAATCGGGTAGCTCAATGCCTGCAGGCACTACACGCTTTTTTGATATGGGATAAGGCCTTAACGGTCTGAAATATAAAACATAAAAAGGGCTCAATCAGCAATACAACGATATTTATTAATAATAAAAAAAAATACCCTGTCCAGTCAAATTGAGGAGTTTGTGCTGTTCGTGATCGCCCATTCCTCAAACAATAAAGCCAACCATCACTTTGTGAGGCTATATTCTGTTCCCATGGAGCATTTGATGATAATTTTGCTTTCAAATGAACTGATTTATGCGAGCTCCAAGATGCCTTAAAACACTCCTGAGTACTATTAACAGTAATCTTTTTTTATTAATTATATGTTTAGAAAAATTACAAAAAATATGTGTATCATTTGAATTTTACATATACTAGTAGTTATATTAAAGATTGATGCTTTATTAATAGTAAAATAGGGCATGACAGCAACAAACCAGAAAGCCGCATTTTCACGAGGAAGCTTCAACTCAACACATTTGGGACACCTGAAAATTGACACCTCCCATTAAGATAACAAATCATAATGCGCAGTTTCATATTCTTATGTCATGGCTAGCGATTTGTAAATGCAAAATTGGTAGTTATAGATTTCATATACGTTGTTGTTCCAGCAATTATCAATATAGCTACATCAAATTTGAAATTGAAACATGATCTGCTCAACATCCTAATCAAATTCATCGCTAATCTCGAACAAGTGAATCAATTGAAGGAATTTAATTTAGTTAATGCAAGTAAATATCAAAATCGTATGTAAATCATAAACACATACTGAAGATGAGCAGGCTTCCCGCATTTGAAACATGATAACTACTCTCCGTAACATCTGTCTCGCCCGCCATTACTATGAGCTGAGCTCCAAAAAGTTAATTAATTTAAATGTAAGTAACGATAATCACGCGATGAATTGATATAGAAATCGATAGCTAAACTTGCCTTTGAATCGAATTTAAATGTAATTTGAGGAACTAGGCTTGCAGAAAATAACCGAGAATTGGTAAAATGTTGGCGGCGGCCCGATGTAATTCGATTGAATGGTTGACTATACGAGGGATGTAATACTGTTGAATGGTTGACTATCCGATATCACTTGTAATATCAAAAATTTTGTCACTATCTCTATTCAAGTCACTCTATCTCTATATTTAATAATCCTGTTAATTCTAAACAAAACTTTAACTCCAACCATAAACTCTATCCATCCTTTTAAAACTAGTGGGACCCATAACAATTATATTTTTATCTTAATTATATGGATTGTTGGCTTGCAAACACAAAACAAAATCAATTAAATAAAAATAATTATCAGATAATTAAATAGAAGTGGTGGGGTCCATTGATGTCAGGATCGAATAACTTGAACACGTTATTGAATCACAGATCTACTAACAACGAGAAGTTACAGCGGATTAACACTCTTGTTATATGATTAAGAACAATGTAAACTGTAATCGAATGAACAATATTAAGAACACAGTTTATCACAAAAAACTTCAATGTATATTAATCGATGAATCAATACACACATACGTTTACAATTTGTAAAGAACTATTTATAATAGTCCTTGAAGCCTAAACTATTAACCTTGTTATTCTAGGAAACGATTACAATTAAATTACAAAAAGATAAACATTCCATAACAAACTATACGAAAAACTAGAACACGATCTGCACCAAATATATACATCAGTAGTAATCATGATCTTCAGTAGTAAATCCATCATCAGTAGTATTTCGTGTTTTGGCCCCATCAGTACTATCTTCCATAATCATTTGATCAGTACTAACTGCAGCATCAGTACTAGAATGTTTATATCCCAACAATTGATAGAGGGGGTATTCTCTCACTTCAAATATAGAGTGAGCTTTTCTCTCGCTCTATATTTAGAGTGAGAGATAGAGATGGGTTGGAGGAGAAAAACTTCAAATATAGAGATAGACGGGATGATAGAGGTTGGTTGGAGATGCTCTAAGGGCCCACCAAAACACCACAAATTCTTCAACAAATCTGCGTGAAAGGGGTGATTGTGATCTTCCCCCTTCAGAGTGTGCTTGGGGTTGGTGTTCTTGCATGGTAAAAGATATGCAAACAAGGCAACCACCGTATAGAAGGTGACCATACCGGGTAGTTTTAAAGTTACGGATAGAGTCGTTATGTAATTTTGTTTCTTAATTTCCACCAAAGCTAAAATATTTTATTCAGGAGCAAATTGCATAAAATAGGTAGGTGTTTGTTTGTGTCTTGTATATATGTAGGTACGAATGACTAAGAATTGCAAATGTTTATCTGTGTTCCATAATTAATTTGTGGAAAGAAAACAGTTGAAAGGAAATAGAAAGAAATTGTGTTTCTTGAATTTTTTTTTATGAAAATAAAAGAAGAGAAATGAGAAAAATTCCGATTTTTTTCTAAAATTTCATCCCCAAGTTTAAAATTCTGTAGAGAAAGTTATTTCTCTTATTATTCTTCTACTTTCTTTTTTTATTTCTTTTATATTTACTTAAGAACACAAAAAAGTTAAAATATTTAATTTTTTAATATTTTTTCTTTCTCTTCTTCGCTTCTTCTTCATCTTTTTTTCTAATAAAATTTTCTGAACACACGGTGTTGTGTTATTATTGTTTGATTTTATTATTGTTTAGCTAATCTAAATTGGTCTTTGATATTTTTTCTACTTTTTATTGACACTCTTTTACCTACCACGACACTTTTTTACTTTAGTGACTTTTTTATAGGTGTCGCTAAATGCATTATTTTATTGGTCTCTTTTGTTGCTACTCGCTACACATGAGAGTATATCTGGACACATATTTGACTATTTGAGCGATTTTCGTGGTTTTATTCTCTTGGTAGCATTAAGTAGTGTGTATTAAGAAGTTTAATTTTTTGTTTAGATCGATTTAGACGTAGGCATGAGCTATTATTGAGTAGTGATTGGACATGAAAGGCTTAAGCTTGTTGCAACTTTTATAACGACTTGTGTGATCACTTCCAACATAGAAAAGAAATATTTGTCCTTTTGTAAGTAAAATTTACTTAGATATTTGCGATTTTTTGTAATCTTCTACTTGGAAGATACATGCATGTAAGATTCCTGTCGAATTTCCCTATTATTTTGATGTTGCTTCACTGTTTAAAAATCAGTCATCTATATTTTCGTTTGAAAGTTTATTAAGAGACGTCCAAAGACTAGTTATCAATTTATCATAGTTGGAAAAGTAATTTGCTAAGCAACGTGTTATATGTACGTTAAGAAAATAGAAAAAGTACTTGTTTTTCTATTAAAAATTTCGTCGGCATCAAAACCAAATGGGACCCGTCGCACTTTCTACCCGAAGTGAGAAAGGGTTTTGATCTTTCTCATGTACCATTGTCTAAGGGTGGATTCATTAATGAATCAAGATTTGGACATGGCAAGAGGGTTTACTTTCAAGCTTCTAATAATGGACCCCCTTTCGGTCCAAAAAGTCTGGTTGTGGACATCACATACTAATCAACCAATTTTGCAATGGAAATTTAGTTGTGGGGTCACATTTGAAATATTAAAGTTCCTACATATCCTTGGTGGTATAATACGGAAATTTATATTCACATCGCAACTCATAATGTTCTTTGAGAATACGATGATCTTTATTTAAAATTATGTTTACATAAAATCCCCTAAAATTTTGGGAATAAACACGTATCATGTTTTTCGTATACTACTTCAATACAATAAAAATTAATATTTATTGTGATGTCATGTTGCATTTCTTTATGAGTTTTGATAATGACAGCCATACAGGCTATCACATACGAATTAAAAACTTATACATCTAACTATAATAAACTCCCTAATTTTAGGAATTACTCATTTCCATAGATTAATCTATAATTGTTTATGCATCACAGACAACCCTAAAAACCCTTTCTTTACTTAAAGGCCGTATTATTTTCATAATAGTCTATCATGGGGGAAGAAAGTTCATGAAGCTATCCAAAACGTAGTTGAATTCTATCATACCAACAACTACAAAGAGATAACAAGACCAATCCAACTAAATATACACCACGAAATTACAATACCACAAACAACGATCCACAAAAATAAAGTAGGACACTTATACTTCCATCCAAAGCGACCAGAGAAAACAACACTAGACCTACTGCTTCATACAAAGACTACACAACCACGAATAGAAACAAAACAAAAGGCTAACTGAAATCTATTAAAAAAAAATTAGTGACGACTGTATTAAAAAATTAACAAAAAGCTAGAAGCAGCACATTTACAAAGCTATAAGTATAGAGTTTTTTTAACCAATCTACCAAACTAAAATTTGTTATGCTTCTAGACCTACTCTAATTAAAAGTACAAGAAACAATATCATCAAAAGAACTGTTTTTTTAAGGGTAATAAAATCAAATAAAACCTACAACATTGAAAGCTAATTAATGCAAAGCAGATCCAATGTTTAGCGTACTATATCTGAGCCCAACATCAAAATGGCACAATGTTATATCCCAAAGAGTTGAAAATTAAACTAACAACTAGAAATTATCCCCATGCAACGTAATGCTTACCAAAGATGATTAAACAAATAAGATGGTTTCGAAATGTCTATATCCATCTATTGTACGTACGCATTTACTTTTGTGCAATAATATCAACATATAATATTCATTTATAATTGATTAGACTTCAACAAATTACCTAATTCCACACGTTTTTGTTTACATTTATATACGTGATAGAAAATATATTTTTTCAAATATTACATTTTTATGTTAAACAACTTTTTTCTCTTTCATGTTTACAAATTAATATCAATATTAAATCTTTGATATTATGAAAGGTATCAAATAATTTGAGCATGACAATTATTTTTTAAGTAAATGATGAAGATTAATACAATTGTTTTTAATTATAATTGTTAAATTCGGACAGAATATAATAAACATAATCATAAGCAAAACGGTTTTGGAATTTTATACGAAGTATATTTATTTATGTCCACAAATAAAGAAAAAAAATCTAGCAAAATCAAAAGCAAGTAAATAACTCTAAATTTTATCGACATCGTCATCAACGGTGGATCAAATGGGACGTTTCCACGGTAACGTTTTCCGGCCACCGCATCCGGCAGCAATTCTAGTCTTCACGTTCTCAAACTCGGAAATCCGGCAAGGAATGGTGATACAGCCGGGATGATCATGGCCGTACTCCTCCTCTGCCTTCCTCAACAATTGTCCAAACAAAGGATGGTTTATATATATCACCGGCACCAACACCCTCTCGTAATCACCGTCGTCCTGTCCAACGTACACAGCCATCTTCCCTTTCGGAACCGCCGCATGCAGCTGCGTGGACCCGGTTTCCATAACCGGATCTTGCGGGAAACGCAAATAACCCGAACGAAAACCTGGGTTTTTAGAACAAATTTCTCTTGCTTTCGCCTTAATTCGAGCACCCCACTTTAAAAAACTTGACAACGGTCTGGGTGATGGGCTTAGTCGACGGTAACTCGCCGAAAAAGACTGGTTTCTCCGTCGATACCATCGGAATAGCGAGATGACTCTATGTTTGAGTAAAAAGCCTCGGATTTTCTTCATTGTTTCACGAAATAATAATACGCCAGTCAGAAAATGAAGATAAAAGTTGAAAATTTTATAGAAGAAGTTTGAATTTTAAAGGATTTTGGTTTCAAGAAAAAGGCCATGGGTCTGCAACAGACATGGCTAAACGAAACAGAGTTAGGCAAATTTCAGAGAGAGAGATGGGTATGTTTGACATGATATTGTTGTAGCTTACGACCAAATGATATCAAAGGATTGATTCGGATGTTCTTTAATATCCATTTCTTTTAGTTTCTTCAGAAGTTGCTTGCTTTGTGAATTGTGAAAGAAAAAAGACAGAGCACCTATTTTAATGATAATGAAAGAGACAGAGATATAGATGAAATGCAAATGCAGATGCAATCAATTGAGAAGAAGAAACGGGGGGTCAAATTTATAAAGAAACTCAATGATCAAGTTTACAGTAGATATATGCTTCCACGTGTCATATATACAAGAGTCGCACTAGTCGTAATTGTTGGGGTATCATAGATTACAAAGAATAAAAAATTTTATTATTCACTTATCGGTAAAAATGTTTAAATTAAAGATATGGGTAATGTTACATAGAAAAGGGTCCTTATTTGAAGAAGTTAAAGAATCAATGCATTTTCGTAAAATATACATATATGTATACATATACATACATAAATTTATATATACATATATATTCATACCATAGATAGATATATGTGCATATTCATGCCCGATATATATGTATATATACACATATATATACATATGCATTTTACGTAACTTGCATTTTCAGTCGTAACTTGCATTTTCAATCGGAACTTGCATTTTCATTTACGAAAATGCAAATGCATACCGTATATATATGTGAATATATATATATATATATATATACATATATACGATATAAATATGAACATATGTATATCTATGGTATGAATATATATGTATATATACATATATGTATGTATATGTATACATATATGTATATTTTACGAAAATGCATTGCTTCTTCAACTTCTTCAAATAAGGATGCTTCTTTCTTGATCCTTATTCTAAAGATATTACTTCCTTCGATTCAAAATAAATGCTACACTTTTTTTATATGGGTGATTCAAAATAAGTGCTACAATTTCCTTGTTTGGTAAGTTTGTGTATACAAAATTACCATTTTATCCTTACTTAACTTTATTAAACATCATTAGTTATTCTTTTCTTTTACTTTCTTCAATAAAGTCAAAGATTATAGTAGACCCTTCATTACTAATTATCCTTTTAATCTATTATAATCTCTATTACAATATTTTACATCAAAAAGTGTGAAAGTAAAAGTGTAGCACTTATTTTGAATCGGAGGAAGTACTAAAAATAAATTCATTAAATTTCATATATCAATTATTTATAGATAAAGTATAAATTAAGAATAATTTTATTAATAAAAAATTGGTCTTATCTATAATCTTGGAATTTTTTTTCAAAAATAGGCTTGTTTTCCTCTGGGTTTTTACAAATAGGCTCGTTTTTTCGTTTTTCAAAAATAGGATTCCCGGAGTCCTGGAGGTCGGCTTCCCCCTCGTAAACGTACTCCACGAGACCGGCTTCCCCCTCGTCTGACACGCTCTCTGTGAAAACCCCTCCCCGAGGCCGGCTTACCCTGAAAAGGGCTCCCCGAGGCCGGCTTTAGGCCATTCCCATATTCGACCCACTCGACTATATATATATCACACTTCACACCCTGGTAAACCACACATCTTCTTGTTAGGTCACAACAACCCTGTTTTAATGTTAATTGATAGAATATTATACTTAGAGAAATATTAGAGTGATAACACAAGAATATAGTCAATGTATAAATCCACTAAGTGTGGCTTGTTGCGGAATAACAAGACCACTGATCAATTACAAAGATATGAAAGTGTAAAGTGAATTAGTGAGTTCTCCTTTGCAAGATGATCTCTATTTATAATGATATAGAGATCTTACATAATGGGCAAAGGAGTAACCGAAGGACTAAACTAGGCAAATGACTAAGATCAAGGGAATTGATCTTAGTCCGTTACAAAATGTAACTCAGTCCTTCTACTCAGTCCTTGTACTCAGTATCACTATCTGATACTGAGTACTGATACTGAGTTCCAATACTGATCACTCAGTATCAGACCTAAACTTAGCTATATTATTCTACATATTATTCAAGACTAGTCTAGGTTGTTTTTGTTATCTTAAGATCCAAAGGGGCAAGGCTTTTTGCCTTAACAATCTCCCCCTATCTAATGATAACAAAACAATTACAAAGAGATCAACAAAAAAATGAGCTACAGGCTGCAAAGTCTTCTTCTTTTAGTCTTTGTTGATTGACTCAAACTCGTAGAAGACTTCTTTCTTCACATGGATGAACTCTTCTCTTTTCTTCAGTTCATCTTGCCTGTTGTTTAGTACAGCAACTATCTTCTTTCTAAACCAAGCATCTTCTCTCTTGGTTATCATCCATTTAAGGCCCACCAAATGGCTGATAGGAGCTGTTGCCAAATCTGCTTCAGTAATGAAGCACTCCCTGTCATCTGAGTCAGTGTACATATATCCAGATGTTGGATATATGGTACTCTTTTGATCCTGAAATATAAGGTTAGAGGGAACAGTATATGTGGGAATTATTCTGAAAGTATTAAGGCACTCAGGTTTGTTGTTCTTCATAGCTTCAGTCATCACACTGAGTGCCCTGTATTCAGCTGCATAAAGAATGCCTTTTTCATAGCATATAGCAGATACAGCCCAGATTTCATCCATCATCACTTGGGCTTCAGAGGATCTTGAGGGCATCTCCTTTATCAGTCTAGCAGTCTTTATCCAATCTTGAAGTCCCATATTTTAGATGTCATGGAGGAAAAACTTCATTGGAGGACTGACTGGCCCAGTGCAAGTTGCAACAATTGATCTATCAACAGTTTTGACCTTTATTTTGTTGACAAATTCATTTAGCCAGTATATGTCTCTTACAGTTAGAAATGCTTTATTCCTCAGCATACCCATCCTTGTTTCCCTATATCTTGTTCTTTGTGCCACAATGTTCCAATACTGTTCAAGTAATTCATCTCCAGTTCTTTTTACAGTATGAGATCTTCTTGGAACATCTTCAGACTCAGATTTAGGTTCTTCCTTAACAGGGAAGAATTTCTGGGCCTCAATCTCATCCTCAGCATCACTCTTTTCCTCAGTAAACTGAGCAGATCTCCTAGGTCTTGAGATCAGAGGAGCTGGATCTTGTTCTTCACTAGATTCTGAAGACATAACCACATTTGTCATTCTTCTGGTTATTGGTCTTCTAGAAATTCTAGAAGGTCCTTCAGCTTGAGGTGAGATAGGTTTTCTTGTATGCTCTTCATCATCTGAGAATGATGATGAAGAGGTTTCTTTATTTGCTTCATCCAGTGCAAAGTTTAAAAATTCTTCTGATGCCACTGGATGTTCTTCATCTTCATCATCAGCAATAGGCCAGATGAAAGGCCTGTAGACCACAATTTGCAATTTGTTTTCTTCTTGAGCAGATGGCTCAGTATAAGCTTGCTGTGGTTGGTCAGTATGAGTCTCCCCCTGAGCCGATGGCTCAAGTGGGTCTTGAACTTGTAATGCTGACCTAGTTCTTTGTCTTCTTCTCTCATACTGAATCCGAAGTGGCTCAGTATGAGGACTTTGCTGATGTTGTTGTTGTTGTTGTTGTTGTGGAGGTTGATCTTCATTCAATCTTCTTCTTTTCTCCCCCTGAGCAGATGGCTCAGTTTGATCAACCTCAGTATCTCTTTGTCTCTTCTCCCCTTTTTGTAATCATTTGATGAGGAGGGAAGAGGATCAGTATCACCACCCATGTCCCCTTCAGGTTGTTCAAGAGTAGGGGAGGGCATGGGCTCAGTTGCAGCATCAGTATCACCAGCACCTCCTTCTCCTTCTCCTTCTTCATTGTGGTCACCATGTGAAAATGGTGGAGTTTGTGGAGGCTGATGTGGTTGTTGAAGTAGTGAGACTGACTGTTTTATTGAGTCAATGTCACTACTCATCTTGTCCATTCTGGCCAGTATTATATTTTGAGTATGTTGGATAGCCAGAATTTGCTGCATGATTGCTTGCAGAGTCACTTGGTCTCCTGCAGCCTGTGATGCCTGAATGCCCTGCACAGATGGTGCTAAAGAAACAAAAAAAATTTAAAACTGGTTAGAAAGAAAGGTTTATCAAATAGAATTGTGGTGTTGGTTAATTCTATAATCATATAAACAGAGTTTGTGAAGTCTGTATTTCATCTGGTTTAGGATGAAATATTGTGGACTTGTGCATAGCATGTGTAAGAAGATTTTAGTAAAAGTGAGTGTGTAAATTTAAGTGGCTCAGTATAGGATAAGTCACATTTACTAAAAGGTTTGGTTTTGGGTATTCGAAGCCTGGGATGTGCTTCTTGTTATTTTCAATGTTTATCACTCGGTATTAGAGTGATAACAGAAATGTGGCTAAACCCCATGGAAAATTTTTGGATTTTGTGGCTTAATGGTTTGTGATTATTTCTTGAATCATGCTATCCAACTCAAAAATAAGTAGGACATGATTCAAGCAGCACCAGTGGGTGTCAGTGTGACATCAACCACCATTGTCTCTTTAAATGTTGAGACAACTGTAGACTGACAATGATCAATTGTGTGCTCAGTATATGAATTTTGCATAGCAGCAGTGGGCTAGCTATGTTGGCCATAAAAGGATATATATTTGAAAGATAGTTTGAGACTTTGGTCAGTATTGAGTTGGTACTGGCCAATACTTAGTCTCTATTTGGAAATGAAATATATATATATATATATATATATATATATATATATATATATATATATATATATATATATATATATATATATATATATATATATATATATATATATATATATATATATATATATATATATATATATATATATATATATATATATATATATATATATATATATATATATATATATATATATATATATATAAGTTTAAGGGCTTTTTAGAAATTCATACCTGAGACTCTGTCAGATTCCCTTCTTGCATCTGCAGAGGTCGGTGCAGGAACATGTAATTGTTGATGTGCAGCATCAACATCTTCAATACCGACCTCTCTTTCTTGATGAGCACCTTCCAGTGTAGTTTGGTCATATTGAATCTCCACATCAAGAGGAACATGAGGTTCCTCAATTGGTTGAGCAGTTGGAACTAATTCTGGACCTGGAAGGTCAGCGGTGGCTGCAACAAAACTTTGGGCTTGAAGAGATGCAGTTAAAGATGGAACATTTGCAGGCTGCACCTCCTCAGATGATAAGTTTCCCATAATGATAGGGGAAAGATTCCTTCTTCGTCTTTGAAGGACCAGTGGTGTGTCTTCGGAGGACTCAGTATCAAAAACTGTTTCAATATGAGGAGCATCAGGATCCTGTGCAGGTGGAGAGATATGTTGTTGAGTCGGTTCTTGAACTTGTGGAACATCCTGCATCTCAATATCTTGACCGGCCTGTGCTCCATTACCACTATTATCATCATTATCATCATCATCATCATCATTTTCTGAGTCAGTATCAGACATGTCTTCTTCATCATTTATGTGTTCTTGAACAATGGCCCACATAGAAGGGCTCAATAAAGGCTCTCCTTGTCTTGGCCTGTAAAAGAAAATCTTCTCACTAAGAGGAGGAAGATCAACCCTTGGACTGTGAAACTCATCATAAATATGTGTGGGCATTGAGTGTTGACAGATGAGTGATAAAAATCTGCAGAAAGGGACATTGCATTCCCTTGTGTTAGCCCGAATCAAAGCAGCTAATTCATTGAAAATGAGCCGTGCATAATCAATGTTTCTTTCATAGTACAAGGCATGTACTATTTGCATCCCAAATTCATTTATTTGGTCCAAAGCTCCTATCTTGTGGGTCATACACCGAATTATTGTTGTAATGAGAATACCCCACATAGGACCAAATTCATTTCTTTTGATTGTGCCCGTTGTTCCTCTTCGACCCAAAAATGGTAAAACTGAGCGTGCCTCTGTTCTATCAACAAATTGATCATACTGAGCTTGGGCGGGAAGTCTCAGTGCTTCACGAATGATGGCAGTAGAAACAAATGCCCTTCTATGATCTCTAATTACCCACTCAGCAATCATATCTGGAGAATCGAGTTGAGCAGAGTACCAAAATTTGCATAGCATTTCTGGGTAAATTGCTCGAGGGGACAAGGTCAGTGCACGAGCAATTGGGCAATTCTTCAGAAACGTCACAATGTTTGTGAATTCTTGGCATGCCCAGGCTTGAGGAATATTGAAGTTTGCTGTTATGTTGTTCCTTGCAAACCTGGGCAGTTCATCGTTTCGGAATTTGATTTCCGATTCAATTTCTGGAGCGACGAAAGTGTAATTTGCCATCTGTGATTTTGATTTAAGTGTTTGTGCTTGCTAAGAAAGAGTGAAATCGTTAATCGCAGAGAGAATTTTAGATGAAAGAATGAAATAACTGTTGAAAAATATTTGAAGGTAAAAAAAATGGTTATTTAAAGGAGATGTAAAGATAATTAAGGTATTGGGAAGTAAAAACGGCTGATTTGACTGCCTTATCCTCTGCCAATGGTAACTTTCCTATTAAGAAAGGTTACCGTTTGAGCAGTATGAGGATTAAGCTCGGTGCAAGAGCCGTCAGATCCCAATACAGAGTTAAAAAAAAAATTAATTAAAAAAAATTAAAAAAAATATAAAAACAATTAATTTACTCTTGAAATTAATAAAAAATAAAAAATTTAAATTTTGATGATAACAGACTAATGATACTGAGTGGTCAGTATCAACAGGAGTGATACCGAGCGTTCAGTTTGAAAGAAAATTAAGGAAAATTAAGGATTTAACATACCTAATTGCCCTAGTAAATACATAAACCTTTCCTCAGGGAGAGGTTTAGTAAACACATCGGCCAATTGTTCATCTGTTGGTACATAATCTACCTCAACCTTACCTTTTTCCACATTATCTCGAATAAAGTGGTGTCTGATATCAATGTGCTTGGTTTTGGAGTGATAGACTGGGTTCTCTGTGATAGCAATAGCACTCTTGTTATCACAATGAATGGGAGTCTTATGAAAGTTGAACCCATAGTCTAAGAGTTGATACTGCATCCATAATAGTTGAGCACAACAACTTCCTGCAACAACATATTCTGCTTCTGCTGTGGAAGTTGCTACCGAATTTTGCTTCTTGGATGACCAACCAACTAGTCTTCCACCTAGGAATTGACATCCTCCACTTGTGCTCTTTCTGTCCAATCTACAACCTGCAAAATCTGCATCTGTGTACCCTTCAAGGTCAAAGTTTGAGTCTTTGGGATACCAAAGACCCAGGTTAGGAGTACCTGTAAGATATCTAAAGATGCGCTTAACTGCTTTCATGTGTGATTCTTTAGGATCAGCCTGATACCGAGCACACAAACATGTTGCAAACATGATATCAGGCCTGCTAGCAGTTAAGTAAAGTAAGGAACCAATCATACCTCGATATGTGGATTGACATGCTGGTTTACCAGTTTCGTCCTTACTTATCTTATCCTGAGTACCCATAGGAGTGTGCATGGAAGATAAATTTTCAAATTTGTATTTCTTTAACATGTCATGCACATACTTACTTTGATTTATAAAAGTGCCATCAGGCTTTTGTTCAACTTGTAAACCAAGGAAATAAGTAAGTTCCCCCATCATACTCATCTGATACTGCGTTGACATTATCTTAGCAAACCAGTCACACATTGACTTGTCAGTGGAGCCAAAGATAATATCATCCACATATATCTGAATGAGTAAGATGTCAGAACCTTTCCATTTTGAAAATAATGTTTTATCAATTTTACCTCTTGTAAATTTATTTTCAATAAGGTACTCAGACAGGGTGTCATACCAGGCTCTTGGAGCTTGTTTGAGCCCATATAGAGCTTTATCAAGCTTGAAAACATAATTAGGAAATTTAGGATCAACAAAACCTGGAGGTTGTTTAACATAAACTTCTTCTTGTAGTTTTCCATTTAGAAACACACTTTTGACATCCATCTGATAAACTTTGAAATTCTTAAAGGCTGCATATGCAAGATACAACCTAATAGCTTCAATTCTTGCAACTGGTGCAAAAGTTTTATCATAGTCAATGCCTTCTTCTTGCCTGTAACCTTGAGCAACTAACCTTGCTTTGTTTCTGATGACAACACCATCCTTGTCCATCTTGTTTCTGAACACCCACTTAGTACCAATAATAGTTTTGTCAGTAGGAGGTGGTACTAAGTTCTAAACTTTGTTTCTCTCAAACTCTGTGAGCTCTTCTTGCATAGCCTCTACCCAATCTTCATCTAATAAAGCTTCATCAGCTTTCTTTGGTTCAATGGTAGATAGGAAACTTGAGAAGAAACAAAAATTTGCAGTTGCTTGGGTTGAAAATTCTAATTTTCTTCTTGTTTGGACACCTTCTTCAATAGGACCAATAATGTTTGAGTGTGGATGGTCTCTGTGTTCCCTTAAATTGTTTCCTAGAGAAGTATTTGAAATAGGATCAACAATATCTTGTTGATTTGGTGTGTCTTGTGTCTGATACTGAGTGGAATTCTGGTCAGTATTAGACAGCGCAGGTTGCTGTTCTTCTTCATTTTGCAGAGTTGATGTGGATTCTTGTGATGTGTTGGATGTTTCACCTTCTTCATAGGTAGAGTGGTTCAGATCATTAGTTGGAAACTCAGTATGGAGGTCCTCTATTATGGGAGCCGCAGTATTAGTCGCAGATGAGTGATACTGAGTTCGAACTTGATCAGTTTCATTAAACTTATTTGGAATAAAGTGTGGATGAAACTTGGGCTGTTCAGCAATGGAGTGTTCTGGATTGCATAGAATATCTATGCCACTTAAGTCTTCACTTGCTGAGGTAGAATGCTCATTCTGATCTTCATCGAATGTGACATGAATGGATTCTACAATCATCTTGGTTGAGATGATATACACTCTGAAAGCTTTAGAGTGTGGAGAGTAGCCCATGAACACACCTTCATTTGCTTTGGGAGCAAATTTGTTGAGATTTTGTTTTGTACTGAGTACAAAGCATTTACTCCCAAAGATGTGGAAATATTCCACATTAGGAATCTTGCCATTGTATAACTCATATGGAGTCTTCAGATGTCTTTGGACTATAGTGGCTCTATTCTGAGTGAAGTTTGCACAGTTTACAGCTTCAGCCCAGAAACTCAGTGCCAGTCCAGCATGGCATAATAAAGTTCTTGCAGCTTCAATCAGTGTTCTATTTTTTCTTTCTACAACACCATTTTGTTGTGGTGTGTAAGCTGCAGAGAAGTTTTGAATGATTCCTTTTTCTTCACATAAATCAGCTAATACTGAGTTCTTAAACTCAGTACCATGGTCACTTCTAAGTTGCTTGACCTTGTTGCCTTTTTGAAGTTCCTCTCTTTTTATAAAGGCAATGATTTCTGTTGTTGCATCTGACTTAGTCTTGAGGAAGATGACCTAAGTATATCTTGAAAATTCATCAACCAAGACTAGAGTATAGATCTTTTTGGCCAAAGATGGTGTGCTGATGGGGCCAAAAAGATCCATATGTATCATAGTAAGAGGTTCATTAATGGAATGATTGACTTTGGACTTGAATGAACTCTTCTTCTGCTTGCCCATTTCACATGCTGAGCATAACTTATCTTTTGAATAAGTAATAGTGGGCAACCCTCTCACCAGTTTCTTCATACTGAGCTCGTTGATATTTCTAAAGTTGATGTGAGAGAGTTTCTTGTGCCATAGCCAATGCAATTCTGGCTTGACTTTAGAAAGCAGGCATACTCGAATAGTTGGGTCTATTTCAGATAGGTTGACCACATATACGTCTTTTTCTCTTCTAGCAATGAGTACAGGCTGGCCTTTATCATTGTAGATGATTCCTGCAACCTTCCTGAATCGAGCTTCATTGTCATCGTCACACATCTGGCTGATACTGAGCAGATTGTGTTTTAGACCCTCTACATAGGCAACTCTTTTAAAAGTTATGTTGCCTGCCTTGATCACACCATAACCTCTTGTCTTTCCCACCGAGTCATCTCCAAATTTAACAGAAGGACCCTTCTCTGGAGTATAATTGAGAAGGTATTCCATACTGCCTGTCATGTGTCTTGAGCAGCCACTATCTAAATACAATTTTCTGTCACCCTGCACAAGACACAAAATAATAGTTAGTTCTTTTTAGGAACCCATTTTTGAATGGGACCTTTGGTGGGATAAACATATTTTGACTTGATCTATTTATATGGAGAGGTCGGTATCACTTCGGGGGAAACTTTAGAAGTTTTCTTTGGTGATACTGACTTAGTTTCTCTCCTTTTCTTTGGTACTGAGTACCTAGGACTTGAGAGATCAGTCCAGCATTCATCTCCCTTGTGACCAGTATGATGACACCTATAACATTTTCTAGGTCTATTTCTAAACATATTTTCATAAGGTATTTTAGAAAAATGTTTCACTTTTGGTAGGTCAGTATGAACAAGTTTTGCAAATTGTTTACTTAAAGATTTGACCTGATCACCAAGTGTTTTTAAAATGTTAATTTTGTCATTTTTAATAGGTGTGTTAACATTTTGTTTTACTGGTTTAAAGGGTGGTGGATCTGGTTGCTTCTTTTTATTTGACAGAGGAGTCTTTCTAATATTATTAGTGGTAGACTTCTGGTCTCTGCCAACTAAGGACCTAGTTAAAGTTGTTTTTTGTTTATCATGTTTTGAAGAAACAACTTTAACAGGTTCTTTAGATTTCTCAGTATATGATGTTTCTGTTCCTGCAACTTCTGTATTAGATGAAACATTGGAGATAGAAGTTGTCTTATTATCATTATATAATTCAAAAGTTGTTGTATTAAATAATAATTCAAAAGGTGGAACAGCAGAGGTGTCATACTGAACTATTGGGAGCTCAGTATCAGAAATTTCTTTTATAGAAAATTCAATACTGGGTTCTTGTAGCTCAGTATAGCACTTTGAGCAGATGAAGGGATCAATAGGTTTTTCTAAAATTTCATTTTCCTCATCATCTGACTCAGTTTGACATCCGACTTCACATAAAGTTTTAGCTTTTACAAAATTAATAGGGTTCATAGTAGAAAACTCTTCAAATAAATCAGCAAAATTGTTTCTATTTTTAAATTGAGGATCAACACCAAGTGCAACCCTCATATTTTCTGGAAATTGTTGATTTAAACATTTATTTAATTTTATTGAAGCATTTCCCCAAGATTTACACTGTTTTTCAAATTGTTCTTTTCAAGTTTGTGTAAATGAGCTTTATCAGCTAATCTCTGGTTAATGTCTTTTAAATCTGAAAAATTTAATTCTAAATCTTTATACTTTGCTAGTTTATCTAAGTTTTCATTATTTACCCTTTCAAGTTCTTGAATTGTTAATTTTAAAGCTTTTTCTTTTTGTACAGAAGTTTTAAGATCAACAATCATATACTCAAAAATTTTAGTCTTTTCATTCACTGAATAAGTTTGAAAGGAACTTACCTTGTACAACTGAGTGGAATCCCAATCAGTATGAACACTCATCCTCTCAGCCTCTTTGATATCCTTTTCAAAAGAGCTCTTCAAATCATCTTCAGTGAAAGCCATAAAGGCTTTATTCTCAATCTCTTCCTCATCATCACTTAAGTCTTCATCCATCTAGGCTTCTGAGTAAAGTGCTTGATGAGGTGCTCCATTCCCTTCTGCCCTCTTGCCCTTGCTCCAATTCTTCAGCTTGACATATTTGTCTCTATACCTTTTAGCTCGGTATGCAATCTTGTCATTTTGGTCAGTCTCAGAAGACTTGGTATGACAATTTGCAGCAATATGTCCAGGCTTTCCACACCTATAGCACAGACCTGATCTTGGGTCAGTATTAGAAGAGCTAACACCAAGCCTCTTCTTCTTCAACTGATCCAGCTTCATAGACATAAGTGCCATTTGAGTTTCAAGCTCTTCTGCCTCAGCATCAGCTAGATCAACTTCTGGTTCATCTGGCTCAGTCACAGTATAAGCCTGTTGCACAACTAGAGCCATGCCAGTGGAAGCTTTGTCAGTTTTCTTCCAGTTGATCAGTCTTGCAGCATTAATCTCCTCATGATTCAACATTAGACCATACAAAGTTTGAAGAGTGTATGACTCAATGTTGTTAGCAGCATTGACAGAGTTTGTCATGTCAAGAAATTGTTGAGGAAGACTATCCAGGAACTTTTGAACAAGTTCTCCTTCCTCTTTCACAATGCCTACACTGATTAAATCATGGATAACAGTATTGACCCTGTTATAGAGAGTGGTGATGTCTTCATTAGGAGTTGAGAAGAAGTTTTCATATTTCCTTCTCATGTTGCTTTTCCTTTGCACTTTCACCTTTGATGTGCCTTCATAGGTGACTGATAGGCTATCCCACATAGCCTTTGCTGTTGGCAATTTCATAATTGCATTAAGTATCTCTTTGGTAACAGCATTACCAATCACCCCATTAGCTCTGGAGTCTAAAGCATACAACTGACGGTCAGTATCAGTCCAGTTGTGCTTTAGTTTAGGTACTGTTCTTATGCCCTCAGGAGCATCATCAGTAGCAGCAACAGGTTCCACAGTTTGTGGAATAATGGGACCATCATATAGCACAGTGAGCATTTCATGATGAATTGATTCAAGATACCACTGAGCTTTTAGCTTCCATTGATGGAAGTCTTTTCCATCAAAGATGGGTACTCCCTTTCCAGACATAACTGGTGCAACAATGGTGGACATTTTTGATTTTGGAGTATGGGAAGGATAAGTATAAGGGATGGCTGCCAGGGTTATAGATCGACTAACTAAGAGTTTATTTAGCCTGCTCTGATACCAGTTGTTAGGTCACAACAACCCTGTTTTAATGTTAATTGATAGAATATTATACTTAGAGAAATATTAGAGTGATAACACAAGAATATAGTCAATGTATAAATCCACTAAGTGTGGCTTGTTGCGGAATAACAAGACCACTGATCAATTACAAAGATATGAAAGTGTAAAGTGAATTAGTGAGTTCTCCTTTGCAAGATGATCTCTATTTATAATGATATAGAGATCTTACATAATGGGCAAAGGAGTAACCGAAGGACTAAACTAGGCAAATGACTAAGATCAAGGGAATTGATCTTAGTCCGTTACAAAATGTAACTCAGTCCTTCTACTCAGTCCTTGTACTCAGTATCACTATCTGATACTGAGTACTGATACTGAGTTCCAATACTGATCACTCAGTATCAGACCTAAACTTAGCTATATTATTCTACATATTATTCAAGACTAGTCTAGGTTGTTTTTGTTATCTTAAGATCCAAAGGGGCAAGGCTTTTTGCCTTAACACTTCTTCTCCTTATCACAAAATTCTCACTATAAAAATCCTTTACAAATAAATTACAAAAATAAAAAAGGGAAAAATAGCATTTTTTTTAAATACGATGTGGCGAAGTAAAAAAGCCTTAATCATTGAACTTCGACTACAGGTTGAGATGTTAGAAGAGAGAGTTGACAAAATGAGTCAACAAGCTCGAGCCCGTGAACTTCGAATTATCATTGACGAGATGCAATGTACAATATGTGAAATTGATAACCTTGCTTATGAAGGGGCGGCGGAGGAGGCGGTTCAGGAAGCAAGCACGCATAGGATGCGATGTACGAGGGAAACGCCTCCACCGACATTACAGTTTGTGGAGCAGCAAACTCAAAACTCCTCAACACGTAATCAACAACCAGAAACAATTGACTTAGTTGAGGAGTATAGTTGGGCCAGGAGTGTAGAGGAATTTTACTTGAACGGGGATAGGCGCGGGAAGGAAACCTTTTGCTATATTGTATTCTTAGGTCGTACCCAGGTACCTAGAGAGTTTTGGAGTACCCTGTTAGATGAGAATTCAAGCTCAGTTTTGTGCCGTGGGGTACGTAATTTAATTATGTTATTATCCATATTTTTAATAGAATCTCAAAGGTAAATAATTGTATATTTATTACAACATATAGATTGTTGGGTTAGAAGATGGATGCATTATCGGTTGTATCTTGGCTATAATACTGGAGAATATAAGCGATGGACACTAATGCCTACCAAGTTTGAGTCTCTACTCTTACCACCTCACGGATCAGATGCTGTAAAATATGCAGATGGCAGTTTGACACCTTACCCCGCTTGGGGGGACGTAGATCTCTTATACATCACGTTACGTTTAAATGATAACGTTTGGTTGATTGTGTAGTTGGATCTTGTTAGCAACGATACATGTTTAATTTGCAGTTGTCGTCGTTCCATAAAGCGTGACGTGCTTACGGAAAACCTAAAACGTTGGCGAGATGTTTTACCCGGTTTTAAAAGGACTTTCTCCTATGAAGAAAGAAACCCCCAAGTTCAGACGAATCTTTATTTCGCCAAAGGCATACCTCAAGGAAGGGAAGAAGACTCTGATGTGTTTATTTGTAAGTTTATGCACTATTTGGTAACAGGGAAATCAATCAAGTAAGATGGAGTCATTGATAGTAATCAGGTCGCTACGGGTTATCAACAACTTATGGCTCGTGATTTGTATAGCTATCGTATTTTAGAATCACAACCCGAAATTTTTCCTTTTAGATCTGTGGTTTTATATGATGATTTGGATTAAAGTTTCAATTGTATTTGGTATTAATTTCTAAAATCGTGAATTAGTGTTTATTTGTCAATTAAAAATCAACTATTTTAAAAAAAAAATTTGAAAAAAATTAAATGTCTAACTTTGGAGCTTGATACAGTACACTTTTAAGTTATTCAGATATAACTTTCTAAATGATAGTTGCGGAATTGATTAGTATGTATACATATGAAAAAGAATTAGAACAAAAAGATAAGTAATGAAAGAGTTATGATAATTTGTAAATGCAAAAAAATGGTTTTTTGTAATGCAAAAACATACAAAATGCTAATTTCATGCATAAAAAATGCAAGAATTAGTGTTTATTAGTCATTTAAAAATCAACTATTTAAAAAAAAATTGAAAATAATTAAATATCTAACTTTGGAGCTTAATACAGTACACTTTTAAGTTATTCAAATATAACTTTCTAAATGATAGTTGCGGTATTGATGAATATGTAAACATATGAAAAAGAATTAGAAGAAAAAGATAAGTAATGAAAGAGTTATGATAATCTGAAAATGCGAAAAAATGGTTTTTTGTAATGCAAAAACATACAAAATGCTAATTTCATGCATCAAAATGCAAGAATTAGTGTTTATTAGTCATTTAAAAATCAACTATTTAAAAAAAAAATCGAAAAAAAATTAAATGTCTAACTTTGGAGCTTAATATAGTACACTTTTAAGTTATTCAGATATAACTTTCTAAATGATAGTTGCGGTATTGATGAATATGTAAACATATGAAAAAGAATTAGAGCAAAAAGATAACTAATGAAAGAGTTATGATAATTTGAAAATGCAAAAAAAATGGTTTTTTGTAATGCAAAACATTCAAAATGCTAATTTCATGCATGAATAACTCCAATTTGGCCCGGTTTTGGATGTAAATGAATATACAAAATTTTTAGTACCTGGGTCAAGGTTTCCGTGCATATAAAATTCGTAAAAAAAAAGACTGTGTGAAAAATTTAAATGGTTTGCAATTTCCCCCCCGGTTTGATGGGCCCTCATCTTCTGTTTGAGTTTGTTGGGACCTACGAGCCCCCCGCATCCATCTGGGAACCGGCATTAGTTGCTCTTATTTCAGCTGTGGCGGTTGATGGTGATGTTGTGACACATGAGGAGCCCAAAAACTTGGATGTTCTTCTGCATGTGCCTGGTGCAAG
Source organism: Calendula officinalis (assembly GCA_963853835.1). Lineage (NCBI taxonomy): Eukaryota > Viridiplantae > Streptophyta > Magnoliopsida > Asterales > Asteraceae > Calendula > Calendula officinalis. The sequence continues at coordinate 85,802,408 of OY970820.1, read as the reverse complement.
TATGCCTAGGACACTTGATACATGTCATCTATAACAGGCTGAAACTGTTGTTGTCCCAGGTACAGTTGCATCATCGATTGAAGATGTGTTAACCCATCAGCCTACATACATGTTATATCAAATATTAATATATTATGACTAAGTGTACATATAAACATTATTATGACATATTACCGCAACATTTTGTTAAGGCAAAAAGCCTTACCCCATTATGAATCTTAGGAAAACAAAACAACTTAGACTAGCTTAGATTAAATAGTAGATTAAATTTGCTAAGTTAGGAGTGATACTGAGTTTGGCCAGTATTGGCCACTCAGTATCAACACTCAGTATTGGAAAACCAATACTGAGTAGAAGGACTGAGTTACAAGTCAGTATTGTAACGGACTAAGATCACCTTCCTTGATCTTAGTCATTTCCTTAGATTAGTCCTACAGTTACTCCTTTGCCATTATGTAAGATCTTTATAAACATTATAAATAGAGATCATCTTGCAAAGGAGTACTTACCAATTTACACGTTCACGAATATCCTTTTGTAATTGTTCAAGTGGTCTTGTATTTCCGCTACAAGCCACATTTTGTGGAATAATATACGTTTGACTAAATTACTGTGTTAATCATCTTAATTGTCTTAAGTAAATTATTAATCTAAACAATTATCAAACAAACCAGGGTTGTTGTGACCTAACAACTGGTATCAGAGCAGGCTATATTAATTCTTATTTAGTCGATCTATTACCCGGGCAGCCATTCCTTATATCTATCCCCCCAACACTCAAAAATCCAAAATGTCTACAATCATAGCACCTGTTATGTCTGGTAAGGGAGTGCCCATCTTTGATGGAAAAGACTTTCATCAATGGAAGCTTAAAGCTCAGTGGTATCTCGAATCCATTCATCATGAGATGCTCACTGTGCTAAATGATGGTCCTATCATTCCACAAACTGTGGAACCCGTTGCTGCTACTGATGATGCTCCTGAGAGCACAAGAACAGTCCTAAACTGAAACACACCTGGACTGATACTGACCGTCAGTTATTTAGTCTAGACTCAAGAGCAAAGGGGGTAATTGGTAATGCTGTTACCAAAGAAATACTTAATGCAATTATGAAATTGCCAACAGCAAAGGCTATGTGGGATAGTCTATCAATTACTTATGAAGGCACACCAAAGGTGAAGTTGCAGAGGAAAAGCAACATGAGAAGGAAGTATGAAAACTTCTTCTCTAGTCCAAATGAAGACATCACTACTCTCTACAACAGGTTCAATACTGTTGTCCATGATTTAATCAGTGTAGGCATTGTGAAGGAGGAAGGAGAGCTTGTTCAAAAGTTCTTGGATAGTCTTCCTCAAGAGTTTCTTGACATAACAAATTCTGTCAATGCTGCCAATAACATTGAGTCATACACTCTTCAAACTCTGTATGGTTTAATGTTGAATCATGAGGAGAATAATGCTGCAAGACTGATCAACTGGAAGAAAACTGACAAGTCTTCCACTGGCATGGCTCTAGTTGTGCAACAGGCATATACTGTAACTGAGCCTGAAGAACCAGAAATTGATCTTGCTGATGCTGAGGCAGAAGAACTTGAAACACAAATGGCTCTTATGTCTATGAAGCTGGATTAGTTAAAGAAGAAGAGACTTGGTGTTAGCTCTTCCAATACTGACTCAAGATCAGGTCTTTGCTATAGGTGTGGAAAGCCTGGGCACATTGCTGCTAATTGTCATACCAAGTCAACTGAAACTGATCAGAATGACAAGATTGCATACCGAGCTAAAAGGTATAGAGACAAGTATGTCAAGCTAAAGAACTGGAGCAAAAGGAAGAATGCAGCAGGGAATGGAGCACCTCATGAAGCACTTTACTCAGAAGCTTGGATGGATGAGGAGATAAGTGATGATGAGGAAGAGATTGAGAACAAAGCCTTCATGGCTTTTACTGAAGAAGATTTGAAGAGCTCCTTTGAAAGAGATATCAAAGAAGCTGAGAGGATGAGTGTCCATACTGATTGGGATTCCACTCAGTTGTACAAGGTGAGTTCCTTTCAAACTTATTCAGTGAATGAAAAAGAAAAGATTTTTGAGTATATGATTGTTGATCTTAAAACTTTAGTACAGAGAGAAAAAGCTTTAAAATTAACAATTCTTGAACTTGAAAGGGTAAATAATGAACATTTAGATAAATTAGCAAAATTTAAAGATTTAGAACTAAACTTTTTAAACTTGCAAGACATGAACCAAAGATTAGCTGATAAAGCTCATTTACACAAATTAGAAAAAGAAAAATTTGAAAACCAGTGTAAATCTTGGGGAAATGCATCTATTAAATTAAATAAATGTCTAAATCAACAATTTCCAGAAAATGTAAGGGCTGCACTTAGTGTTGATCCTCAGTTAAAAAATAAAAATAATTTTGCTGATTTATTTGAAGAATTTTCTGATATGAACCCTATTCAGTTTGTAAAAGCAAAAACTTTTTGTGAAGTTGGATGTCAAACCGAGTCAGATGATGAGGATAAAACTATTTTTGAAAAACCAATTGGTCCTTCCGTCTACTCTAAGTGCTATACTGAACTACAAGAGCTCAGTATTGAATTTCCTGAAAAAGAAATTTTTGATACTGACCTCAAAGTTGTGCAGTATGACACTTCTGCTGTTCCTCCATTTGAAGTTTTATTCAACAAAACTACTTTTGAGATATATAAAGAACCCGAGTCTACAGGAAAGAAAACCACTACCACTCAAAATGCTTTATCTAATACTGAATCTACAGGAACAACAAAATCAACTACTAAAGAATCTAAAGAACCTGTTCAAATTGTCATTCTAAAACATGATAAAAAGAAGACAATTTCAACAGGATCTTCAAGTGGCAAAAGCAATAAGTCAAATGATAAAAAGACTTATCTTTATAATAAAACTAAGACACCAGAACCATCTTCTTCAAAACCAGTCAAACATAACATTAAAACTCAAATAAAAAATGACAAAAATAACATTTTAAAATCTATTGGTGATCAGATAAAACTCTTAAGTCAAAAGTTTGCAAAACTCACAAATACTGATCAACCAAAAGGCAAAAAAATTTCAAAAATTCCTTATGAAAATATGCTTAGAAACAGACCTAGAAAATGTTATAGATGTCACCATACTGGACATAAAGGAGATGAATGCTGGACTGATCTCTCAAGTCCTAGGTACTCAGTACCAAAGAAAAGGAGAGAAACCAAGTCAGTATCACCAAAGAAACCTTCAAAGGTTTCTCCTGAAGTGATACTGACCTCTCCAACAAAAGAGATCAAGTCAACCTCTGTTTCTCCAACCAAAGGTCCCATTCAAAAATGGGTTCCTAAAAAGAACTAACTCTTAATTTGTATCTTGTGCAGGGTGACAGAAAGTGGTACTTCGATAGTGGCTGTTCAAGACACATGACTGGCAGTATGGAGTACCTCCTCAATTATACTCCAGAGAAGGGTCCTTCTGTCAAGTTTGGAGATGATTCTATAGGGAAAACAAGAGGGTATGGAGTAATCAAGGCAGGCAACATTACGTTTAAAAGAGTTGCCTATGTAGAGGGTCTTAAACACAATCTGCTCAGTATAAGCCAGATGTGTGATGATGATAATGAAGCTCATTTCAGAAAGATTGCAGGAATCATTTACAATGATAAAGGGCAACCTGTACTCGTTGCTAGACGAGGAAAGGATGTTTATGTGGTCAATCTGTCTGAAATAGACCCCACTATTCGAGTTTGCCTGTTGTTTAAAGTCAAACCAGAATTACATTGGTTATGGCACAAGAAGCTCTCTCACATAAATTTCAGAAACATAAATGAGCTCAGTATTAAGAAACTGGTGAGAGGGTTTCCCACTATTACTTATTCAAAAGATAAGTTATGCTCAGCATGTGAAATGGGCAAGCAGAAGAAGAGTTCATTCAAATCAAAGGTTAATCATTCCATTCAAGAACCTCTTACAATGATACATATGGATCTTTTTGGCCCCATCAGCACACCATCTTTGGCCAAAAAGATCTATACATTAGTCCTGGTTGATGAATTCTCAAGATACACTTGGGTTATTTTTCTCAAGACTAAAGCTGATGCAACGACAGAAATCATTGCCTTCATTAAAAGAGAAGAACTTCAAAAAGGCAACAAGGTCAAACAACTAAGAAGTGACCATGGTACTGAGTTTAAGAACTCAGTATTGGTTGATTTCTGTGAAGAAAAAGGAATTGTACAAAACTTCTCTGCAGCCTAAACACCACAACAAAATGGTGTTGTAGAACGAAAGAATAGAACCTTGATTGAAGCTGCAAGAACTTTGTTATGCCATGCTGGACTGGCACTGAGCTTCTGGGCAGAAGCTGTCAATTGTGCAAATTTTACTCAGAACAGAGCTACAATAGTCCAGAGACATCAAAAGACTCCTTATGAGTTATATAATGGCAAGGTTCCTAATGTGGAATACTTTCACATCTTTGGGAGTAAATGTTTTGTACTCAGTACTAAACAAAATCTCAACAAATTTGCTCCCAAAGCAAATGAAGGTGTGTTCATGGGCTACTCTCCGCACTCTAAAGCCTTCAGAGTGTATGTCATCTCAACTAAGATGATTGTAGGATCTATTCATGTTACATTTGATGAAAATCAGAATGAGCATTCTACCTCAGCAACAGAAGACATCAGTGGCATAGAAATTCTATGCAAACCAGAAAACTCAATTGCTGAACAGCCCAAGTCTCACCCATACTATGTTAATCATGGTATGAGTGATACTGATCAAGAAATAACTCAGTCTAACTCAAATGTATCAAATTCTGAGGTTCCCATAACTGAGAACCCTAATACTGAGTTTCCAATTCTTGACTTGAACAACTCCACCAATGAGGAAGGTGAATCTTCCAGTACTGCTCAAGAATCTACTTCAAATTCTCAAAATTCAGAAGAACAGCAACCAGTATTGTCTGATACTGACCAGAATTCAAATCAGTATCAGACAGACAATACATCAACACAACAAGAGATTGTTGACCTTGTTTCAAATGCTCCCTTAGGAAACAATCTAAGGGAACACAGAGATCATCCTCATTCTAATATTATTGGTCCAATTGAACAAGGTGTCCAAACAAGAAGAAAGTTAGAATTTGAACCCCAAGCAACTGCAAATTTTTGTTTCTTCTCAAGCTTTTTATCTACCATGGAACCAAAGAAAGCTGATGAAGCTTTATTAGATGAAGACTGGGTAGAAGCTATGCAAGAAGAAATGACAGAGTTTGAAAGAAATAAAGTTTGGAACTTAGTACCACCTCCTGCTGGCAAAACTATTATTGGTACTAAGTGGGTGTTCAGAAACAAGATGGACAAGGACGGTGTTGTCATCAGAAATAAAGCAAGACTGGTTGCTCAGGGTTACAGGCAAGAAGAAGGCATTGACTATGATGAAACTTTTGCACCAGTTGCAAGAATTGAAGCTATTAGGCTGTATCTTGCATATGCAGCTTTCAAGAATTTCAAAGTTTATCAGATGGATGTCAAGAGTGCTTTTCTTAATGGAAAACTACAGGAGGAAGTTTATGTTAAACAACCACCAGGTTTTGTTGTTCCTAAATTTTCTAATTATGTTTTTAAGCTTGATAAAGCTCTATATGGGCTCAAACAAGCTCTATACCATGTCTGAGTATCTAATTGAAAATAAGTTTACAAGAGGTAAAATTGACAAAACATTATTTTCAAAAAGGAAAGGTTCTGACATTCTACTCATTCAGATATATGTAGATGATATTATCTTTGGCTCCACTGACAAGTCAATGTGTGACTGGTTTGCTAAGATAATGTCATCTCAGTATCAGATGAGTATGATTGGAGAACTTACTTACTTTCTTGGTTTACAAGTTGAACAAAAGCCTGATGGCACTTTCATAAATCAAAGTAAGTATGTGCATGACATGCTTAAGAAATATAAATTTGAAAATTTATCTTTCATGCACACTCCTATGGGTACTCAGGATAAAATAAGTAAAGATGAAACTGGTAAACCAGTATGTCAATCCACATACCGAGGTATGATTGGTTCTTTACTCTACTTAGCAGCTAGCAGGCCTTATATCATGTTTGCAACTTGTTTGTGTGCACGGTATCAGGCTGATCCTAAAGAATCACATATGAAAGCTGTTAAGCACATTTTTAGATATCTTTCATGTACTCCTAGCATGGGTCTTTGGTATCCCAAAGACTCAAACTTTGACCTTGAAGGGTATACAGATGCAGATTTTGCAGGTTGTAGGTTAGACAGGAAGAGTACAAGTGGAGGCTGTCAATTCCTCGGTGGCAGACTAGTTGGTTGGTCATCCAAGAAACAAAATTCAGTAGCAACTTCTACTGCAGAAGAAGAATATGTTGCTGCAGGAAGTTGTTGTGCTCAACTCTTGTGGATGCAGTATCAACTAATGGACTATGGGTTCAATTTCCAGAAGACACCAATACATTGTGATAACAAGAGTGCTATTGCTATCACTGAAAACCCAGTCCATCACTCCAGAACAAAGCACATTGATATCAGACACCACTTTATTCGAGATAATGTGGAAAAGGGTAAGGTTGAGGTAGATTTCGTTCCTACAGATGATCAATTGGCCGATGTGTTTACTAAACCTCTCTCTGAGGAAAGGTTTATGTACTTACTAGGACAATTGGGTATGCTGAATCCTTAATTTTCCTTAAAATTTTCTGATACTGACTGATCAGTATTACTTTCAATACTGACCATCTCAGTATCACTCGTCTGATTTATCAAATTTTATAAATTTTAATTCTTTATTAATTTATAGTTTAAATTAAATGTTTTTATAATTTTTAAATTTTTTTAATTTATTTTTTTTTCTCTCGGTATTGGAGTCCTGGAGTGATAAAACTGACTTTTAATCCTTATACTCCCCAACGGTAATCTTTCTTAATAAGAAAGTTACCGTTGACACAGGATAAGGCTGTCAAATCAGCCGGTTTTACTTCCCAATACCGTAATTATCACTAAATTCAGTATAAATAACCGTTTTTTTTTCTTTAAAATTTTTTCAACAGTTATTTCTTACTTTCCCTTTCGATTCTCTCTGCGATTAACGATTTCATTATTTCTTTGCAAGCAAATTTCTAAAACCAAAATCGCAGGTGGCAAATTACAGATATTTCGCACTGGATGCTGCACCGGCAACTCAGTTTCGCAACGAAGAACTGCCCAAATTTGCGAGGAACAACATCACCGCAAACTTCAACATACCTCAGGCTTGGACGTGCCCTGAATTCACTTATATGATCACATATTTGAAGCATTGTCCGATTACGCAAGCATTGATTCGTTCTCCTCGAGCAATTTATCCAGAAATGCTCTGCGAATTCTGGTACTCTGCTAAGCTCGATTCTCCGGACATGATTACCGGTTGGGTTATTCGAGAACAAAGAAGGGCTTTTGTCTCCACTGCTATAATTCGGGAAACACTGAGGCTTCCTGCTCACGCTCAGTATGAGCCCTTTGTTGATCGAACAGAGGCTCGCTCAGTGTTACCACTTATTGGACGCAGAGGCACCACTGGCATTATTAAAAGAAATGAATTTGGTCCTATGTGGGGTTTGTTAATATATACACTTATTCGGTGTATGACCCACAAAACAGGAGCTTTGGATCAAATAAATGAATTTGGGATGCAGATTGTTCATGCCATGTATCACGGCCGAGATATTGATTATGCTAGACTGATCTTCAATGAACTGGCCTCTCTGATTCAGGCTCCAATCAGAGAACTCAATGTTCCTTTCTGCAGATTTCTTTCCCTCATTTTTCAAAATGGGATGCCTACTCATATTTATGATGAGTTCAATAGTCCAAGAGTGGATCTTCCTCTACTTCACGAGAAGAATTATTTTTACAAGCCAAGAGAAGGAGAGCCTGTACTAAGTCACTCCATGTGGGCTATAGTCCAGGCACACATAAATGATGAACAAAAAATTCTGATATTGAATCAGAAAATGATGATACTGATGATGACAGTGATAATGGTGGGAATGATGATCCAGATACTGAGATGGTGGAAGCTCAACCAGCAGTAGTACAAGAACTAACACACATTTCTCCACCTGCACAGGATCTTGATGCTCCTCATATTGAAACATTTCTGATACTGAGCCCTCAGAAGATACACCACTGGTCATTCAAAGAAGAAGAAGAAATCTTTCCCCAGTTCTTATGGGAAACTTATCATCAGAAGAGATGCAACCCGGAAATGTTCCTTCATTAACTGCATCTCTTCAAGCACAAATCCTAGTTGCAGCCAATGCTGACCTTCCAGGTCCTGAACCAGAACCAACTGCTCAACATATTGAGGAACCCCATGCTCCTCTGGATGTAGAAATTCAGTATGAGCAGAATACACTGGAAGGTGCAAATGTCAGAAGAGAAGAGGCTCTTGAAGGCGCTGGTGGCTCAAATCAACATACAGAAGATCCAGCATCGACCTCCAATGATGCAAGAAGAGAATCCGACAAAGTCTCAGGTATGAATTTCTAAAAAGCCCTAAACTTTTATATATATATAAAATTTCCCCAAATAGAGACTATGTATTGGCCAGTACCAACTTAATACTGACCACAGTCTCAAACGAACTTTCAAATATATCCACTTATGGCCAACATAGTTAGCCCACTGCTGCTATGCAAAATTCATATCCTGAGCACCTCAATGATCATTGTCAGTCTACAGTTTTCTTCAAATTTAAAGAGACAATGGTGGTTGATGTCATACTGACACCTACTGGTGCTGCTTGAATTATGTCCAACTTATTTTTGAGTTGGATCACATGATTCAAGAAATGATCACAAACCTTTTAAGCCACATTAGCCAAAATTTTCCTTGGGTTTAGCCACATTTCTGTTATCACTCTGACACCGAGTGATATACATTGAAAATAATAAGAAGCACATCCCAGGCTTCGATTTCCCAACCCAAACCCTTTTAGTAAAAGTGACCTATCCTATACTGAGCTACTTAAATTTTCACACTCACCTTAACTAAAATTTTCTTACACATGCTATGCATAAGTTCACAATATTTCATCATGAACCAGATGAAATACATACTTCAAATCTCTGTTTATATGATTATAGAGTTAAACAACACCACAATTTTATTTGATAAACCTTTCTTACTAACCAGTTTTCTATTTTTGTTTCTTTAGCACCATATGTGCAGGGCTAAAGGGCACAAGCTACTCAGTCTCAGGAAGTACATGGGGCTTTATAGACTATTCTGAATCAAATCCTGGCTATGCAGACCACTCAAAATAATATTCTGTCCAGGATGGATGCCATGAGTACTGAGATAGACTCCTTAAAGCAATCAGTGGCACTCCTTCAGCAACAACAACAGCCTCCACCATCTCCAACTGGAGGCAATAATGATGAGGAAGGCCCTGATACTGAGCCTCGAAGATCTCCCTCTCATGCACATACTGAGGGTGCACAGGATGCTGCTACTGAACCTATGCTCTCCCCAACTCCTGAAGATCAACAGGGGGACATAGTTGGTGATACTGAACATATTCCCTCCCCATCAAATGATAACAATAAGGGGAGAAAAGACAAAGATATCAAGAGGTTGATCAACCTGAACCATCTGCTCAGGGGGAGAAAAGAAGGAAGTTAAATGAGGATCAACCTCCACAGCAACAACAACAACAACAACATCAGCAAACACCTCATACTGAACCACTTAGGTTTAGGTATGAAAGAAGCAGACAAAAGGGAAGGTCAGTCTTGGAACAACTTGAAGAAGAACCATCTGCTCAGGGGGAGACTGAAACTGACCAACCACAGCAAGCTGTTACTGAGGAAAACAACTTGCAGATTATAGTGTATAGGCCTTTTATCTGGCCTATTGCTGATGATGAAGATGAAGACCATCCAGTGCCATCTGAAAACTTTCTAAACTTTGCACTGGATGAAGCAAATAAAGAAAGCTCTTCATCATCATTCTCAGATGATGAAGAGCCCCCAAGAAGACCAATCTCTCCTCCAGTTGAAGGACCTTCTAGAATTCCTAGAAGACCAATAACCAGAAGAATGACAAATGTGGTTATGTCCTCAGAATCAAGTGAAGAACCAGATCCAGCTCCACTGATTTCTAGACCAAGAAGATCTGTTCAATATACTGAGGATGAGATTGAAGCTCAAAGATTCTTCCCTGTCAAGGAAGAAGATCCTGAAACTGATACTGAGGCAGACGTTTCTTGGAAACCTCATACTGTCAGAAGACAAGGTGATGATGTTCTCCAACGATACTGGAACATCGTTGCTCAAAGATTCAGATATAGAGAGAAAAGGATGGGTATGCTTAGGAACAGAGTTTTCCTGAATGTGAAGGAAATATACTGGTTAAATGAATTTGTCAACAAAATAAAAGTCAAAACTGTTGATAGATCATTGGAGCCACCTGCACTGGGCCAGTCAGTCCTCCAATGAAGATTTTTCTTCATGACATTCAAAATATGTGATTTCAAGACTGGATAAAAATTGCAAGACTGATAAAGGAGATGCCATCTAGATCTTCTGAAGCCCAAGTGATGATGGATGAAATCTGGGTTGTATCTGCTATATGCTATGAAAAGGGCATCCTTTATGCAGCAGATTATAGGGCAAATAACAAGCCTGAGTGCCTTAACACCTTCAGAATTTTTCTCTTATATACTGTTCCTCCTAATCTTATCTTTCAGGATCTAAAGAGTACCATATATCCAACATCTGGATATATGTATACTGACTCAGATGATAGGTAGTGCTTCATTACTGAAGCAGATTTGCCAACAGCTCCTATTAGCCATCTGGTGGGCTTGAAATGGATGATAACCAAGAAAGAAGACTCTTGGTTCAGAAAGAAGATAGTTGTTGTGCTAAACAACAGGCAAGATGAACTGAAGAAGAAAGAAGAGTTCATCCATGTGAAGAAAGAAGTCTTCTACGAGTTTGAGTCAATCAACAAAGGATGAAGAAGAAGACTTTACAGCCTGCATTTGTTAAATTTTGATTTCTCTTTGTGATTATTTTGTTATCATTAGATAGGGGGAGATTGTTAAGGCAAAAAGCCTTACCCCATTATGAATCTTAGGATAACAAAACAACTTAGACTAGCTTAGATTAAATAGTAGATTAAATTTGCTAAGTTAGGAGTGATACTGAGTTTGGCCTGTATTGGCCACTCAGTATCAGCACTCAGTATTGGAAAACCAATACTGAGTAGAAGGACTGAGTTACAAGTCAGTATTTTAACGGACTAAGATCACCTTCCTTGATCTTAGTCATTTCCTTAGATTAGTCCTTCGGTTACTCCTTTGCCATTATGTAAGATCTCTATAAACATTATAAATAGAGATCATCTTGCAAAGGAGTACTTACCAATTTACACGTTCACGAATATCCTTTTGTAATTGTTCAAGTGGTCTTGTATTTCCGCTACAAGCCATACTTTGTGGAATAATATACGTTTGACTAAATTACTGTGTTAATCACCTTAATTGTCTTAAGTAAATTATTAACCTAAACAATTATCAAACAAACCAGGGTTGTTGTGACCTAACACATTTAAAGCTCCTCCCAGATTATGGCCACGTGATAAGTTGTCTCCAACAGGCCTTGAATTTTTAATAAAGCCTATGGTACGCTGAAAGTACCAAGGCATATAATCATCAGCAGTTGTTAGACTGGTCATCCATTGTGTCACATTGAAAGAAAAATTAAGACGGTTGTTCCAATGTGTCACATAAATGACAAGCTCCGCCTGCCAATCTATACCTGCGCGTCCTCTAGGTTCTGTTAACGTAACAACCTATGATCTGCTATATTAAAGAGGGGCGCTGATATTGGCGGATTTATACATATTTAAATCCGCCAATATCATATAATTTAGGCTTGTTTTGTAAGAAAAATATATTAATAATGCCTAAATGTATATGTGTTCGTGAAATGCAGGTTATAACTCTAAAATACACAAAAAATGAACCAAATATAAGTACAAATGAAGAAGTCTACGTCACAATTGGTAAAATAACCCTCGGCCCACATAGCAATTAAAACAATTAAAACAAAAGAACCGGTCCATGTAATTGAGGAAACCTCACGCACAAGAAAGATTCTAGCCAACTTATTTAATTGAAAGGAGGTCACATGGGCTTGAGAGTGAATTAACTCTTTTTTTTACAAGGTTTTAATTGGGGCCCACGTGCAAAACAGCTGAGGTAACAATTTAAGGGGATTTACATTCACCACAAAAAAGAGAGTTCGCGTGGGGTTTAGAGGGCAGAAGGCAGCCGCAAGGCTGGTGACGCACGAAGAAGAAAAGGAAAAGAACCCTCACGGACGACGAAACAAAGGGCAGTCGACAATTTATGCTTATTATTATTATGTTTTCTTGTTTTATGGTTGATTTATCTAGTATGTCTATGTGTTAGATTCATTTATTCACTATGATTGTATGAACTCTAGGGTTTAGGTTTGCTATTTCTTGCATTTTTATTATGGTTTTTGAATACTTATTTTTATATCAAAGAATCTTTCGATTGAACTTTGAATCTTTGTTTATTTATTCTGTTAATTATTAATTTGTTTAGTTAAGTGACCACTATCAAACTAGTTAATATTTCCCTCGACTTTCCACCTCGGTGACGTAGTCGGCAATCCACTAGCTCTAGGGATTCGAGATTAAATATCAATAACTTAGGTGAAATCAAGAGTCTAATCTTAGTTACGACCAAATTCTAGATTAGAAGGCGACGGAAATCCGAGCCTAGGTATAAGTAGCGAGCCGAAGTGTGACCATAATATGGTTCTTTAAGTAAGCATATCTCAGGAGCGATAATACGGTTATTTTAGGGAGTTAGAGACCACTACTACCCTTACTTCTAGAATACCATTTAAATCGGGACTTCACAACCAAACCTAGACATAGAGGGATTCGGTCATAGTGAATATTCTTCTTTAATTCATTTAGTTTCGTTTTTCATTTTAAAATCAATTCCTTTTTAATTAATTTATTTTCTTTGCTTTGCAGTTGAAATAATAATAATAAAAAAACTCTTTTTAGATTAATTTACTTAGTTTTAATTTACAAGTCAGCTTAACTGTTCCCTGAGGAAACGATACCTGGTTTACTTACCTTCGTTATATTATCCGCGATTAGGTCATACTTGCCTAAGAGTGTGGTAGTCTAGATTAGGTGTAAATTAGTATTAAATTTTATAACTGGTGTGGTAGTCTAGATTAGAGATCTGATTAAGAAATAAACTATAAGCTCTGTGCTCATTAACTAAATATAATAATGTCGGGTTAATAGGACCGGGAACAACTTGCATTTTATTCATTTTTAACGAAATAGATGGTAACGTTTTTGATGTATTTGGTTGAAGTTTGGAGTAGAGTAATTGGTTGAAGTATTTGAGTGTGATTGATCTTGAGTTTGGAGGTTTTTATAAGTAAAAATTGCCTTCTTGTGACCTGCTTTTTTTGCATGCATTAAACATTACCCGGAAGATAGCCTCCACGTGGCCGGCTTCGACTGAAAATTGCCTCCATGAGGCCGGCTTCACTCTGACAGGTTACCTAAATGATGTGGTTGGGGGCGATCCGTGAACTGTATAGTAAATGATGTAAATTAAAGTACTGAAATATTCGATAGTATTAAGTGGCCCGTGAATTCAAGTTGGTGGTTGGGAAGCTTTGATCAGTCAACATCACTTAAAAAGTTGACATAAAGTGTTCAGCCTTGGAAATCGGTTGAATTATTGTGAACTGGTATATTAATGTGTTCAGACTTTGAATTAAAAGTTGACATATAAAGTAAATGCGGGTACTCCTCGAGACCGGTTTCGACCTCCACGAGGCCGGTTTTGACTGGGTGGTTGGGGAAAATTTTGACCGAAGTAAATGATTATGGTTGGGAATTTAAAATGAAGTAAATATGTTCAGTATAGTAGCAGGTCCGTGAATTTAAAATGGACATAAAGTGATTAAAGTGGACATAAAGTTGACTGAAAAAGGTGTCTAGGACTGCCACATGCCTCCAGGAGGCCGGTTTCAGCCTAACAAGTGCCTCCCCGAGGCCGACTTCCATGGAAAAGTTTGGTTGTTGTGTAGTTAGTATCGAATATCAGCAGCAACTTTAATTATTTCGTCCGAATCTCACTTTAATATTTCCGTCCGTGAAGATAAGCAGCTTTAAATTTCGTGGTTGGGAGCAAGTCTATAGTCAATTTCGAATAATAAAGTACAAATTCTCTTAGTATGTTTTAAATTTTGGTTGTTGGGTGGCATTTAACAACCATAAGTTTCAGCTGTATAAATACATATATAATTCAAAACACTATCATTCCACTATCAACAACCATAACTTTCAATTTCTTAAAGTATTCATCAAAAATCCTTCCACTAAATACATATCCTTCAAATGGCTTTGGCGAAAGCTTTCATTGTTACTCTATATTGGGGTGGTAACCTTGAATTTACAAACGGCTTAGTAGCAGGTGATTCGTACCTGCAATGTTCTATTGTTTTTGTAACCAAACATAGTTACGAAAGTTTTGAAAACTTGGTTTACAGCCATCTTCAAGTCACGAAAGACCAATACAACTTACACTACTATTTATGTTATGACTTATACGGTTTAAGTTACACTGCAAGAATAACAAGTGATGAAAGCTTAGAAACATTATACTTCATTGCCGGTTTAAGTGAAGAATTCATGGGTCATATTTTTGTGGATATGCAAAATATGGGTCCCTCACAACCTCCCCAAATCGAGTTTGTGAATATGCAACATTGGTCAGTATCAGAAGTAGTTACTGCTCGAACTGCACCAGAACCTCCAACTCATTATGAGTCCGCAAACATGGCGGGTCCATTGACAACTGCCCGCTCGTTTGATAATTCGCACCCTCCACCAGCAACCAGTCTTGGCCTTAATAACAATGAAGATGACGACTTGGATAGATCGGAAGACGAACCACAATCTGATGACACGAGAGACGAATTTTATGACAACGGTGAGGCGGATGAAGGCGGCCCGCACGTTGACCAACGTCCTCAACAGGCTTTGTATGACTTTAGCCAATTTGAAACAAATGCACAAACTGAGGTTGATGAGCAGTGCCCCATCTGTGATGAACAAGATGAAATATTATTTTGGAACTCAAGCAGGCCTGATAACTTACAAATTAATATATTTTTTCTAACAAGCAAGAGATGATTGACGCAGTTGGGTCTTGGAATATAGGACAAACTAAAGAGATTTGGGTTGTTGATAGTTCAACTACAAGGTGGGTTGCTAAGTGCTCTACTCTTTAACCAGAAAAAAAAGTGAACAACCCAGATGAGAACCTCACATCCACCAGCAACCCGTCTACCAGAAACCCATCCACCAGCAACCCGTCTACCAGAAACCCATCCACTAGCAACCAGTCTACCAGAAACCCATCCACCAGCAACCCGTCTAATCGAAACCCATCCACCAGCAACCCCTCTAACCGAAACCCATCCACCAGCCACCCCTCTAACCGAAACCCATCCACCAGCAACCCCTCTAACCGAAACCCATCCACCAGCAACAACACATCTGCTATCATCCCGTCCCCATGTGAATGGTATGTTCGTGCAATTAAGAAGCGGAAGGAAGGGTTGTGGCAACTAAGAAAATGGGTAGGCATGCACAATTTTCATCAAGGTACGGTTTCTGGAAACAACAACAGATGTTTGACATCCGAGTTCATAGCCACCAAAATCCTCCACCACGTACGGGTCAATATCGCATACCCGGTAAAACACATTATAGCAGATGTCAGTGAACATATTAAAGTTGACATATCTTACATCAAGGCTTGGCGTGCTAGGCATATTGCTATAGAGAGGTTATTCGGGACTTGGGAAAGCAACTTTGAAGAGTTGCCCAAGTACATTGATGCTTTATTGGCGTCAAACCCTTCCACAATCGTTCATTTGTCAATTAGGGAGAGGGAGAGTGCTGATGACACACGACATATTTTTAAATCTATTTTTTGGGCTTTTGGACCTGCTATCTCAGCCTTTTCGTATTTCATGCCTGTTATTTGTGTAGACGGGACATTTTTAAAAGGCTCGTACAGAGCGAAACTGTTGACTGCCGTCACAAAAGACGCGAATAATCAGATTTTACCTCTCGCGTATGCCATTGTTGACGAGGAGTCAAACGAAAATTGGGCATGGTTCTTCAATCACCTACGGCGGTACGTTGCAAATCAACGTAATGAACAATCTGGCAGGCTACGACGGTTATGTGTCATTTCTGATAGGCACAAAGGACTTCTATATGAAATGAACAATCTGGAAGAGTGGCGGGAGCCAAATGCGTATCATAGATATTATCTGAGGCACGTCAGAATCAACCTCAACAAAAGTTTCAAAAACCACCGAATGAAGCAACTATGTTGAGTGATGGGTGTCACGACTGAATTGCGTAAGTTTCAGGTAGCCAGAGATGAACTCATATCTATCAACCCGTCCGCGTGGGCGTATCTGGAGGAGATCGGGCTTGATAAGTGGACTCTTTTGGGAGACACAAACCATAGACGTTGGGGGAACACAACATCAAATATCGCCGAGAGTTACAACAATGTATTGCGTGGAGCTAGGCTTCTCCCAATTAAGGCTATGGTTGACTTCACATTCACAAAAGTTGTCAACCTCTTCAGAGAGCGTGCTGAAAAAGCGTCTAAATGTAACATGCCACTAACCCCGCGTATGTGGGGTCTTTTCACCAGGCGCGACATATATGCACGGCAGCACGATATTTTGAACTTTGACTACACGGAGGGCGTGTACATGGTGAGGACAAGGGTTCAACCCGGAAAAGTGGTGGGAACGATCAAACGGTGACTTACAACGATGGAAACGGTTCTTGTATATGCGGTAAGTGGGAAATGATGTGCTTTCCTTGTTCACAAGCTATTTCCGCTTGTCGTCATAGAGGTGATGACCCGAAAGAACTCGTAATTTGGGTGTATACAACACACTTTTGGCAACATCAATATAGAAAAGCCTTTACACCGATAGCCCATGTCTTTTACTGGAACGACCCGAATTGGGGATTGAGAGCCGCAAGTGGAAGAATTTCAACAAGAAGGGGGAGGAGACATGTGAATAGGTTCCCTACCGAGATGGACCAAGCAGATCCAACGCAATCAAACAGAAACCGTTATGGAATTTGCGACCTGGCAGGGCATAACAGAACCAATTGCCCAAATATTAGTGGAGATTGATTGTAGAAACATTGTGTGCTTTTTAGTTATTTATTTGGTACTTAAATTAATGTATTATTAAATATGTAATAGTTTTTTAATGCACTTTTTAATATGATAAGACCGGTTTTATTTCACATGATATATCAAACTATATTACGTATCATTCATTCTCACGTTTAACAGTAAAAATCACATTTCTACCATTAGTCTGATAGTCTTCATTTATGGTAAAAGTACAAACTTCATTAGCTAGAATTCCGTTTTCATGCATGAAATGCATGAAATCACCACTCATTTTAACTTGCTCACGAAAAGCATGGAGGTCCATGACTTCAACAGAATCACCTCTTTGTATCACGCAATGTCTTTTCTGAAGGAGGTGGTTATGCTGCCTCACAAACCAAGCGGGTAAAATCTAAAAATACAACAAAGATATATGATTTTAGTTAATTGAACAAATATTATCTTGTAATTTTACAACCACATTTTAAACGTACCATCTTTTGCTTTCTCGTCTCAAATTTCGCAAACCTCCCTTTTAGTGCCTGAGATGAAGAACATCTGGTCCTATTTCACCCAAGTTTTCAATATATCGATCATATTGAGCTTGCTCTGCATCAAGCCAACATAGTTGCTCCTCGTCTGCAATTTCTTCTGCATGTACCTCATTGTAATCTCTAGCTATGAAACTCTCTAACTTAGCCTCATCTAAAGGAGGTGAATCATACACGTAATGATATGGAGGAGACTCGTTATTCGACGAACTCATTGTTGTTTTTTTAATTTGTGAAGTGTAATAAGTTGTGAAATAGGTTTTTTTTGTGAAGTGTGGGGGAGAAGAAGTGGTTTAGTGGATGTGAAGTGTGGATATATATAGCCGAGGGGTGAATTTTGGGTGGCCTAAAGCCGGCCTTGGGGAGGCATTTTTAAGGGAAGTAGGCCTCGGGGAGGCCTTGTGTCAGGGAGAATGTCAGTCACCCCCAAAGCCAGTCTCGAGGAGTACGATTTCAAGGGGGAAGCCGACCTCCAGTACTTTAGAAAGCCTATTTTTGAAAGCCGACAAAAAACGAGCCTATTTGTGAAAAACTAGGCAAAAACAAGCCTATTTTTGAAAAAAATTCATAATCTTGTACAATGAGATAGTGTTATAAGTTCTAGATTTAGTATCGGTTAAATTATATTTTATATATTAGATCACTATATATGGGAGTGTGTTAAATATATACTTCTATTAAAAGAGTTTTGAGGGCTTTAACATGGACTTAAAACTCATGTTAAACACTCTTGGTATGGTGTTAAAGTCTTCTCGTCAAATGGTTTTAACGCTTAGGCAGCTTCTTCTTCAAGCCTTTGGCGCACAATTGTCCCTTTGGCGCACAATTGTCCCTTTGGCAATTTTCAATTTAGCGAGGCAATGGTGGGGTGGCTGGTATGATATGACGACCTTCAAAGGCATTTGGTGAGATATTTTTATGCTCATAAAACTATTACCAAAAATTCATGTGCTAGGTAGATATTTTCGTGCAACTTTGCTGTTTTTCGCAACCAAACAATGTTTTTTTCGGCCAAATCAATATTTTATAAACAACTTACATATAAATTTACATTAAAATCAATACTTAGGATAATTGAAAAGGATGTTGATTATTGACCATGGAATCAGCAACTGGTTTGAGTTATCTGCTTTGTAGCAAATTGCCAATTTATTTTAGAGTTGCTCCCTTAGTTTTTGTATGTTCTTTTTTCTGTAGTGTTGTAAACGTGCCGTTTCTCCAAAGCTAAGGGATTATTGTTCTTATAATCCTCCAGGAAAGCCTCTTCCTTCTGGTCTAGTGGTCTACATCAAGTGGCATTGAATGGTTCAATCAATACGATTTGCGGGTTCAACCGGAATTTTAAAACATGAGATGAAAGTGATCAAAAGATGATATAGTTATATAAATCATTTAACTTTTGTTTGTGAGAGATCTAATGAGCTCGAAATCTAACTAATTCATGGTGAATTGATCAAAGTAGAAGAATCAAGTGTGTGTTCATAGTGTGTGAGTTGAGAGAGAATGGAGATGGAGGGAAGTTGCTTTCAAAAGAGTAATTCAATTATGTGGGAAAAGCATACATCATTAAGCTTAAACAAAGGTATTTATAACTCCTTTCACTAATCAAAACTCTCTAGCCTAATTAAGATGAATACAAGTTTAAAGGTCAAAACTAGTGTTGACTTGGTCCTAACAATCTCCCCCCTTTTTGAGCTTTAATACCTTATCCCAGTCTTCGTTCTTCAGTTTCATCTATTAGCTGATTGTTCTCTTTAGTAACTCTCAGATGTGCAACAAGATTTTTAATTACTTAACAATGTTTACATCTGAGCAGCCATTGCAGAAATTTGGAAGTTTCAGATACTCAAAGAAAATGTATTTCTCGTTGAATCTGTTTGAGTAAGGAAGACCTAAAACTGATTTACTTAAAATTTGAAGGATCTGGAAATTGAATATCAGTTTGGTAAGAATTTGACTGGAATTTTCAGATATTGGAGATTTTGATTTGGATTTTGTGGAAGAGAGTTTTAGTGAGGATATGATGATGATGTTTTTGTGTTTTGAAAAGAAAGGTTTGAAAGTTAAAATTTTGGATATGTGTGAAAATTTTAGTAAGAATGATTAGTATCGGTTAAACTTAGAATTGAAATGTATATGTTTTGTATGCAAGAAAGAATGATATGTACAATTAAGATCTGGATGAATGTGGATAATTTGTATTTGGTATGAAACAACAAATTAGAACATTTAAGCTTTTGAATGGATATGGTTGTTATGGAATTTGGAAAGAATGATTTAAACGATTAAATTTCGAATGGAAATGGATGTGAATTTGTGGTTTGACATTTCTGTGAATGTATTGGTTTCTTCTTTTTCACAAATGTAAATCGACGAAAATATAAACCTATAGATAGAGTTGTTTGTAGCGGAAATCTTTTCTTGAAGTTGTGGCTTTATTGATTTGTGATTATTGATAATTGTTGTTAGGGTAAAATGTTGATAAAGTTTACGCTCCCCCTCAAACAAACAATTATTGCTTAACAGATCTTTGGTTTCTTATTTACTCCCCCTTAACCGGTGCATATGACTTTTTTAATGCGGAGTAAACTGAGCTTAATATATTCTCCCCTCATATTCTCCCCCTCATGATGAACAAGATATATCTGAATCATCATGTAAAATATGAAGCTCAGTGAGGTGGAAGTAGGAAGAATCTTCGAAGCCCATTGATAAAAATGTGTTGAATAATGATATATTCACATTTTGAATGAACCAATATATAACACTTTATATCAGATAAACCCAGATCGTTGTTGTGTATGCAGAAATACGATCAAATCTTTTATCGTTTAATCGCAATGACCGTTGTAGATGACATAAAAGAACAGTCTCGTGTTTATCATCTGAAATCCCGAGTGTTTTTGATAGCGTTGGAGTACAGTCATAAAAAATGCACATGGAATCGAAAAGGGTAAACCGGGATCACATAGATTACCCGTTAACACAACAGTTACAAAAACTGTGTGACCTACATTCAGTGTTGACTCAGATGTTAGCACTGGTAGGATTTCCGTTCAATGATTGTGAAATATCAACATGTGTGATATCACTATGAATGTTCCGGATTTATCACAAAGATAAGCTTGGTATTTTGCGTGTGTCCTAAAAGTGTTTATTTCGGTTCTAGACTCAATTAGTGGACAAACGAAAGCGAGGACTGGAGAGACTTGTCCTCTTGTTCAATATCAACAATCTCCAAGTGAGATGTCGATAGCATATGAGCTTTTCTCCGAGAAAATGAAACAAGTACTTTTTAAGAAATACTTGAGTGGCTGGAAAGGTTGTGCTTTGCATCACTGGGTCCATGATGTCTATTTCAATATCAGAGAGCAACATATGCAATCTGATAGAGACGTGGCAACCCGGCTTTTAATCGGTTTAGTAAGGGTTTTTCGTTTTATTTAACCCTATCCCACCCTCCTCACTCAAGCTTACTTTTTCAATTTTCGACTACACCCTTATTTCATTTTACCATGTTTAGCTGAATTGCACCCCATACTATATTCCCCCTCTCAAATTTTATCTCAGCGCACCCCAATCAAGATCCCGTGATACTTGATTCTGCTCATCTATACCTATGGACCCTAACAGTAAGTCCTATATTGTAGGTGGCTCCTGGGGAAGATCATGCCGATTATAGCAGATCATAGGAGTAATTTGAGAGTGAACTATAACGCTCATGTGCAAGATATCAGCATTTATGATGTTACGTTGGAAGAATGAATTTACATGGATTTTCATCGGAAATGTATGTGTTTCCGGCATAAGTTGTTGCCTTTAAGATTGAAAAATGATTAGGTACAGCAACTTGAACAATTTTGGTAATACCGGACTCACATAGAGTATCCGTTAACACACCGTATGAATCGGTAGTCGTTTGCACAACCGGTGATTCAAATGTGTGACCTGTGTTTAGAGTTGGCGTAATTTTAGCTCTAGCAGGATTTCCACTCAATCCTCGTGAAGCACCAGATTGTGATGCCACTATGAGTGTTCCGCTGAATTCACGGAGATTCTTATTCAATAGTGTATTTGTCCTAAATTGGAAATATTTGACGGTGAGATCTAGACACACTGTGCATTGAATTAAGACGTAACCGGGGCAGAAGGTTAATGATTTCAATACCAACATACTCCGAATGAGCAATCGATAGATTATGTGCTACGTCCCTTGATGAAGTTGAAACAAATTCCTATTGAGGGGAATCTGGGTGGTTGGTGGTGGAGTGCAAATGCTTGACTGGGCCAGTTAAGTCTGGTGAAACATTCAACACATGAATGAACACATTTTAGTGAGGTTGCCCGGTTTATTGATGGTTTGGATGCACTCAAAGGTGTGTTTTCTTGATATTATCATGTTTTCACATCACCTTGCACTCACCTAAATCTATACCCTAGACTTGTACCCTCACATTTACCAATCGGCTAAAAGATATTTCCCTTGGAAGGTAAGACCGGTTCTGGCAAAACATGGGAAGGAATTGTCTTTTGGAAAAAAAAATTATCATTTAAAAAAAAATTCAATCGGGTATAAAAGTTTTGATATAAGAAAGTTTCTCCCCCTGGAAATACTAATTCTCCCCCTAGAATTAATATTTCTCCCCCTCGACAAAATAAAGATATATAAAATCATTTGAAGATCAAAATTGTACCTGTTAACAGCAATAGAGGGGTGGGAAAGAGTTTTTACGATTATGTGTTTTACAGATTAAGAGCGGGTTTCAAGCTGATGTACTTGAAAGCCGTCGTTATTGAAACAAAATAAACGGTTTAAGCCTTTAGATTTAGCATACCAAGTTTAGACACAAGAAAGTTAAAACGTTTTTCGTCTAAAGCCTTGGTAAACAAATCAGCTAATTGATAGTCGGTTGAAACGAAGTACAATTCCACATTACCATGTTCAACATGGTCTTTTATAAAATGATATCCAAAATCAATATGTTTAGTTTTGGAATGTTGAACAGGATTGCATGAAATTGCAACTGCACTTCGTGAATCACAATATAAAGGAATACGGCTGTATGAAAAGCCATAATCTTTTAATTGTGATTGCATCCAAATTACCTGGGATAAGCAGCTTGCAGCAGCACCCTATTCTGCTTCTGCAGTTGAAAGAGATACGCAATTTTGCTTCCGTGAAGACCAGCTCACCAATTTATCTCCCAGAAATTGGACACTTACATATGTACTCTTGCGATCCAGCATACATCCAGCATGGTCAGCATCAGAGAATGCAGTCAAGTCAAAAGAAGTTTCTATAGGATACCAAAGACCTAGATCTCGAGTACCCTTCAGATAACGAAATATACGTTTGACTGCTTGAAGATGTGATTCTTTAGGAGCAGCATGATACCGAGCACATATGCAAGTAGAGAACATAATGTCTGGTCGACTCGAAGTGAGATATAGCAAGGATCCGATCATCCCCCGATAATTTGTAATATCAACAAGTTTGCCATCAGGATCAGTATGCAATTTAGAACCAGGTGACATCGGCGTCGGAATTGGTTTACAATTATCCATAAGATATTTCTTCAAGAGATCAGTGATATACTTGGATTGATTGATGAAGATCCCGGTAGGTAATTGGCGAACTTGAAGACCAAGAAAGAAATCCATTTCACCCATCATACTCATCTCAAAACGTTTAACCATAAGTTCAGAGAACTTTTTGCAGTATTTGGGATTTGTAGAACCAAAAATGATATCATCGACATAAATTTGAATGATAACTACATTTTCCCCTTGTCGTTTGATGAAAAGAGTTGTATCGATTTTTCCTTTTGAAAACCAGAATCAACTAAAAATTTAGAGAGCACATCATACCACGCGCGAGGAGCTTGTTTCAAGCCATACAAAGCTTTGTCGAGAATATACACATGATTAGGAAAACTTGGATCTACAAAACCTTAGGGTTGATGAATGAACACTTCTTCATTTAGAATACCATTTAAAAATGCAGTTTTGACATCCATTTGATAAATAGTAAAATTCTTATGTGCTGCATATGCCAAAAATATTCGAATGGCTTCTATTCTTGCAATAGGAGCAAAGGTCTCTTCAAAGTCAATGCCTTCCTGTTGAGCATATCCTTTCGCAATGAGACGTGCTTTATTACGAATCACAATCCCATTATCATCCTTCCTGTTTTTGAATATCCACTTAGTACCTATAACAGATTTTCCGGGTGGTTTTGGAATAAGACGCCAAACTTTTAATCTTTCAAATTGATTGATTTCTTCTTGCATAGCAAGAATCCAGTCTGGGTCGGAGAGAGCTTCACTGACCTTCTTTGGTTCATTAGAGCTTAAAAATGCAGAAAAATGACATTCATCAACAGTGGCTCTACGGGTTTGAACAGAAGAATCAGGATCACCGATTATCTGATGTAACGGATGCTCTCTTGTCCATTTAAGAGAATGTGGAAGTGTAAGTTGACCAGGAATGATATTTGAGGTATCAGTGAATTCCGGATGAGGGATTAATGCAATTTGAACATTTAATGTAGACGGTGGAGGATCTACACGTTGAACGTTGAATTTGGAGAAATCAATCACCAAACGTGGAGGTTGTGCTGGAACTAAAGATAGATCTAAAGTAGAAGCAGCTTGACCATAAGGTGTGGAATTGACCGGAGATGATTGATTATCCGTGGGTGGCGAATCGTCTGGAGATGATTGATTTTGCAAAGGGGAAACATAATTGGAAGGAGAATAGTTGTTATTTGGAGCAGCAGATGTCAGAGAAGGAGAATCAGTAGAACTTGAATTTTGCATTTCAGGTACTGTAATGCTTTGAACATCGGCTACTGATGGAAATGGAACGCCAGCCTGCTCAAGTAAAATATGTCGAATGTTATGATAATCATCATAAAAATGTTCAAACAAGATATCTAAGTCATTTTCAGATGTGGAAGGCGACGATGAAGGTGAAGGAATTTCAACATTTGAACTTAATGAATCTAGAGGAAAGGTTTCATCAAAATTAACATTAACACTTTCTCTAATCGTTCGTTTTGACCGATTATATACTCTATAAGAAGCAGATTCACGTGAGTATCCAACAAAAATTCCTTCATTAGCTTTTTCATCAATTTTGTTCAATTTATCTTTATCATTCAGAATGAAGCAACGACTCCCAAAAATATGGAAAAATTTAACATTGGGAATGCGGTTATTAATCAGTTCATATGGCATTTTGTTGTAGGTTTTTATTGATGATTGAACGATTTTGAGTGAAACAAGCCATACTAATGGCTTCTGCCCATAGAGATAATGGGAGTTTAGAAAATGAAAGCATGGTACGAGCAGCTTTAACCAAGGTACGATTTCGTCGTTCAACAACCCCAATTTGTTGAGGTGTTCGGGCAGCGGAAAATTGATGGGTTATACCAATTGATTCAAGAAAAGAATCTAAAATTTGATTTTTGAATTCAGTCCCATTATTAGTACGAATGGTATGAACTTTTAAATCCAAATTTGTTTGAGTTTTCTTGATGAAGGCTATTATGATATTAGCTGCTTCATCTTTTGAACGCAAGAAATAAACCCATGTATATCGAGAATAATCATCAACAATCACCAACACATACCGTTTGCCGGCTAATGTTTGAACACTCATGGGACCACATAAGTCCATTTGAAGTAATTCAAGCGGTTTTGAAGTACTTTGAACTGGTTTTGGCTTATGAGATTGTTTAGTCATTTTGCCCATTTCGCAAGATGAACAAAGATGATCTTTAACAAATTTAACATCTGGAAGACCAGATACATGGCCACCTTTTACCAATTTGTTGATAGTTTTGAAATTAAGGTGAGAGAGACGACGGTGCCATAACCAAGATTCATCTGATGATGCTGTTGACATTAAACATACTTCTTCAAGTGGAACTACGTCATTTAGATTGATAGTAAATAGATTTGTCTCACGAGATCCAGTAAGAAGTTCTTCGCCATCATAGGTGCGAACAGCACATTTCTTTGTTCGAAAATTTACTTCCAAAGTTTTATCACAGAATTGACCAATACTAAAAAGATTGTGTGCAAGATCTTCAACATAGGTCACATTCCGGATGATAAAATTGTGACGAATTATATCTCCAATACCCATGTTAGCGGCTAAATGGTCATTCCCAAAACGAACAGTACCCAAATATTTGTCTCTAAAATTCATTAATAAGTTCTTGTTTCCGGTCATGTGTCTTGAACAACCAGAATCAAGATACCATATATTCTACATAAAACAATTAAAACAAAAAGGTACCCAATCAGATATGGGTCCTACTCGATTAGTAAAACATGTTTTACGAAGAATATTTGAAATGGATTGAATTTAGAGTTTTGGAGAACTGCAAGGAAGCAGTTCTGGGTTTGTTAATTTGATAGACCATTTTAAGGATTTCTCAGGAGAATGTAAAATCCAGGATGATTGTTCATTTTTAATCCATATATATTTAACAAACGTGGATGGTTTTTGATTTAGCTTGGGAGACGGAGTTGAGGAACCAGATTTTGACGATTTAGGTGTAGAAACTACGTGATAAATAGATTTTGGCGATTGATGTGTAGAAACTACGCGATAAACAGATTTTGGCGATTGATGTGTAGAAACTACGCGATAAACAGATTTTGGCGATTGATGTGTAGAAACTATGCGATAAACAGATTTTGGCGATTGATGTGTAGAAACTACATTATTAACTGATTTTGGATATTTATTTGCAGAAACTACACGTTAAACTGATTTTGAAGATTTATTTGCAGAAACTACACGATAAACTGATTTTGGCGATTTAGGAGAAGAAAGTGTAGTTGGTGATGTGTGAGATCGAGCGAGCATTGTGTTGCAGGGTTCTGGATAACAAATTGTACATGAGTGAATGATTGAACCATTTTTTGAAGAACATCATGTCGTGGACCACAAGGAGCATCTCTTCTAACAAAATATCGTGTATCATATTGTGAAATTGGTTTATTAGTTTTTCTATCAAAATAAACCTTTTTGCCAGTTTTATCTGTTTTAACATTCAAATTGACACCATTAACAGTAAAATTAACAGGACGATAAATTGCAGAATCATATACAATACCATAAAGTGTAGCAGGAGAAATAAATGTTGTCGAGTTATTACATTTATTGAAATTAGAAAAATAAGAAGCTAAAAACGAAGAAGATCTAGACTTCTTAAGCTCATTGGACTTAAGCATACTAGACTTAGTCGACTTAGACTTCTGATACTGCTCAACTTCTTTCACCCCGCCTTGCATCGGCTTCTTAAGCTTGGAATTTAAATTTTTATCTGAAAATTTTAAAACAGTGGAATTAGAATTTCTTTTTAAAATATTTGGATTTTTAGGAGTGGAAAAATTATCATTGACTGATGTTGGCTTTGGAGAAGCACTTTGATTTGAAACAAATTTTATTTCAACAATTTTATCTTCTAAATTATGAATTTTTGTTTGTAAAGCGGATTTTTCTTTGTCAAATGTCTTATGTTTTTCATCTATTTTGGTTTCCAATTGACAAATTTTCTTTTCTAGAATTAGAGAGGGTATGTAAATTTTGCGGGCTACTTTTTGTTGAAGTACAGCATTACCATTAATCTCAAATTCTTCTGGTATAATAATTGGAAAATAATCCTCATTTTCAAATTTTGTCTTTTCAGTTTCATATGTTTTGTTTAATTCAGTGTAATTGAAACTAATTTGGACATTTTCCTTTTTAGCTCTGTTGAAAACTTCAATTTCTTCTTCCTCATCTGTCATACAAATGAAGCTCTGCCAAATATCTACATGCATGTATTTAGAATCATATAGTGTTGGGAGCACGTTACATGCCATTTTAAGATATTTTGGATTATTAGCTCCCAGTCATTCTCTTGAATTCAAATATTTGAAATCTTTAGGCTTGTTCAAATGAATTGTTTGATCAGTTTGTCTTCGTTTAGCAATTATTTCTTCTAAGTGTTTGATGTGAGAAGAAAGTTGAATTTTATCATGTTGAAGTTGATGAATGACATTCGGTTTGTTATTTAATTCTCGTGATGTTTTGATGTCATTTTCATGTAGGTTTTCAGATAATTCTTTTATTTGTGTGTTTAATGATTTAAACTGTTTCTCATTATCATCGAATTCTTTTTGTTTACGTTCCAACCAGTTTTTATTATTTGATATTCATGAAACGTTTCAATGTATAACTTGTAATGTTTATCATTTGATCATTTGATGTTGAACTTTGTGTATTTTGAAGATTGGTTATTTCAATTTCTTTTTCAGAAATTGTATGAGACAAATGCTTAATATCATTCTCATATTTAACCTTCAATTCTGATACGTGATTTTGTACCTTCAGACTCTCTTTCTCAAAATGTTGATTTTGTTTAATACAATGAACAAATTGTTTATGTTCTTTTTCTAAATCAGCTAAACTTTCTAGGAGTTTAGTATTTAATTCTTTTTCATTCAAAATGTTTTGTTTTAAAGAATCAATTTCAGAAATCTGGTTCGTTACAAAACAATTATCAGAATCAATTAAATGTGAAGAATTAGACAAGAAATAACTCATTACCTCTATTTCTTTGTTAGCCTCTTCATTTAAACGATCAGAAATCTCAGCATTCTCACGTGCCATGAAGCATAAATTTGCTGAATGTTCTTCATCCTCGGGATCTGAGTCTTCCATCCACTGAAGATCTTCTGCTAATAACACCTTGCATGTTTCAATTTGCTTGGCCATTAACATCTTGCGTTTAAAGTATTCAGAATCCCGAACTTTAGGTTTCTTGCAATCACGGGAGAAATGACCAGTAATTCCACAATTATAGCATTTCTTTGTAGGATCCAAAGGTATGATTGTTGGTTTGTCAGTTGTGTTTGAAGCAGATGGTGCAGACTTAAAATTGGATGAAAACCTCTGATTGTTGTTTGTTGGCTTTGAATAGTACTTTTTCTCATATCTTGAGATGAAAGACATAGCTTGCAAGACTTGTTCCAGTTCTTTCTCCATTTCTTCTTTTGTATCCATTGCAAGTTCTTCTGTGTTTTCTTTCATTTTACCAGATGAATTCGACTGATATTGTTTTGTAAGAAGAGCAAGAGTATCAAGAGTATTGGCAGTTTCTTGTTTAGATTTGACGATGTCTTTCACCATGGGAGCATTTTGTAGTAAATACTCATAAAGTTCATGAACATCAATTGAGCGTAAATCCTTGTGTTGCATAGCACTGTTTCCAAACATAGCCCACTCAGGATGGAGACTGTTGATGAACTTGATGTGGATCTCAAGATGTTCCTTTTTCAAATTGTTTCTTCGAAGTTCATTCAACAAATTGCAATAACGGTGATATGTGCTTTCCAATTCTTCCCCGGTGGTAGCCTTAAATGATTGATATGCATTTAACGTGGTAACCATTTTTGCTTTGTTTCCTAAAACAGTGCCCTCCATTTGCTTTCTAATTTCATCCCAAATTTCTTTTCCAGTTTCTAAACTATCCAAACTGTTATAAATCTCATTCGGTAAACTTTGAAGGATGAATGAAAAAGATTGTAAATCAGCTTTAGCTCTTTGTTTTTGTTGAGCATCATATCGAGCCGGAGGAAGTGATCTAATGAGCTCGAAATGTAACTAATTCATGGTGAATTGATCAAAGTAGAAGAATCAAGTGTGTGTTATTAGTGTGTGGGTTGAGAGAAAATGGAGATGGAGGGAAGTTGCTTTCAAAAGAGTAATTCAATTATGTGGGAAAAGCATACATCATTAAGCTTAAACAAAGGTATTTATACCTCCTTTCACTAATCAAAACTCTCTAGCCTAATTAAGATGAATACAAGTTTAAAGGTCAAAACTAGTGTTGACTTGGTCCTAACAGTTTGGTACAAGTTTTTATACTTCCTCCGATTCAAAATCATTTAACTTTTGCTTGGTACAAGTTTATATACTTCCTCCGATTCAAAATAACTTTTACTTGGTACAAGCTTCATAAATTGCATGTTAGGCTCAATTGGCTCAAGCCCAATTACAAATACCCCCTAAGTTGAAATGAGCCATTAACTAAAAACTACACAAAATAACCACTGAAAACATATCCCGCTGTATTTATGTTAGCAGTTTTGAGTCTGTTATTAGAATTTGTTTTGTAAGCATTTAAAAGGCACATAAATATCAGATGTGGGAAGATAGGGCCGGTGGTGGTCAAAAGACTCAAAACGAGTCATTTTTTTATTCTTTGTACATTTCAAAAATTGCTTGTTAAGGGTGACCTGAAACACTGTTGTACCAAATCATTTAAGGTGCTGTTTGTTTTTTTTGAGAGAAAAGGTTTGCAGTCTGCGGACCACATCTGCCAAGTGATGTAGCTTCTGAGATGGACAAAATTAACATCACCAAAAATTAGGGCAAATATACCCAAATTAGGGCAAAATCAACGTCAATCAGATTTTGGGGTAGGGAACGCCGGAGACTTGACCGGAGACGACGACTGAGAGAAGGAGGCGTCGGAGAAAGATAGGTGACGAGAGAGGGAGATAACGACGGAGAGAGAGAGAGAGAGGCGATGAGAGAGAGACGACGGAGAGAGAGTGTCACACCCCGCCAAAAAAATGAGTTTTACTTCATTTAAAATGTTTTGCGGAAGAACAAAGGTGTAACGTTCATGACAACATAGCAAAAATTAAGTAAACAAACAACCACGCATTAACGAAAAATAAAGGTTTGTTTCACTTTCCAAAAGTAGAAAGTTTTCCAAAAATAGTAAGTTTCCTAAAATAGAAATTGTTTGAAATGAAATGATTGTTCGTAAACTTAATGTTTTAATCATGGCTCACGACAATCCCAATGCTCATATCCTCCAAACTCCACTGCACCTAATTACCTGGAAGAACATAAATAGTAAAAGGGTCAACAATAATGTTGAGTGAATCCACAGGGTTAATGTAACACCGCAAAATTTAGGAATCGTTTTTTTTTAAATGCCCGAAGGCGATTAGGTAATCCTCTAGGTTAGTTAGTTTAGTTTAGTTTACAAACAAGGTCCCACAAATAGCTTCCAAATAAACATTTCTTAAACAATACATTAACGGTGTCACTTAAACGACATGGCTCATTTTTTTAAAACATATCAACTGAGCTCGGTCAATCATCCCGTCCAAAGCACCGATCACCTGAAAAGATTCAACGAGAGAGGGATTAGCACAAAGCTAAGTGAATGAATATAATCTACAATTTCTGTAAAGCCCAACAAGCTAGCATAGACATCTCTACTATCTGAAGGCCACCTAACCACGTATCATTGTTCACTAAAACACGGAAGTTATAAAACATCTCCGGTTGGGGAATCACTGGAACACGGAAGTTATAAAACATCTCCGGTTCGTTCGAGAAGATCGGGGTCCTGCCGGAGCCTTAAACCATGGTCGGCCAAACCACGGTAACCGATAGCGTTTCGTATCCAACACCCGGGCAACTCCCTCCCTTTGACCATGCAACAAATACAGGTAAGGTCGGATACCCTTTAGTCGATACCCATTGCCCAGCGCACTGACTTCTCAAACCTCGGTCACCAAGTCAAACCGAGTTGTTGCTACCAATCGAGCCAAGTCTCTTCACCTATGTGCACATGGTCATGTATGGTATTCCCTAACACTAGGCATACATAGCAAGTAGACTAGCTACGAAAAACACCGCGAAAAACGTCACAACTGAGTTCCCAATCGCGAACTCTAGTTCGCGATCGCGAACTAGTGTTCGCGTCGGGAACTCATATCGTGATCTAGTTCGCGACGACCAACCAAATCCGCTGGAGCTACTTCGCGATCGCTAAGTGGAGTTCGCAACGCGAACTCCCCTTTTCTGGTATGTCCCTGCAATTTTCTTCAAGGTATGCAAATACCAACCAATTTAAACCAAACTCAAGTTGGAGGTTAAATCCACTCACCGTTACTTCCACTCGTCGAACTCAGAGGTCTAATGTTTCTGAGTCACGATCCCGATTCCTGTACACCAAAGGAATACCGAATTAGTATATAATTCCACAAAATTATAAACAATGTTAAATATACATTTAACACTAACACTTGCACTAACTAGATAGCCGAACACTTAAACCATCATATGAACATGTCATGACCATCTACACTTACACAACAAGTCAAATAATCCGTTTGCAAGTCTTTCATTCAAACGGGTCAAACCGGACTATTAAACGATAATACATCCTACCACTATAATCACATCATCAAGTTACAATTTACCAATTGTTATCAATAACATTTCTTTTCACACAAACCCGACCAAATACTTATACTTTCACAATTCAAGTGTCTTAGTCATTTTACTACTAATTGGCCCAAACGGGTCAAACCACATATTTAACTTAACACTTCCAAACACAACCTTAATTGTTATAATTATACCATTTAACAATTCCCAATTAGCTAGTCATTTCAACAAGACCAAATTCTATCTTTTATACAAAATCACATACATACCACTTACTAGTTCATAATTTACATAACTATCCAAACACTATAAAACTAGCATTTTTATCAAATCTCACCAAACTTGACACAAATCATTAAATAACATTTCTAGCATGTTAATTTAACCTTTCTAGTAATAAAAGTCATACAACACCTAAATGACATTTTACACCAATATAACAACTAGTTTACTATTTAAACATAAAATACCAATTAGCTCTTTAACTAACAATTTTGACTCACACTATCACAACTAGTCATTTTATCAATTAACACAATAGTTGATTATAATCCCAACTAACATATTCAACATGTCATTTAACATAACTAGACATAAATTCTATAAATCACAATCTCACTAGCAAGTCATAACTAGTTACCCAATTCTACAAGATTAACACTTCCTACATTAACATTAAAACCCATATTAAGTCTAGTTAGAAGCATAATCCAAAACCACACAATTGATACACACACACACACCGCCACGCACACACACACACACACACATGTGTACATTTTGCTAAAAAGGTTGTACCTTATGCTAAAATACTTGTACCCATACAACAAAACATGTCAAACTTTGTATAAACAATTAACATAACATTTAACACCATAATCACCAACCAAAACTCAAGAACACATAAACCCTAATTTATCAACTATCATGGAATCGAAAATAAACACCCATAGATTAAAGCTTACCTCAAGTGCTACTCAAAAACGGGTTCGGATTAAAGATTGACTAAGAAGCGAGCACAAGATCTTCCAAAACACCAAGAACAACAAAAGATGGTTATGGAGGAAGAGAGAGAGAAAGCAAGTGAGTATGGATAAGAAATGAGGAGGAAGAAGAAGGAAGGGGTGCCCCCTCCCCTTGGATGCCGAACTCACTAAGGGGGGGCCCACTTGGCCTTTTTTTGTCTTTTAACTCAAATTTAAACAATGCAATTTAAAAGTCCCTTTCGTAGTTAATTTATTTAAAATACCAAACGGACTCCAATTTTAAAAACGAAAGCATTTCTGGAGACGAAATCTGACAAGGAATCCAAAGATATAAAAATCACATTTTCATTTAAACATTTCAGAAAACGGATATTTTAATCCCTTGATTAAAATATCACAAAATGACAAAAGGTCAAACAATTCATTTAACACTTAATCAATTTATTCCACATATGGTCAAATAGATATTTTCAAATATCCAAATATACTTAAAACAACTAGGCCAGTTTTTGGATGTTACAACTCTACCCTCCTTAAAGAGGATTCCGTCCCCGGAATCCAACAACAATATTCAAATAGCAAGTATTTATCACAATAAGTTTTCGACTCTATTCCAATCAATTTCATACATACATGCTCAAATAAAATTACATTCAATTTGTCATACACTTCATAGTATAATTAGCAATTCCAACTTTTCCATATTATGTTCCCGCAAAACATCGCCATTTCAGTTAACAATCAATTCATTTCTGTAGTCTATACTTACTCCAAATAATCTCATTACTCCTATAGCATTTACCACTCATAACAAGATAACATTCCTCATGTCATAAAAGTTAATCAACTAGCATAAGTTACAACATCATTTCCATACACAAGGTCATACGCTTATTTCAAGTCTCAAATACCTACTCGTTTTATTCTTTATTCTAACGAAAATTGCAATCATGCACAGTCTAACTCGTTAACCGACCTAAAATTTTACAAATTTCCAAAACAAAATTACCGGTCTTAATCATTTAATTCTCAAAACTACCCCTTTCATAACATAAAGTCACACCAATTTTGCATACTAAGCACAAACGGGTCAAAAACAAGCAATTCTCCGCGACACTATCCAAGTCCCTAGCTAAACATACTTCTAACAATCATATAATATTCCATGCTTAATCGGCCATATTACACGGGTGACACAATTTTATAAAGTCAAGTTGCACGTTTTGACAAAACTAGTCACAGTTTACACAATTCAAGTCTACCCCACATAACTCATTACAATCATGGCAATATAAATAGCAACATCTTTTATACTAAATTAGTCATACTCGCGACCTAACAGATCAAAACAAGTTCTATTATCCAAAAAATTGTTTTATCACGTCCGTAACATGCTATAGTATTTAACAAAACCCACTTATACAATTAGCAACGATTATCATCATAATCAAGGTTTAACAACTAAAAGCATCCAATCCAGTCTTGACACTAATCACCTTAAACGGGTCAACATTGAGGAATTTATCATAACGGTTTCAAACATACAATTCACAGTTCATTAACATGTCAAACTCATGTGATGACTAATAAGCATTTTCAATACATGCCAACTTTTACTTAGACTTCAAATCAACCAATCACAATTCAACTAGTTCTTAGCTCTTACTTATTAAACATCCAAATAGAAAGGTAATTTCATCAATTCAATTCGCAATTACGCATAAGCAATAGTTATCGTTTCTAACACGTTATTTCTTTTAGAAACATATCTCTTAAGACATAAAAGCTCAAAATTTCAATTTGACAACCTTCATTACAATCCATAAAACATTATCATCACCCATTTAAATTATGATAATTTCCATTAACATAAATCATTTCGATACAATCACTAAATCTATATACTAGATCAAAGTATAAATCACGTTTTCAAAGCCTTCTCAAATATTTCCATAATCAATGCAAATCATTTAACAAACTCATTTATCTTCCACTATTACTATCACAAATCATCTCAAAAGTTCTACACACACAATTCCTTAGTCGCATTTCAGATTTCGATTTCGACATATGAAACAATTCAGTAATTTATCGTAAGCATTTCAGATCATTCCGATAATTTAACCCCGACTAACGGTCATAATTAACGGCTATAACAAAAGCAAGCATCAATTTATTCACTTTGGACATGCATTTCCGACTCTTACTATACAAGTCACTACATGTGACCCGACAAGTCACAATAAAAATTTCAACTTTTCACATAACCAACACTAGTCCTATTTGGACTATTCAATTCACGCATACAATTCCACCCATTTTAATTACAAGCATCGCATTCCCACGGTTTACAATAATTACTACCATACTCAATTGGATCCACGGTCACATATATTGTGACCGAAACCGACATGCAACCGGTACTCTTCGCTTCTCCCGAAGTGAAGGAACGACCAAAACTATTACAATCAATTAATCACCAATTTGCACAATACGGAAAACAAGCAACTTTAACCACCGAGACACTATGTGTGTCCGGACAACCAGAAAAGATTCAATCGCTTATAACATTATTCATAACTCTGATTAAACTAGACTAATCCATACATCATAACACACTAATCTTAGTCCAAGTTCAACAGTTAAAGACATGAAAGCATGCATCATTTATATCCACAAAACTCCCGACATATAAGATGTATCCCTAATCAACAAGCAATCAATTATTCTAATTCAAGTGATATAACACACCACGGGTAAGCAGTTCAGTTCATCACAACATTTCACAAGTCTTAATTAAGCAATCTTCTCAATTAAGAATTCTACATAAACACAAGTATTGAGTTTATTAGCGCACACCCGAGCTATCATTGTCGGTCTAACGTTGGTGAAGATCCCCCGACCGCCCCCGTCCTTGACCCACAACCCATTCTCTTTTCCCCAAGGTCAACTCCCATCTTGCCCAAATTGACCACCTCTAATGTACTTCATTTTCCCACGTGCGTATATATGCTCCTCGGGTAGTTCCCGCATCGTTACTTGATGAGCCAACATTTCCTAGGGCTAAGGGGGTCGGGTTCTCTTTACCTGTCATATCTATAACAATCACAACAACTCACGAAAGCTTAGTTTAAATCGTTAGTAACTACATACTAACTATAAACTAACTTCATTCGCATTTGCTCTAATCCCACTCGTCCGAAATGCTTGACCAAACTCGAGCCACGATTTGGGAATGGAACACCAACCCCGTGTATCCATCGCCAAACCGAAGCTCTGATACCAAGTTGTAACACCGCAAAATTTAGGAAGCGTTTTTTTTTTAAATGCCCGAAGGCGATTAGGTAATCCTCTAGGTTAGTTAGTTTAGTTTAGTTTACAAAAAAGGTCCCACAATAAGCTTCCAAATAAACATTTCTTAAACAATACATTAACGGTGTCACTTAAACGACATGGCTCATTTTTTTAAAACATATCAACTGAGCTCGGTCAATCATCCCGTCCAAAGCACCGATCACCTGAAAAGATTCAACGACAGAGGGATTAGCACAAAGCTAAGTGAATGAATATAATATACAATTTCTGTAAAGCCCAACAAGCTAGCATAGACATCTCTACTATCTGAAGGCCACCTAACCACGTATCACTGTTCACTAAAACACGAAAGTTATAAAACATCTCCGGTTGGGGAATCACTGGAACACGGAAGTTATAAAACATCTCCGGTTCGTTCGAGAAGATCGGGGTCCTGCCGGAGCCTTAAACCATGGTCGGCCAAACCACGGTAACCGATAGCGTTTCGTATCCAACACCCGGGCAACTCCCTCCCTTTGACCATGCAACAAATACAGGTAAGGTCGGATACCCTTTAGTCGATACCCATTGCCCAGCGCACTGACTTCTCAAACCTCGGTCACCAAGTCAAACCGAGTTGTTGCTACCAATCGAGCCAAGTCTCTTCACCTATGTGCACATGGTCATGTATGGTATTCCCTTACACTAGGCATACATAGCAAGTAGACTAGCTACGAAAAACACCGCGAAAAACGTCACAACTGAGTTCCCAATCGCGAACTCTAGTTCGCGATCGCGAACTAGTGTTCGCGTCGGGAACTCATATCGTGATCTAGTTCGCGACGACCAACCAAATCCGCTGGAGCTACTTCGCGATCGCTAAGTGGAGTTCGCGACGCGAACTCCCCTTTTCTGGTATGTCCCTGCAATTTTCTTCAAGGTATGCAAATACCAACCAATTTAAACCAAACTCAAGTTGGAGGTTAAATCCACTCACCGTTACTTCCACTTGTCGAACTCAGAGGTCTAATGTTTCTGAGTCACGATCCCGATTCCTGTACACCAAAGGAATACCGAATTAGTATATAATTCCACCAAATTTTAAACAATGTTAAATATACATTTAACACTAAAACTTGCATTAACTAGATAGCCAAACACTTAAACCATCATATGAACATGTCATGACCATCTACACTTACACAACAAGTCAAATAATCCGTTTGCAAGTCTTTCATTCAAACGGGTCAAACCGGACTATTAAATGATAATACATCCTACCACTATAATCACATCATCAACTTACAATTTACCAATTGTTATCAATAACATTTCTAATCACACAAACCCGACCAAATACTTATACTTTCGCAATTCAAGTGTCTTAGTCATTTTACTACTAATTGGCCCAAACGGGTCAAACCACATATTTAACTTAACACTTCCAAACACAACCTTAATTGCTATAATTATACCATTTAACAATTCCCAATTAGCTAGTCATTTCAACAAGACCAAATTCTATCTTTTATACAAAATCACATACATACCACTTACTAGTTCATAATTTACATAACTATCCAAACACTATAAAACTAGGATTTTTATCAAATCTCACCAAACTTGACACAAATCATTAAATAACATTTCTAGCATGTTAATTTAACCATTCTAGTAATAAAAGTCATACAACACCTAAATGACATTTTACACCAATATAACAACTAGTTTACTATTTAAACATAAAATACCAATTAGCTCTTTAACTAACAATTTTGACTCACACTATCACAACTAGTCATTTTATCAATTAACACAATAGTTGATTATAATCCCAACTAACATATTCAACATGTCATTTAACATAACTAGACATAAATTCTATAAATCACAATCTCACTAGCAAGTCATAACTAGTTACCCAATTCTACAAGATTAACACTTCCTACATTAACATTAAAACCCATATTAAGTCTAGCTAGAAGCATAATCCAAAACCACACAATTGATACACACACACGCACACCGCCACGCACACACACACACACATGTGTACATTTTGCTAAAAAGGTTGTACCTTATGCTAAAATACTTGTACCCATACAACAAAACATGTCAAACTTTGTATAAACACTTAACATAACATTTAACACCATAATCACCAACCAAAACTCAAGAACACATAAACCCTAATTTATCAACTATCATGGAATCGAAAATAAACACCCATAGATTAAAGCTTACCTCAAGTGCTACTCAAAAACAGGTTCGGATTAAAGATTGACTTAGAAGCGAGCACAAGATCTTCCAAAACACCAAGAACAACAAAAGATGGTTATGGAGGAAGAGAGAGAGAAAGCAAGTGAGTATGGATAAAAAATGAGGAGGAAGAAGAAGGAAGGGGTGCCCCCCTCCCCTTGGCTGCCGAACTCACTAGGGGGGGCCCACTTGGCCTTTTTTTGTCTTTTAACTCAACTTTAAACAATACAATTTAAAAGTCCCTTTCGTAGTTAATTTATTTAAAATACCAAACGGACTCCAATTTTAAAAATGAAAGCATTTCTGGAGACGAAATCTGACAAGGAATCCAAAGATATAAAAATCACATTTTCATTTAAACATTTCAGAAAACGGATATTTTAATCCCTTGATTAAAATATCATAAAAGGACAAAAGGTCAAACAATTCATTTAACACTTAATCAATTTATTCCACATATGGTCAAATAGATATTTTCAAATATCCAAATATACTTAAAACAACTAGGCCAGTTTTTGGATGTTACAGTTAAAGTAAAGTGTAAGGTAAAGTAAATGTTTTTGCTACTCAAAATGTTTGTTATGAAAATGATTTATGACTGAAAATGTATAAGGTTCAACACTCATATGATATGAGAAGTAAATATGAAAAGTGAAGTGTAATTGTAGAATATTGATATTGACGTTTTCATACATATTTCTATCCGTCAATATCGTGCAAATTGTGTACGTTTTATATTGAAAACCACTATGATATTACTCAATTTGATACTTGTTGTGCATTCAGGTCATTGAGATGAAGATTAGCTAAAACGGGTTAAAAACGGAGCTAAAAAGATAGAAGATAAAGATTTCTAGACATCCTCACGTTGGGAAGTCAATGGGAAGTCGATGGGAAGCTGCTCACATTGGGAAGTCAGTGGGAGAATCCTCCCAACGAGATAGAAAAATTTCTGTTTCAGTTCTCCCATCCACCTCCCATCGAACTCGATGGGAGCTCGACGCGAAGTTACGCGGGAATGCACCATTTATGCCAGTTCAATGCGAATTAAAAAAAACTTTGGAGGGGGCTGTGTTTTTGGGCAGTTAAGAGGACGAATTTTAGCAGTTTTCAAGGGGGTTCTTCATCAAATCAAGCAATTCATTGGATTTTCATTATTTCCTTCTAAACAATGTTTGGTATTATGAATTTCTATGTTTGTTTGGTGATTATTAGCATCTCTATGGGCTAATAATCTTAATATTTACTATGTGTGACTGATTTTAGGGTTATGTTTGGTTAAAATTAGGATTATCTATCTTTTGTTTGAACAATTGTTGGTAATGCATTAATCTTTCGGTTTATACCTTTGATCTTTGTCGTTTAATTTATTTAATGGTGATTAGTTTAATTATTGACAACATTTGAACTAGTTACTATTATCCTCATCTTTTCACTTAAGTGACCTAGATGGCAATTCACTAGGAATAGGGATTGAAATTAGATTCCAATAAGTTAGGGTAAATTGGATGTCTAACCGTAGTAACGGAAGTTCTAGATTAGAGGGTTTAGGTGATCCAAACCTATTAAATCAACAACTCGAGGTGTGATTAGATTACAACTTTTGAGAGAAGGGATTCCTTTTAGTTGTGTCTAGTTTATTAAACGGGATTAAGAGGGATCTAGTACCGTGACCTCTAGAACATTAGAAGTAATCGGGGCTTAATAACCGGACATAGACCTAAATGAAGTCATGCATAGTGAATATACTTTAATATTTTGAAAACAATCTTCTAAACCCAATTCCATTTCACTTCTTAAGTATTTGTGTAATCAATTTAATCTTTATAAATCGAAACAATGAAACTTTTAATCAACATAATTAATTTGTTAACTTTTGATCATTGGATTACATAAATCGCTCCCTGAGGATTCGATAACCCTTATACTTGCCTAAGCTATACTACCCGCGATTAGGTATACTTGCCTATGAACGTGGTAGTCTAGATTAGTGGTATTTGGAGCTTTATTTTATAACTAGATATACTTCATCAAATATCTACAATTACTAGTTATGTTTATGAAAATGTGTTGAACAAGTTGTTATGTTTGACATCGCATGAACTGTTATCCCCAACAGGTAGCTAGTCTATTGAGTTAATATACCAACCCCTAAGTCCACAATCAACACTTCAACTCCAGTATGTTGTTCTTTTTTGGATATACACTCCCGAAAGATGTCTTGGATAAACCAAGTAATGATCAAATAATGTTGGGAGGATGAGTGTCAGCCAATAGTACTATCTGGATATCCATGGTCTAGATTCACTAGCTAATGATTGCTGGTAACCTTAGTCTGGTATAATAATTGTTTGTCATGACAATGCGATAATGAAAATGTATAGATGTTGTTGTACAGTCATAGTAAAACAGTAGCAATTTATGTTTATGTTTTCCACCCCAAAGTTTATAAAACAGTTAAAAGAGTAAAAGGGGTCTGTGGACTCACCTGGCAAAGCTTAGCGACAAATACTTAAGACAGAGGAATCCTTTGGAGACTCCTAGCTTCCTAAATAATTTAACTAATGATTAGACTAAGCTAACACAGACGATTCTATATACGATATAAGTTAAGCATTATGTATTTTCATGTTATGTTTTATGTTTTGTGACATCGAATGAATTTGGGTTATTGGACCTTAATAGGTCGAAATGAAATGAAATGAGATGAAATGAAATGGACTTCGAAATGAAATGAAATGAAATGGGCTTGGGTTAGGCTTATTGGGCCTAGATTGGGCCTATTGGGCCACTAGGTTGGGCCACTTGGGCCTCTTATTGGGCTTAGGTCCACTTAGATTGGGCCATGGATTGGGCTTGGCCCAATTGGGTTCGGTTTGGTTAAGTATGGGCCAAAGGTTTGGGCTTTGGTCCAAATGGGCTTGGATACTAATGGGCCAACTAAGGTTTGGGCCCGATGGACTAAAGTAGATCGATATGGGCCAAGTACGGGCCTTGGCCCGATTGGGTATTCGGGTTTGGGTCCACGGTTTGGGTCAAGATCCGGCCTTGACCCGGTTTGACTTATTGGTCAACATTGGTCAAAATTGGTCAACGATAGTCAACACTTGGGTTCTAGATTTCGGCTAGGGTTTAGGGTATACTATAATTCGGTCAACCAAAGTCAACTACGGTAAATCTAGCTATCGTATGGTCAAATAGTCAACCCTAAAGTCAACTAGGGTTAGGGTTCGGTCTAGGGTTGGCCGAAGGCCAAAACCTTACGGTTTTGTGTTCTAGGTCGAGTCTAGATTGGCTTGGTTCAAGGTTTGGGGGTCTAGACTAGGTATGGTTCGAATCTAGGGTTCTAGATTTAGG
This sequence comes from Calendula officinalis, assembly GCA_963853835.1. Lineage (NCBI taxonomy): Eukaryota > Viridiplantae > Streptophyta > Magnoliopsida > Asterales > Asteraceae > Calendula > Calendula officinalis. The sequence goes on along the minus strand of OY970820.1, from coordinate 85,760,389 downwards.
GTTTTAGCATGCACAAGTCGAGATCTAGGGTTCTAGGTCACGGATTTAGTAACAAAATAACAAGATCATGATCAAGCTTATCACATACACACACAATCGCACACAATCCGTACGTATGCATGCATGTAGCTACGGATTTGGGAGCTAACCGAGACCACATGGCCTAGGGCCATGGTCTCGGGTTCGAATCTATCAAGAACAAAGCAAAAATAACCATGCAAGGATCGGATATCATACCTAGTAACCGAGATTTGGAAGAGAAAGAACAAGATCGAATGGGACGGCTTCAACTCGAACTCGGGACTTGCTCTAGGGTTAGGAACGGCCGAAATCAACAAAGAACAAAAGAATGTGGTCATGGGGTTTATATGTGGACGAAATTAGGGTTAGGATGGAAGAGTTGTGATCTAATAAGGACTCTTTCAAAAAGGAATTAGGATAAGGATCAAGTGAAGTGATAAGGCCAAACATTTTAGCACATGGCCAACACCACAAGGGTGTTTTGGCCGAGATTATGGTCGAACAAGGGAAGAGGAGGCCGGCCACTTATGTGGTCGGTCAACCTTGCTGTCGGGTTTAGAAGCTAGTTCCATTCGAGTCACGTTTTAAATTAAATCGTTACGTTTATTGCTTAACCGATAACTTATTGTTTTTAGAAATGATTTAGCTCAAAGTGTGTCACCATAAGTAAATAAAATGTTGTGTTGACTAAAATAATCAAACACTAATGTATGGTGTAAAATATGTATGTTTGTTGTGTGTAAGGGATGCCAAAAATAGAAATATCTAAAAATAGAAACTTTCTAAATAAGGAAAGTTCTAAAAATGAAATGAAGTTACATACCAGAAATATCGAGTTGTCACAGAGAGAGGCGATGAGAGAGAGGGACGACGAAGAGAGAGAGGCGATGAGAGAGAGAGAGAGGTGACGATGGCATTGCAGAGAACGACGGAGCTTCCATTGGGACGGAGATCGGAGAACGAAGGTGTTGCAGAGAAACGAGCTTCGCCGGGGATGGAGATCGGGCGATGAGATTTGGAGGAATCCTCGCCGGAGAAAGACGACGGCTTTTTACATAGTAAAACGATGACCGAGCTTCGCCGGATTTCACTGGCGACAGAGCTTCGCCGAAGACAAAGCTTCGCCGGGAACGGAAATCAGAGATCGGAGATCGGATGGCATCTTTGTTGGAGGAGACATGTACGGGAAGAAAAGAAGGATGCCAGTTCTTTTATTTTTTTATTTTTTAATCTTGGAAGACCCAAGAAGCTAATGCCCAAAGCTTCTTGGGGAAGACCTTGGGCAGATATAATAAGATCTGCGGACTTCCGAAAAACAAACATCTGCGAAAGCCTTTTTCTGCGCGTGATCTGCGCCGCGAAGACAAAAGACCTTAGGAAGACCTTTTTGTAAAAAACAAACAGCACCTAAATGTTCCTTTTTTTAACGGCTTAGTATATTATCATCTAATAAGGAGCTAGAGAAAAAGAGAGAGAGTTACAGGTACAAGAAAACAAATTACAAAGAGTGAGGATTATAACTCCGATCCAACTAAATTTAGACTAATATTTTTATCGCTACTATAGTACTATTAACCCAAAGAAAATAGAGGAATTTGACGCTATCTCCTAGCAAATCTTTTCAAAGCTTTTGACGTTTGATAAGCAATGAGCTGGCCCAGTACTGAATGAGGAGTAGGTCCGATAGATGATGTCGGCCGAGCATCATAAGAATTAGGGGTGTTAAATTTATACCGAACAAAACCAACCAACATGCTACCAAACGTACTAAGAATAGTTGGTAACCACTAGCCAATATGTTGGTAGCCAACATGTTTGGTTGGTAGTACCGTACCAATTATGTAGTCATGGTACGGTAATGGCACAAGATTTTTAGATACCATGGTATACCGTACCAACCAAGATATATACATTATATGATTTTTAGTTTAATATACTATACCAAACTACCAACCTCTTTGCCCAACACTTCAATTAAATATTAAAGTACTATATTAACCCCTAATAAGAATTGTGCCGGATGCTTGTAGAGTTCTTTCTTATTTATGCGGCATAGAGATTTCAGAATTAAACAGAAAATAAATACGGTTACCTGGAAGAAGTAGGAATAATTTCGAAGTTGTTATCGGACAATATGGTGCTTCAAGAAAAAGATGATTTTTCAGTTAAAAAAACTTAGGAGGGACACTTTAAACTGATGACGTATAATTTTGTTCTTTTTTTGTTTGGATCTTAAATAGGAATAAGAATACGCATTGTAATTGGTTTGAGTGGTGTTGCAACCTTCTAGCTCATTTGTAATTGTAATATTTAGGAAGATTTGCTAGTTTCATTGGATTAGTAGTATCGAGAAGCCAATGATGGTCCGCCTAGCTGATCTGAGGCACTGGGTAACCTATGCGGGCTGCAGGTTGTGAGTTCGAATCCCTTTGGGAGCGTTGTATTAGCATAATTTTACTCACACCTCACACGGGCACATATGGGGAAATTTTCCTTGGAAATCCCTTTGGGGGCTGGGTTTGCCCGCTTATGCGGAACTCGAACTCGGAGTGCTCGCTGAAAAATTACGAGTAGACTTCCGTTATTTCATTTGCCGTTTCCAAAAAAAGTAGTATCGAGAAGAATGTAAGCTTTAATTGGAACGTGTGGAGTAATGATCCCCAATCCATTGTGATTTAATTATTATTATTATTATTTTGTTATGCTTCTATCTTTGTCAGTGGATGTATTTCTAATACACTTTTGCCGTTAAAAAAAAATAAAGGTCAGTTTGAAGAAGGGGAAATATATAAAAAAGAGGCCAGGTAAATATATAAAAAGAGCCCATTTTAAATGGGCTGTAGAACTTAGTATATTCGCATCGTATATGCCTATCAAGAAGGGTTAATATTTTACAATAGAAAAGTAAATGACCAACCACCGGAACTTCTACAATAGAAAAGTAAATGACCAACCACCGGTTTATTAAATTCAATCTCTTTACGCATATCAAGAAGCGTTAATATTTTTCATTTTTGTAGTGTCCCACGTTGGTAGCTGGCTTCCAAATAATTATCAAGGATTCTAAAATACTGTTGATTTAGTTATAAACTGTCAAAAGGTTAAGTAGACAAAATCTAGATATTTGTTTAAAATATTAAACTTGACAAATGAGTAGAAAATCGTTCATATATTAGCTATTTATAGAACCAAAAAAAAAAGTGTTTGACCAATCAACTAAATCAGACACGTCTTTCGTCATTTCAAGTTTTTGCACATTTACTTTTTTTTATAACAACAAAACATACACACCCTATAGGCCATATTATCCATAGCGAGTCTCGAACTCATGACCACATGTGTAACATACGTGTTTTCGGTTTCCCTAAAATATATATCTTTACGCTTAAGTAACTTGGATTATGTATCTTAAATGCTCAAAACATGTATGAGAAAATAATATCACACTTGTAACACTCAATTCTGTAGCGTCAACTTTGGGAATGAATATTCTTGAATAAAGTTTAGAATTTATGAATATAATCTAAATGGAGTTGTAGTACTCCTTATGAGGTTTCCAACGATATAAAGAACGTTAAAATCGGAGTTCGTATGAAAAAGTTACGGGCATTTGAAAAATGGACGAAAATTTCCGTTAGTGCTGTTAAGTATTTAACTAGTGGACACCCCCACCGTTAGAGCGAGTGAGGGCGCGTGCCTGGGTCTCTGGGGTTGATATTTGGACACGGTGTCCCTAAGAGATATATGCAATTGGTGTTAAAATTTCATGCAGAACAAAGCACGTTTAGACACTCTGCTGCACCATTTACAGAACAGGTCACATGCAATCAGCTTAAAAACTCTCTCTTTCATCAAGTGTGTGTGTTCTTGGTGTTTTATTGTGTGTGGACGATCTTAAGCTCAAAATCAAAGGGGTTTTTACATGCAAGTGAAGATTTAAAGGTAACTCATCCCCCTTATCATATATATGAGTAAAAATCATGGTAGAAAGTGGAGATTTGGTGAAGGTGATGAACCCGCTTATGGGTAAGCCTCATGAACCATAAAATTAGGGTTAAAGTTATGTTAAAAACATTATAATATCATGATATTATGATTATGTTATGTTATGTTAGATATCAAGTTATATAGCTAAAATCATTGGTTAATTGTAAGAATTAGCAATTTTCGTGTTTGAAAGTTATGATTCTGCACTGTTTTGTAAAAATCATAGAAAATTGTAGAAAAATCGTTTAAGGGTGATTCCAGTGGCATCTGAACCGTATTGATGTCTTCTCTGTTTCTTTTTTTGGTCGTAAAAATAAATTTTGGGTCTAAGATAGGTGAAAATCGCAGTTTATACAGTTCTGTCGAGCTGGATTCTGACAGCAAGATATTGCAGTATTGTAAAATTCATGTAAAATCATAGAAAAATCATAAAAATATGAGGTCAAGGGAATTGGAAACATACTAAACATTACCACGAACCCACAAAATTTCATTGTGTAATTCGGAGTTTAAGTATGTCAGAAGTGAGCATAAACAGAGGGCTGTATAATGGGTTAACATGCAAAATTGTCCATTAAGAAGAGTATAGATAGTGTAAATGGTAATATTTGCTTATGAAATTTGGTATGTATACTCCAGGGGTTATATAGAACATATTGGGAGCTTGTGAAAAGTGTCTACACCTTGGAAACTCTATATCTGATTGAGGCTTCCGGTTTGAGTTCGCGCCCGAAACAACACTGTGAGTTCATCTATGTACAACTGTATACTAGTAGTTATATATATCTAAATTCTATGTGTTTATTTGTTATTGGTTTATTGTCATCATATATGTGATGCTTAGAACGTTGAATTAAACGAATATAGTGATTATATGTGGTATGCCTTGTTTATAATCTTTTGATAGATGTCTTGATTGTTGGAATATCCTTGTAATGTCTCGCTTGACACGATTCAAGTCTTATGAATTCCTTGTGTTGCGTCTCGGTTTGATTGTCCTTGTATGAGATTCATTTGATATTGATTCGGGTTATGATAATCTGTAACGACCCGAAATTTGTAAATAAATAAATTTATAAAAAATTATGATAAATAAGGATAAATCGTTTAAAGAACGTAGGAATTGGTTTCGTGTCATTTGGACACCGTATGAGAAATTTATGGGCGAAACCGGGTCGAGACAACAACCGAAAAATGCAGCCCTGCTGCGTAGGGAAGTTCACGCCACGAAGTATAGTTCCCGATCGGGAACTGTCTAGATATATATTGGAGTTCTAGCTAGTTCGGGGGCAACCCGATAGTTAGATATGTTGAGATTCTAGTTAGTTCGGGGGCAACCCGATAACTAGATATGATTGCTAGGAAAGCATTGGAACGATAGGGTCACTATAGGGTGGCTAGCTTATAATGATGTAGTATATGTATATATATGTTCATATAATTCTAATTATGAAACGATTATTATTGTTATTTGGGTCTAAAACCCATGTATCTCACGAGACTATTTTGTCTCACGTACTACCTTTGTTTGTGGCTGTGTACTCAGGTACAGGTTTGAAGTGTTAGAAGGTTGCGCTAGAAGTGGCCTAGAGATGTTTAGCTCGGGAGCTATTAGGTAGATCCTGTTGCCTATGGTTTTGATATACTTGGTGACACCGTATTTTTGTAAACTCTGATATAAGTTTTAAAGTTTTTCTTAAACTGTATTTTGGACAATGTGACAAATATCGGGAAATTGTATTTTAAATGATTTAAATGATGTTTTAAAAATACGGGTGTTACAACTTGGTATTAGAGCTATAGTTTAAGTGAATTAGGTTGGATGTCCATCCTAGTCTTAGACTGTAGCAATAGGAATGTAAGATTCCTCGAGATCGATAGGTTGACCTTGAGACATTATGTTAAGTTTAGGGTTGAACCTAGGGGACCTATTTCTAGTTGTTATGAATATTGCAAAAGTGGAGTCTTTTGAGACAGTTCGGCATTAGTATGATAGGGTCGACCCCTATGAGAAATGTCATGTGTTGATCTAGTTGTGTTGTTTTCGATTGTTAAGTCGACCATTTGAATCTTGTTTGTTGGATACGTTGGTATGGTGAAAGAATGAACGCGAAAAGTGGACGAGCTCCATTAAATTGGAAAGAGTTGTGAAGTAGGATATGAACAAGATTTTTGAATAATTGAATAAATAAGGGTATGTGGAATGATTCCAATACCCATATGAAGGAAGAGTAATCAAATGGTGAATCCCGTAGTGGGGAGTGTCTACATAAAAAGGTAGCAAGACCTAGTCGGAAGAAATGGAAGGATGTTGTATAGGGTTTTCATAGCATGTAAAATCGTTGAGTAATTCGGAAGTTCTGAACCGGAGGTCACGATTGGTGGATTCGGAGGATTGAGCAAGTGCTAGGGAGTAGCAAGCGAAGAAAGAAAGATATGATGAGTTTGACATCCATATAATTAAAGGGTGAGGCGTTGACACGGTGGAACGTGTAGTATGAAACTTTGGGAAAGAGAGTGCGGTACAATATGGTGTGAAAGGAACTCACGAGTGAGTTGAAAGGGGAAGTCTTCCCGGAAGGAAATCTAGAGGGGGGGTTCATGATGCAGCCTCGGAGATCTTAGGTGAAGATTGATGTTATGTGATTATGGCTTAATTGTTTGATTGTTGCACGAATTGGTGCCTATAGAAATTGTAGATAAGTTGTATGATGTGGAGATTTAATTTCGGGAATAGTCTTCCTGGTTAGTATGTGAATAGAAATCATACATTGGAAATGATTATGGGCCGGTGTGTCGCATGTAGTAAGGATATATGGGTTGATGCTACTATGTAGTGTCAAAGGGGGAAGCCATGAGAATGGTAGATGTTGTCAACAAAAGAATGATGGTATACTGAAGTACTAAATCTTGGTATGAATTGTTAGTTTGGATGAGAATTATCGAAATATAAACTTTGGAAATGGAACTTGGATATTCGGCGGGAATCCGAATAAATAACGTGATGTTATTATACGTGATTGGTTAAGGGGAGAATGACTAAGGTATAGTGATGCCTTAGAACTCATAAATGGAAAATATGTGGATAATAATAAATGTCGGGAACGACGAAATTTAGTCGTTGGAATCAATCGAGTAAGAGTTGGCGTGTAGCCATAGCAAGTTATGTGACCGGATTAATGGATTCGATAATCTAAGGTGAGAAGAAGATTGTCGGTAAAAGTGTCATAGCAATAGCGTGATAATGTATGACGTAGTGTGGTGTAAGTCTACGATCGGGAAAGGAATAGTCGTAAGTCCCACGATGTATGAAAGTAAAAAATCGAGTGTTAGGCCATTGGGTGCTACGTCATGGGTTGCAAGTGTAGACCAGAGTCGATTGGTTGACTCAAGAATGACCGGGATGACCGGCGAGTTATGGTTAATGGAATGGAGTGATAGTTACTCCCGTAGTGACAAAAAGATTTGGAAATTTGGTAATAAGAAAATGAACCGGTTAATGGTGGTTAATGTGTAAGAGAAACGAGATTTTATTAGTTATCCGCGGGATACAATGCATGTGCATTATGTGATGGCCTTCAAAGGCATATGAAGATGAAAAGGTAGTGTCATGTGGATCGCGTTGAGTAATATGTCAAATGAGAAACATGTTAGATATGAAAGAAAACGATAATGTGATATTATGTGATTGGTGCTAGAATGCATGATGAATAATTGGGCGATTGAATGAGTGAGAAAGTAGCAAAGCTACGTGATGTAAAAAGATAGATATATAGATGGTATTGTGTGTCATATACATATGTTTGTATATGTGCACAATAGAGATGTATAGATGGTATTGGTGACATATACATATGTTTGTATATGTGTACAATAGAGGTGTTTTGATTGAATTGGCGTGATATATGTGTATATCTATATGTGTGTATATGTTTATGTGTTTATATGATGAATGTAGAACCATGTGGTTAATGAGTATTGCTATTATGTTATGGTAAATGAGAATTTGGCTTGAAATGCGGGTTGCATTTAGGACATGCATGTGTAGGAGATGCCTACGATTCATAGAATAGGAGGAAAGAGAAACTCCTAGTGGGCAAATCATCATTTGGTAATCAAGTTATGATAAACTTGTATGAAATTGAGGAATGTGTCGCGGTAGGAGATTTAATACCGATAATTGAGCATAAAAGTTATAGAACTGATCGATGTGATGCAAAGTTGTTGAAAGAATACTAAATGATGGCATGAGTGACCAAATGATGGTTAAGATTCGGTAAAGTTCGGTGTGACCTTATGTATATGTACGACTCTCGCATAATTGGGGAGAAATTGAAAGTGTGGAAAAAACGGGACAATTGTTAAGGGAACAATAATGAGTAGAACCGGAAGTGATAAATTAGTGATGGTGCCCCGTGAGCATGAAATTTGTTAGTTTGAAAGAGTTTGGTTGACTTCACGCAAAAGTCAAGGTTGACCAATTTGTGATTGGTTGACTTAGTCAAAGATGGGCTTTGACTTCCGTTATGAACGATTAGTGAATGTTGAGGGCATAATATGTCGATGGTATATGCGTGAAAAGGTTAATGGAATAATTAAAAGAGTTATAGTCGGATTGTGCGACTTTGACCCGTTAGGTGTTTAGGGTTGAAATTGGGAACCGAGTATATGATTATTGATAAAATCATGAAATTAAAGATGATAGTAAAGGGATGGACGATTAATGAAATCTTTAACGAGGAAGGAAAATGCTAAAGTATAGTTGACTTTGTGCTTAAGTCAAAAGGGTAGGCAATGTAGGGATATACCAATGTTGGGATACATCGGTTTGGTCAAAGCTAGAGTTTGACATTCGTTTAAATCAACTAGTTGATGGTATGATTGTGTCATACCATTGTTATGGGAATAAAAGGATCGGTCGAAAGAGTGACGGTGTTATGGTCAAATTGTGAAATTTTGACCCGTTTAAGTATTATGAGTTTATTTTAAATTGGGTCTTGACCGTTCGGACTTAACGGAGTTAAGTGAATGTTTGGATATGTAATGTTAACGGAACCGGAATGAGAAAAGTCTGATGGTAATGATCACAAGGGGATGAGAGCGGAATGCTCAGTCGGATGTGGGTTGGAATTCTTAGCGATTCCGAGGACGGAATCCTTTTTAAGGGGTAGATAGTTGTAACGACCCGAAATTTGTAAATAAATAAATTTATAAAAAATTATGATAAATAAGGATAAATCGTTTAAAGAACGTAGGAATTGGTTTCGTGTCGTTTGGACACCGTATGAGAAAGTTATGGGCGAAACCGGGTCGAGACAACAACCGAAAAATGCAGCCCTGCTGCATAGGGAAGTTCACGCCGCGAAGTATAGTTCCCGATCGGGAACTGTCTACCGAAGGTTGGGCTTTTGTGCGTGAAGTAGTTCCCGGCCAGTTAGCGATCGCGAAGTTTGCGAGTAGGGAAAGTTAGCGGCGCGAACTAAAGTTCACGCCGTGAACTTTGGTCGAGCAGCATTATAGTCGGGTTTTGGCTCATTAATGGCACGTGCAAACCCTAGTTTCTCCCTTTGGCGATTATCGAGCTTGAGGACTGTTTGAGGTCGAATCCTTCACAAATCTTAGGTAGATTTCACTCCTAGTTGAAGATTAAAGATATATCTTCACTCTTTGATCTTCGTAGCTTAAGATCTAAGTATTTTGATGTATGAGTTTGAAACCCTAGTTCTTGGGGTTATGGGTTATGGTGATGTAAGTGATGTATACACCTATTAGATGGTATATTATTAAAGGAAACAAGTGTATGACTATGAGTTGCAAGAACCTTAAGGGTTGGTTAAACCTAGGGTTTGGTAAATTTCCATAATTGGGTGAAATGTATTAATAAGTGTTATCTAGAGATAGATGGACACATTAGTAGTAGTATGTGATGTTGATCATGTTGTGATAATTGTATTAGGCTTTGGTGAAGTCTTGGAAGTTGATTGAACTATGAAGCAAGGAAATTGGCGTAAAGAATATGGTTGGAGCACTTTATTGCTAAGGTGAGTACATGAGACTTTTAAACTGAGTACATAGTAAATAGTTTTGAAAATACATATGATATGTTATGGGTCTTTATTAATAAATATGTTGATAAAGATAGTGACTGAAAATGTATGAAAGTAGGTAGAATGTGATACTAGAATATGTCTAGTATGATTGGTGAATTTGAAATAAAATACGATAAATTAAAGTAATTATGGAATCTATGTTAATGAACCATAATAATGAAGTAATTGATTAAAAGAATGTATACGGAGCCTTTATTAATAAATATGTATTATTAAAGCAATTGGGAATGATTTTATAGTAATGAGTACCTATTGGTAAGATATACTAATAAAAGTAAAGAACGAATATATATGAAAAAGAATATGATGTGACTAGTAATAATTGTGTATTATAGTCAAGGAAGAGATAAAAGTATTATGATATCGATAAAATAAGAAATGTATCTTACGTATAAAGTAAGTATGGACCTCATAGGGTTCATAGATGTAGAAGTAAATGTGGTTGCTTACGATCGGGTCCATGGGACCATACAGGTACGTTCACGCTGTGTTGAACTAGTTATATATAGTTATTACTAGATAACAAACTTGTTTGATGATTGATGTGATAGCCGAAGGCTTTTATTGGAATAACTGATGAGTTATGGTAAGAACGAGATGATGTGATGCTAGTTAGTTCGGGGGCAACCCGATAACTAGACATGGTGATGTTTCTAGCTAGTTCGGGGGCAACCCGATAGTTAGATAGGATAGTGCTTCTAGCTAGTTCGGGGGCAACCCGATAGTTAGATATGTTTGTGATTCTAGTTAGTTCGGGGGCAACCCGATAATTAGATATATATATTGGAGTTCTAGCTAGTTCGGGGGCAACCCGATAGTTAGATATGTTGAGATTCTAGTTAGTTCGGGGGCAACCCGATAACTAGATATGATTGCTAGGAAAGCATTGGAACGATATGGTCACTATAGGGTAGCTAGCTTATAATGATGTAGTATATGTATATACATGTTCATATAATTCTAATTATGAAACGATTATTATTGTTATTTGGGTCTAAAACCCATGTATCTCACGAGACTATTTTGTCTCACGTACTACGTTTGTTTGTGGCTGTGTACTCAGGTACATGTTTGAAGTGTTAGTAGGTTGCGCTAGAAGTGGCCTAGAGATGTTTACTCGGGAGCTATTAGGTAGATCCTGTTGCCTATGATTTTGATATACTTGGTGACACCGTATTTTTGTAAACTCTGATATAAGTTTTAAAGTTTTTGTTAAACTGTATTTTGGACAATGTGACAAATATTGGGAAATTGTATTTTAAATGATTTAAATGATGTTTTAAAAATACGAGTGTTACATAATCCTCTTGTTCCGGTCTCTTGGAGTTTGTCATATCGAATGTGAGTTACCCGTATGAATTCCTTGAGAGATGATTTCGTTTCGTGAGGACCCACGGCGGCTTGAGTATTACTTTGTGTAATATGTTGAGCGGTGGTCGCGGGGGTACCTGGCGGAGGAGTTGTATGGACCGTGGTGGTGAAGCTGGGTCATGGACTCATTTAGGGGTGACATGATCACCTTCACCGGCCTCATTCCCTAATGGAGTAAGGGGGAATGACGCACTTTGATTCGTTTGGATTGTATGGAGATCTCGTTGATCTATGACATGGTATTGTCTGTCGGTTACGGTGGTTACGCGATGATTCCGGTTGATTATTGATTTGGTGATTGGTTCTCGATTGTGTTTATTATCTGGAGAACTCTTGTTGATTCTTGCGATAAAGTTGTATTCTCAGTGTCAGACATCCAGTAACCGGGATCTCGTTGATCCCGGTTAGGTGTTGATACTCGGCATGTCAGATTCTCAGTAAATCTCATGTTAAGTTGCAAAGTTTCTCGGTTAGTTATGTATTGACTTGTTCTTGCTATAATGTGAATTCCCTGAATTGTTTTATATCATTTATATGCTTTATTCTTTTGTTTTGTATATAATGCTAGTATTATTTTGTGCTTTATGAACTCACTAAGCTCGTTGTAGCTTACCCGTTTAGTGGACAAACATTTTACAGGAAGAGATAAGAAAAAGCAGATAGGATCTTGAAGTTGATCAGAGGCTTAGAAGTTCTAATTCTGGAATACATTTAGGTATGCAGATATTGAGTAGTTTTGTATTTTGATTGTAGTTAGTTGGTTTGTATCCATAGTAATTGTTGGTATGTAGCGAGATCTTAGTTCGGTTGCTATCTTATGTATAAACATTATCGGATTCGAATGGTTTATTGTAATTAGATGATTATTGGAAAGTTGTGAGTTTTGATTGGCGGGTATTTTGACCCGGTCGTTACAACATGCCAAAAAGAAACACATTTCAATTCTTTATACCACTAGGCTAATATCCTTTTGTTTTTTGCACATTTACTTGTACTAAGAAAATAGACATTACATGATGACTCCACATAAGAAGTTATCCGTAAACATTATCCTTCTCGAAAAAGAGACTTTGTAAACAGGGAACACGTTGATAAATAGTTATACTCTTTCGTCTTTGATTATTTTGGTAATTGTAAATTCTGAATAGAGCTCATTATAAAAACTTCTGTACAGAAATCTCTACACGACACTACATATACATTACCAGGAAATCCCACTTGTTTGACTTTTAAGCGGTCAAACAAACCGGAACATTTCTATCTTATATGCTTTGATCCAGTTAAATAAACTTGAGATTGAACAACTGTTTTCCCAATTTTGAAACCAGGTATCACTGTAAATCCGACTTTTAATATACCCTTATCATGATATGCATCTTTTTTTGTTACATCTTCCATGTAAACCATTGAAAAGTCAACCCCTTTTTCCACCTGAAAGATTTCGATTGGTGAAGTAAATGATCGAGCCAATTTATGAAGTAACCAAAATGAGCTACACATATTAACAAACGAATCATAGAAAACGCTTAACGATCTCCATGAATCCAAAACCTCCTTTCTGTCCATATTCTTAAATATTGAAGATTCCATTGTTGGATGCACAAGTTCTTCATACTTTCTTTCACAAAATTTAGAAAAAGGAAAACTAGGGTTCTTATTTAAAGTCTCTAATGGGCTAACCGATACATGGTCAAATAATTCCATTGAATTATCATTACAAGTGTCGATTCCATCCATACCGAAATTTTCTGTACCAAAACCTTGAAACATGCCTAAAGAGATATATGATAAAAATGCATACCGATTATGCGATTTTTTCGCATAAACATTAGGGTGAACATAATTAGCTGCTAAATCCAAATCCCAACCTGCTTTCTTCATCAACTGAATCAAAAGTTTTGTAAACCGATGTGAAGATCGACAAGCGTCACGCAACATAGAATCAAAAACCCTAATTGTTGGCAGAACCCCATTTGGGGGTTTCAAATATTTCGATAATTTTGTTGATAATTTTGAATTACAGTCTTCAATTTCCCCTAATTGTTTCCGTAACGTCAAAACGTGATCATCTTTACCATCAATATCAGACTGTAATCTATTGAACATGGTTTCTAGGGCTCGTAATTTGTTTTGATTCTCGTTAACCTGAGCTTCTAAACAAGACCCAGTCGTGAAATCAAGTTTAAAATCCGGATTCTTTCGAGAGTCTATATATAAACCCCTGAAATCATATAACTTTTGAAGTTGATTGACTAGGGCTTTATCGTTACTTATAATCCCTTGTTCATCAAATGGCACATGGGCAGTTTGTAATTGAAGATAAGAAGCTTCAAAGGATGAAATTATAGCAAAAACAGATGAAATTAGAAAATTACCGAATTGTATATTGAAGGGTTGTATAATAGAAGCAGAAATACTTTGACTTTGACTTTGAATTTGACTTTTGGAATTCAAATCAGGTTTGATGATTATAACTTTCTGATCGGTGATGAAGTCTTCGGTGGAGTCAAGAAGAGTGAAGCCATCTTCATTATCGGAGACGGCGGCTGATACGGCGGCGGAATTGACGGCTGATTCTTCTTCTTCTTCGGTGAAGAATTCGAAGGTCTTTGCTTTGAATGCGATTGCAAATTTCTGAAACATTTCGGAAATTTGTGGGGGTTTTGAAGTTGCTGGCGTTGCCAATTCCATTTCGATCCTGTTTCTGTTTTTTTTCTTCACGTAATTGATTAATTAAATCATGGTGGTTTAAGAAGGAGGATTTTATGGGTGTGAATGTTTTGGAGGTGGTGGTGTGATAGAGAGAGAAAGCGAAGAGCAAATGCAATGGTGCCTTGGATGACTTAGAAGGAAGGTATGAGTGTATGACTTAGAAGGAAGGTACGAGGAGCAATGTCGTAGACTCGTTTATTCCAAGATCTTGTAGCGAGCATTCAATTATTCAACGAGTATTCGGCGAGTATTCAAATTAAAAATTTATATGTATAAAATTATATAAAAGACATATAATTTACCTAATTCTAAAACAAATGCATATTAAAGGATAAATTTTAAGTTAAATTATGTCTCATGTATAAGATTAGTCGCATAGGGCAAGTAAAATAATTTCATTCCCTTGTCGACCTCACAATGCATTCTCTTTAAATCTATGAACTTAAAATTTTAAAACCCAATTGGACCTAAATCCCCATTGATTATTGATTTTGATCACCTAAACCGATTTTCACCACTGTTGACCGCTGTTGACTGCCGTTGACTGCCGTTGACCGAGTAATTAACTCGAATCGCAATAAGTCCTCTGTCCTACTACAGGTGTCGCGACAACCTTTACCAAGTCCGAATGATTGTTGACCAAAGACTAAACCGACTCAGTAGATTACCGGGTAGCGGTTACCCGACAAATACTCGGCCGAGTAGACCGAGTTTTACATCACTGATGAGTATTATTTTTTCTAGTAGTTTTATAAATTCATTATATAAATGTATAAATTTATACTCAGTAGTCACACATGACTACAGTCCTACATGAGGCTAAGGGTGTTCATTAAACGGTTTGACCCTATAAACCAACCGAACCAAATGACAATGGATGAAACGGGTCTGGTTTATTTGGGTTTGGTTCGGATTTCTGGGTGTAACCGAATTCACATTCGGTTTCAAGGTTTGGATTTGGATTCAAACATTCTTATTCGGTGTACACCCGAATAACCCAAATAAAAGTAAATGACTTAATTTATTATATATATTACATCTTATACAATAGAAACCTTAATTCATTTGGAAATTTCAACCAATATCACGGTAGAATCATTTATTTTATTGCTATATTAATTTTACAACATTGTTGCAACCTTGGTGTGGATGATTTATTAACTTTTAATAATACTAAGGACAATTATCTTTTATAGATCACTCTCTTATTTGGTTTTATGGATAATCGACCCAATAACCCGGTTATTTATTTGGTTGGATTGATTTGGGTTTGATTAATTTAATTTGGGTATTGGTTAATCAAGAATATTTTTAAAAATCGAATAACCCAAACCGATTAACCTTAATAAACCGAAAAACGTCAGAACGTACACCCCGGCATAGGCCATTTCACGACGTATGGTAAATAGTTTGACTTTTCAGACAATGCCACGTGGAAGTGGGTCCCATAGGACTAAACTCATTTTTTTCCTGAAAGAGCCATCCATCCTTGACTTGAGAAATTACCAGGGAGTACCTTTTTCCATATTTACCCTTTCTCTTGCTAATACCTTCCCTATGCATATGCAATGCAGCAATGCCTACTAGGCCTGTAAATAAACCGAACGAACACAAATGGGACCGAACGAATACGAACGGGGCCTTGTTCGTTTCGTTTATTAAGGAAAAAATGTGTTCGTGAACGGTTCACGAACACTTATCGACCGGAATTTTGTGTTCGTGTTCGTTTGTTAAGAAAATTTAGTGTTCACGAACGGTTCGTGAACGATGGTAACAAACATAAACGAACACATACGAACATAAACGAACACATACGAATATAAACAAACACAAACGTACACGAAACAAACACAAACAAACACAAACAAACAAACATAAACAAACACAAACATACATAAACAAACATAAACAAACACAAACGAACATAAACAAACTCAAACAAACACAAACGAACACTAACAAACGAACATAAACAAACACAGACGAACATAAACAAACTGAAACGAACACTAACAAACGAACATAAACAAACGAACACGAACGGATGTTCACGAACGCATGTTTACGAACGTAAACGAACGAACGGACCTTTGTTCGTGTTCGTTTGTTTAACTAAACGAACACAAAATCTTGTCCGTGTTCGTTAGTTTAGTTAAACGAACGAACATAAACGAACTCCCGTCGAAGGGTTCGCGAACGGTTCGTTGAACGTTCGGTTCGTTTACAGGCCTAATGCCCACACAGTGTCAGGGTCAGTTTCGTCAATTAACTCTGTACCAGTCCCTCGCTTGTTCAAATTAATACGTCAAAATTAAGAACCCTAACCGAACCCCTCATTTGTAATATACAAAATTCATCAAATTAGGGGCTTGTGAATTGCAATTTGGTCAATTTACAGTCATGAGCACTGGCGATTTCCTCAACCTTCATCCTTCTGAACTCAAATTTCTATGTAAACAATTTTTCCCATATTACTATTATTACTGTTCTATGTCGTAATTTTACTTTTTGAACTTGCGATTTGTTTGATGTGCTCCTAAGTTTTGTCATCGATTGTGCATTCTCTGTTTTAAGGCTTTTAGTTTGATCAGTTTGTATTGGATTTACTTGTAATTGAATAAGTGTGTTTTAAGATTTGATTGTTGCGACAATTGTTTTTCTTCAATTGTTTATTAATGCAAAAAGTAGTCCAGTTTTAGACTATTCTTGTAATCAAGCAGATGAAGCCATGTAAAAGAGTAGGTAGTGGCCACGATAATGCAACTATGCAAGTAATAACTTTCCACTAAGATTAATAAATGAATAAAGGTGGGATTTTTATTCATGATTCAGATTCTTGTACCAACTACTCATGGGGTTTTGATTAAGAAATTGGTCTTATTTGAACAAAAGTTTGTGCTTTTATGATAAATTTAAATAGACTTATGATGTCTGTATGTCCTTTATGGGATAAAAAACAAACAAACCTACATTTAATTTTGTTTGTGGTAGTTGAATTGAAGAAGCAGAGCTCATGTTCCATGCAATTGACCAACAAGACTGATCAATATATTGCATTCAAGGTACCTTATTAATATTTAATTTTCTTTAATGGATTTTGATTTTCATGAAGTTTTATTACATGGTTGAAGGTTAAAACGACCAACCCCAAGAAATATTGTGTTCGTCCAAACACGGGAATTGTCTTACCAAGATCCGCTTGCAATGTCACAGGTAGGTTTCATCAAGTCTACCATTTTACATTTCTTAAGAATTTGTGACATTAAAAACTGCGGTTTTTCTAGTTACAATGCAAGCACAAAAAGAGGCACCACCTAACATGCAGTGCAAAGACAAATTTCTCCTGCAGGCTGTTGTTGCACCAAATGGGTCAACTACTAAGGATATAACTGCTGATATGGTGACTCATCTTTTCATCAACTTCCGTTTTTTTTTTCATCATAAATATGCCATTTCTCATCATTATATGCCTAAATAATTAGTTTGGTATGTGTTGTGTAGTTCAACAAAGAGGAAAATAAGGTTTTTGAGGAATTCAAATTGAGGGTTGTATATATTCTTGCTAATCCTCCTTCCCCTGTTCCCGAAGAATCTGAAGAAGGTTCTTCTCCAAGGGGTGAAAATGGAAGTCATAATTCCGATTTTGTAAGTATTAATTTTAAAATTTAAATCTCTTATCATTTCCATAATTTAATTTGATTGTATGAATGCTAGGCAACAAGATCTGTGGAGACCAAGGAGAAACTCTCTTCAGAGGTGAATATATATATTTTTCTTTCATCTATTCGGATTGTTATTATACTTTTATATATATATGTTTGACTTTTTGTTTGTCAAACGCCTACATACCCTTTGAATAGAATTTAAAAAACAAAATTATCTTGTATCTGTTAAGTTGCAGTCGAGATCTATAATATCAAAGTTGACTGATGAGAAAGTAGCAGCTGTTAAAGAAACTCGAAAACTCCAACAGGAACTGGTATGTTTTATTTATCTATTTATTTATTTGGTATTATTATTATTATTTATTTATTATTTTATAACCGCAATCTGTTAAGCTCGGTGCATAAACTCATGATGAAGTTGGTTTCATATTAACTGAACAGGAATTACTGAGAAAAGAAGCCGTGAAAAGGCGTTCTGGCGGTTATTCGATGTTATTTCTGGTGGTGATTGGTGTAATAAGTTTTGTGGTTGGATACTTTATCAAGCAGAGGTAGAACACAACAGCTGCCGGATTGTGGATTTGTTTTTTAAATTTTTAGATACAAATTCTTTCAAACCCTTGTTTATTTAATCTAGTCTTTGTTGTAACTGTAAAAACTGGTCCAGTACAGTATGAATTTTCTAAGTTTGAACTCGATTTCTCATTAATCCGAGTAGCGGATTGTGATTGTTAGTGGTGTTGAGTGAAAATCTGCTGACATTACATAAATGTTTGGTTGTAAATCAAGTGAAAGATGAAATCATTTATTACATGTTATCCATAGAATGTAAATGGAAAATGTCATAATGATGTACCAAATTTGGTTAAGAATGCATCCATAAAGCCATATACGTCAGTCATGAAACAATGGAAGGCGTATTCGAACATGTCTTTCATCATTTTCTCCACCACCAGTCCAGACTCGGCAAACACCCATTCTATGTATTCAATCTGCACATAGAAAACAATACGTTACTAGTTCATATGATAACGAATGACTATATATAATGTATCAGGATGTTTTCAAATTAGCAAACTTAATTTTCAGTCATAATACTTGCTATTTCAAAAAATATTTGTGTTCTTGAAATATTGAGGGGCTCTAAAAAGTGAGCTACTAGAGCATATGTTGATTACATGCATATAATCATTTATAACCATCGATTTGGTTGGTACCAACGAAATACTTTAATCTAAAAGTGAATTCACACGACTTCAGAGCGTTCCAGCAAACGAAATCAGTAAAATTTCTAATACTCGCTGCCATGACTAACTTGCTAGTATAATAAAAAGTAGATTAAGAAATACCTTAAAATCAAGAGAATGAGTGCGGCGTTCAGAAATCCCTTTTTCCTCCATTTCTCGATATTGTTCTTCAATTTCGCTCAACATTTCATCTTTTGATGGCAATGATACCTTACTCGACAACACCTTTGCTATCCATCTCGATTGACCCTCAATTATTGAAAATATGACGCCCTAAAAATTGGAAATCTTTATGTAGTTAAATTAGTTTGAACTCGAGTGTTTGTGTTTGTTTATTGAGGATATATTGAAAACTAATTTAAGGGACTTTAAAGCTTATTAGGTTTAAATATTGCTTTAAAATTTAAGGGGCTTTCACAAACATGGCCTTATTTGTTTTTCGATACTTGCATTTTTTAGCATAAAAAACATAAATAATTAATTTTTGATTTTCTTGTTTGCCAAACGTTCATTTTTTGAAAAATTAATAAGCAAATACTCCATCAGTTTCAAAATGCAATCCCAATTAAACACCTCTAAATATAAACTAATGAAAAAATTAAAAAAAAAAAAAACAATAAAACTTACCGTCTCAGGTATTCCGACAAAAGAGAGCCTTGGAGCAAATTGTGGGGGAAATACATGTTTGTAAAGATGTTGAATACGTTTGTCTTTGATATTTATAGTGTCATTCGTTCTAAGAAATGGAACATGATATTTGTACCTAAAATGGGAGTCATCAATTTCAATTTCAGATAACATATTTTCTATACTTTTTACGTTACTTGTGATCGACATCGATCACGCACCCTAGCTATTTTATCAAATTTGAAAACATATCATTATAGTTTGTTGTAATTAATAAAGAAAATGATACGTAAAACTGTACAAGATCGATAAAATATTTTCTATAATATTAATTTGCTCATACCCGGTGCAATGAAATATAATATCTGCTTCGATAGATAACCCATCTTCAAACGTAACAGTACCATCTCTATTGATATAGTTTATCTGTCAAATAAAAAAATTAAAGATATATATGCGTCATTTTCTTTTGTCATAATTTTTTTTTTCTTTTTTTTTAAACGACAAATCTAATCCTAATTACCACCTATGTCCACGACGAGACTCGAACCCCTGACCTCACACTTAAGAGGGAAACACCATATTCTTAACATGATATTCAGTGATGTGTTTTGCATATTATTAGATGTTATTGCACAGCATGCGTAATGGCTAGTTAGTTTTATATCATCCCACGTATATGAAGAATGGTGCAAATCAAAATTTTATGACTATTATATGACATGGTTAGCATTTGTCTCACGTGCATATATACACATATTTTTTATGCATACTTAGTACTAACAAATTTCTCACACATACTAGACACACAATAACACACATTTTTCTATAAATATTCATAATCGCTTATATTTATTTGTGCATGTTTTATAGATATGCACTCATCTTATATTTCTCTCACTAGCACTTTTACTGGTAATTTTCTTAGAAGTAGTCTCTCTACTTCTAAATTAAAGTATGACTATTTACATCTTATCTCCTTCATACCCCTCATTTGAAGGGTACAAAAAAAGTTAGTTATAGTCTTTTCACTGGATGAATGTGGAGTATTCATTGTCCATATGTATTCTTTTTTATGTTACAAAAACTCAATATTTTAAAAAGCGTGTAAAGAACCCTTTGCTTTACACCCTTTGCTTGTAATCTGTAATTGTTTTGCTTCTTGAAATCTGCTAGTGCTTTAATAAAATCACCGTTCAGAAAAAAAATCTCCCAAACTAAAAGAATTTTGAAATGATGGTTCGTAATACATTTTGTATAAAACTAGTTGTTTTTTACCCCGCGTGATGCTGCAGGGTAATTTCATATGATACCAAGAATACTGTTTATGATATTCATACAACATACCAAATATTGTTTTATATTAAAAGGCAAAATATAGATTCCAAGATATTTGTACAATGAAAGTTCAACCTCTTTCCGCAAAACTAATAGTTACCATGAGATTTGTCAAAGTATTCCTTATATATATATATACATAAAAATAAAGAAAAGCTAGTGTATAAACGTAGATAAAGAAACTATATTGAAAAATTAAATAAATAAAAACTAATGGATAAACGTAGATAAAGAATCTATGTTGAAAATTTGATGTACGAAATGATTGGTTAACAAAGTCGGTAAGAATAAAGACAAAAAAAAAAAAAAAATCACCTGGTAGGCAGGCACTATTCATATACGATGGGAAAGGTATATTAGTAAATAAATGACTAAGTTATATATTAGTATTAGTGTATTACCTTAGCATGCTGCCATATATTTCTAAATCTCTCCAATTTTGAGACTTTAACATTGGGAGATCTGGATGACATGTGAACTTCTTTGGCAACCGTTCCTATTTCTCTTCCCAAGTCGATTGCACTTGGTCCACTCCCAATTACAACTACAACCTGTTAGTTCGTTTTAATTAAATATGACTACTGTAATTAGTATCCTTAGATACATGCATACTTAATTATTATTATCCTTAATAAGACAATGTTGATAAATAAAATTCATATTTTTGAAAGCGCTCCGTTTTAAAATCAAAATGTATTTTAGTACTTTGAACTTAGTTAACTAGATCTTCTATTACTTTGAGCTATTAAAGGAGTAGCGTTGTACTCTGAACTTGCAAAAATAGTCAATTTACTACTCTGACTAACTAATTTGATCTTGATTTCTCACACTAGTTGCTTATAATTTCAATATATTGAGATGGATATATATTTTTTAATTCGTCAAAAGTTATAAGAGAACTAAATCATGTATGAAAACGCGCGTGACCAAATTAATGAGTCAAGGTATGGTGAGTTCAGGGTATCATGTTGCACCTATAATAGTTCATGATAATATAATATCTAATCAACCAAATTCAGTGTACTAAAATATATTTCAGTCTTGTTTTAATTGAGACTTAAATCCAAAACTTATTGGTTAATAGGTCACCCTAATACCACTAGGCTAATCGTCATTTGGGTTGATGGAAACATTTGAAGTTATGGTAGTTTTAAGACACTGTTAATATACATAAATAACTAGTACATTATAGTATTATTATGTCATCTATTGATAATTAACATTATATTATTTCTAACCTGATTTCGAAATGGTTCCGGTTCACGATAATTGTGACTGTGCAATTGTCTTCTAGACCATGTCTGAATGCCTGCATCAAATATTTAAGAAGTCTAGTGTTAATGAAGTATATAGGTAAATCCCCTACACAAGTTTAAAAAAGAAAACAGGAACGACTACTGAAAATTAAATCGTATTTTAATCTCTATCAATTGTTAGCTCCACATATAAAACTTTCTCTTAATATAAGTCGTGATCATTTTCGAAACTTCCCTAGTCATCTGGTAAATATTTATTTATGGAAAAAATTAAACTCGTTAATTATGTTATCACAAGAATTAATGAGTACAAATCAATATTGATTCAAAAGTAATATACCTGGAATGTCATTTGCTATGTGAGGTTGAGTGTTGTGGCCGTTACAAATGACGACCGCGTCAAACACCTCTACCGAGCTCACACCACTTGTCTTGGACTCAACAACAAACTCAATGATTTCTGAGTCAACAACCTCTACTCGGGTCACCTCAGTGTTGAACCGAATCAACTCAGTGAGCTCAAAATTAGTCGCAAAATCTTCCAAATACTTAAGGACTTCTTCATGCCCAGGAAACATCCTTGGATCGCCATACGTTTTCTCAGCAAATTTGAAATCAGTGAAACTCATGAGGCCACGGGGAAGATTCGTTCGTAATGATTTGTAAAGAGATCCATGAACAGTATCTCTATTTGGGTCGAGTCCCAGTAGATCCGACTCAACCCGTGGATCATAGGCCCAAGTTCCACCAAGACGGCTCGATTTCTCAAACACCACAACCTGGTGAGGCTCTCTTTGAAGCTCACGAGCGGCTGTTAGTCCGGCTACACCGGCACCGACCACAGCCACTTTTAAGGACTTTGTCATCGCCGTTTTTGAAAGATTTTTTTCCAAAGAAAGAATAAAGTACGTGGTCACCGGCGGCCTTTATCCATTCGTGGTAATTTTTAATATGGAACGAAAAATTCTTATGAAAACATTTTCATGACATATTAAATGATTCGAAAACAACTTTTACTATTGATAAAATGGTCGTTGGTTGTTAATTGCAATCAAGTAATCAACTCACTTGGTTAAAAAAACAACATGAAGTTGCAAGTTTGAGACCCGGGGATTGTCAATTTTTTCTAAACGCAAATAATTAGCATCATTAATGTGTATCCTTAGAAGTTAGAACACATATTAATAAAACCCTAACTAAATTGTGTAAGCTTAGTTACAAAAGGATTATATTATAAACTTATTCATTTTAAGTCTTATGGCATCTTAACCATTCCTCCGTATGCCTCCTCTGTCTCTAAACTTTATGACACAGGAAACATAACTCACTCAAATCACTCCTCTATATATAGATAACTTTTTTTGAGAAAGCCAACATTCTTCTAATTAAATAGAGGAGCATTGAAGCATTTTCTAATGTTATTAAGTTTGATTTGCATAGTGTTTAAAAAGGAATTGGAGTTTGTAGGAATTAGAAAAGAAATTAGAGTCTACTACGCATGTGGTTGACAGTTAATGGAATCAAATTCTTAACAATAAAAATAAAAATAAGAATAAATACAATTACAGCAATAATAATGGTGGTGGCGGTTGAATTGGATGAAAAAAGAAAATGGAGGAAATGAAAGTATTTTGTATGGTAAATAGGCTCGTTTAACTTGCAACTATGCAAGATGCAAAAAATCTGGTAAGTATCACTTGGCAATTTCAGTTGCCATTTTATTCTGTATTTGAATTGTGCAGCACAACTTGTGTTGTACGTGTTGAAATTGATGTTAATAGTGGTTGACCTTCAGATGCAGTCAAGCTTAGCCAGATGACTTTTGTAGCAGCTCATAAATTTCGCTATGAATTCTGGAAGAACACAAATTAAAAGTTATACATTGAACCACTTTTTTATACGCTGGGTTGATCCAAAACACTAATTTTTGTCCAATTAATTTAACTTGTATATACATAATTAGTGTGTTAAACATGATTACCTTCAATGTTCATGAAATGTTGGATAAGTTTTCTCCTTTCATCATTGGAAAATCTATCAGATCCTTTATCCTGAATAGATCCAACATGAAAATGGTCAATTATGTTATTCTTTCATATTCCAATGGCATTTAGTTTTGTGTTCTTACACTATATTCTTTATACGTCGTTTCAATCTGCTTATGCATTTCCTCTGCAGTATTTTTCTTAAGTTCAGCTTCTAGAGTCTGCAAATAACAAGCATCAGAAAATTTATAAATCACATAAATGTATAATAATACTTACTTGAAAGATGAACTCAGGTGGTACACTATAGTCTATGAGATTTTGAAGTTTCCGACGTATGTCATACAGCCTGTCAAGAAAATGATTAGATATTGTTTATTTTGTTTAAATTAATATAGTAGATTACTGTTTGGGGCTCTGCTTTTCTACAATACTTTTGGCAATTTCTGCAATATCTTCTTCCCACCCAGTCAAGATCACTTGATCCCCTTCCAGAAGTGCACTGCAAACAGATTATCAAAACACACAGGTAAGAATTAAGATGGCAATAAAGCAGTTGACCGAGTTTGGATATGATAGGAAATAGGCAATTTGTATTTTAAAGGGTAAAATATGTTAATAAATAGGGGAAAAGAGGTCGTATGTTGGGGAGAATTGTTTACGTTCAGAATAGTTTTTTGGCCTTCGGCTTTGAGAGAGCCTGGACCAATCTTCCAGGTTGATTAGGGTTTATATTTGATTTAATTTCGTTGTTCTATCTTCTAAATTGTTATCTCGGTTCGTATCAGGATATATGTATTTTACATATTCATTTATTCATATACATAAACAAAGAATTGTGTATTTATAAGTGGGATGAAACAGAACTTATATTGCCAGGTTGCTTCAAGGGACCGAATGGCTTGTCGCAGGTTATTCTTGGAATTGATGGCAATTCTTTCAGCTAATTGAGCTGGCAATTCTATTTCTTCTTTTTTTGCTATCAGTTCCAAAACTTGCACAATCTGGAAACATAGAAGGCATTCAATAATACTGAAAACTAATTGCAATTTAGTGGATGCATTGCAATTACCTGTTTAATAGAAGGGGAATGGAGTTGGACTAATTTGCAGATGTTTTTAAGCGGTTGCAGCTTCGAAGCATTGTGGCAACAAAAGAAGATTTGATGGCATCCTGTATACCGCTCTATCACCCATCTTATATAAACCAATGCATCTGTTGATAGTTTGTCTGCTTCATGGAGAATGATGGCTTGATCCATTTCAGGTATAAATTAATGTGCTGAAGTTTGTAATTTAAGTTGAAATCAGTAGTACATATACCTCTACTGTTATCTTGGCTGTATCCTGCCTTATTTTCGGTTAACTTATTCGTCTCTTTGATAAGCTCCACTATGACATGCTTCTCAAATCCTTTTAGATCAGACAGATTAACTTCTACATGTTGGGATGATTCCTTCACATTTACATTGATACTGCTTACTTCTTCCCCCTGATAAATATATGTACAATTAAGTACATGAAGTGTTTGTTTGGCCTCACTAGAATTTAATTTTTTGCTAAAAACAAATGAAATTAGTTTAAGGAATATTGTATGATCTTTTAATAGCTATGCCACATTCTTTCAAATTCAGAGTTGTACCTCGAGCACCTTTCGAAGCTAACGTTTTGGCAGTTAATTATACAATGAAGTTATTGTTTTTATGTATATTAGAACTTAGAAGGAACGTTTATGCACTACTAGTACTGAGAATAACAAGTATACCTTCAAATTAAATGTTTTGCATGCGTCTCGTGCCTGTAGAAAACCATGGCTTCAGTAAGTATTAACCATATTTCATTCCAATGATAATTGCAACGATTGTATTAATTTGTCATGGTTACGTTATTTTCATGAAGTACGTTGTGTTACCTGAAGTTTGTCGGGTCCAAATGCTTCACGAAGCAAAGCCCAAATCATAGTCCGCTTTCCCACCCCTGCTTGTCCTTCAAATATGAAGTGACGACATTTGTCTTCATTTATCTACACATTCAAATGGTGGACACAATTTTAACTTTTGTTCTTTGTTTCCATTTTGTTTTGTAAAACACTGATATTAATTACTGTTTGTTTTAGTTCAATCGCTTTGTCTCTGTTGCAGATGAAATCATCAAGAACAGCAGGTCGGTAATTGTCAGCCCACAAATACTTCTTTACCTCCTTTGGCTCATCTTTAACCACCGTTTTGGTGGGTGATGGTGGTTTTGATGGCGGCGATGATGCTGGTAATGGTGTAGGTGATTGTTGTAGCAAAGGTGGTGACAAAGATGGTGATGATGTTTCTGATACTCTCTCCCTCAAGGACTCCTCAATGAAATGTTCGGTAGAGTAAACTCTTCTCATTGTAGGGGCATTTTCGTCTTTCCACTTAAAAGGAAAACAAGCAGTAGTCAATCCTTGCATCTTTATGGAAAAACTTGTTCTAGCCAACAGACGTCGCGGCATGACTCTGGCGGTCTGGGCTCGTAACGGGCTCTTGATACAGGGGCCCTTCGTAGTAAGGACTAGATAAGCTCAAGTTCTGGAAGTCATGTGTTGTACCCTCTGCTTCAGGGCTTGTACCCGGGGCTTTTTGGGTATTGTACTTGTTGTCTTCAATACTTGTGAATTCATCAAGATGCTTTTTTTTGTAGGTAAAAACTTTTTCGGCCCAACCGATTTTGAGTGAATTGGTAGAGTGTTGGGAGGACGAGTGATTTGAGATTTGATCGGGGGGGCTCTTCATTTGTTAAAGTTTGAAAACTTTGGAAGAGAAAGGAATCTGATGATGTTAACGTTTCTTTTTTCATATTTTTGTTAGGGTGTATATAACGAGGTGGTTCGATAGGACCAATGGGTAGGTAACAGACTGGACCTTTTTGTGGGAGATTTTAATGTGTATAAAATCCAAGCCGGCAATGTTAATTTTGATGCCAATATATAATGGGCTTCCTTCGGAAACCTTTTAATATCTCATTTAAAACAGCTGGGAATAATGGCTCTCTTATGAGATCAAGCGGCAGACAGACTTTATTTGGTTGGTATTCCTTAATGACTGGTTTTAGGAGATTAGGAATTTGCTAATTGATGACGTTTTTGGTTAATTTAACATTTCAAGGAATGTCGGTAATTAACTTAGTAACCAGGATGGAGTAGGCTAGTTTTAAAAAATTACATGTATAAAGCACAAAATGTTTACTTCTAGTTCAACACATTTATATAAGGGTTTTGTTAATGACAGCCCTTAGCCCCTTAGGGTTGTCACTAACATGCATAAAAAGCTTGTATATTGATTAAAATACTAATATTCCTAAAATTCAGGGGGTTCGTCTTTTGTTATTTTGCTTCTTAATGACAACCCTAAGGGCTGTCATCATCATTTTCCTTTATATAATAACATTTTACAGGGAGTGAACAGTAGATGAATAGTAAAATTTTATTTTTTTTTATTCTTTTTAAGATTAACTAATATTAATGTTTCCATTTGTAAGTTCTGACAATCAATTAATAACATGTTATTTTATATATGTAATGTATATTTTTGCAACCCGCCGCGAAGCGCGGACCTCGATTCATCGTATTAAAAATGCTAGAGGGGAGTTCTATTAGTAGGCAATAGTGACGGCTCAGGTTTTGTGGTTAGAAGTGCACCTGTTTTAAATATTCTGTGACGAACTATCTCGTTGACAAACTATTTCGTCGCTAACTGCCATGAACATCCCTTTAAAGAGTCACAATGTTTCCCGCCGATATATTTCATCACTAAACGATGTTTTGACATGTCATATATGCAACAACTAAGCAGATCCTGTTCCTCTTATTTTCCACAAGTGTTAGCCCAAAATTAAACCATCTTGTGACGGCCTAGCGGTAAGGGTAACATATATGATCTACCAGAAGTCACGAGTTCGATCTCTTCCATAGGTAAACATCGAGATGGTTAGGGAAAGGTTCAGAAACGATCATGACAACGATTAGATCATGTACATCATGAACAAAGCTCGACCACCCAAGAAGATCTCGTTACAAACGCGAATACTCTGTATAAAAAACTTAGCCAAAATTAGCGAAGAGTTCTATAATTTTTTTTAATTTTGAAAAAAATCAGGATGCCATGGATTTTTTGAAGCTTTTCATCATATATGGCTTTTTAAATGATGAAAATAATATACTGCCTCTGTCCCAAAAAAGTACATATTTTTCTTGGACACAAGTTTTAAGAAGATAGTTAATGAAGTTGTTGGTAATAGTTTTAATTAAATTATAAGTTAAGTTTGGAGAGAAAAATATAATTATTGAATAGTTAGTGGTGAAGTCCTTAGTAATTATATTATCTTATTAAGTGGACTTCCTTTAAAATAAAAAATGAAAACTTTTTATGGGACAAAAATTATAAGAAAGAAATGTATAATTTTTTTGGGATGAAAGAAGTATATAATAAAAGAGTCATCCAAGCAAGATGTTAAGGGAAAAAAAATACAAGAGCATGCCAAACTAGATTAGGATTACAAATTAATCTGACACCACTTGGTATTCATAAGAAACAAAGTTGACCAAATGACATTCTAATAAATGGTTGTAATCCATATCAAAATCTACAATAGTTCTTGATTAAACTTATAAAAACATGGGGACCCAAACTAGCTAGATCAAAACCTACAATAGTATTCCTTTTTGCTTGTTGTCAATGTTTAGAGTTGTTTATAGTTGTACGGTATCCTAGCTTTTCCTTTCTTAGGTTCGGATAGGATGTTGTACTTTTTTTTGGCTGCTTTTGTTACCTATATCTATACTCCGAGGGACTTTAGTATGCATATATGTCTTGTACCTTTTTAATTTCTTTTATATTTTTACCAGGCTGTTCGGATAGGATGTTGTACTTTTTTTTTTTTTGCTACTTTTGTTACCTATATCTATACTCCGAGGGACTTTAATATGCATATACTATACTCCGAGGGACTTTAATATGCATATATGTCTTGTACCTTTTTAATTTCTTTTATATTTTTACCGGGCTACGTCCCTTTACCAAAAAAAACCTACAATAGTTCTTGATTCTGTTAAATAAGAAATAAGCAAATAAAGGAAACAAGATCAATGCACTTCTATTCCACCTCCAATACAGCTCACGTCCAACGGTCACAGCTAGTTTTTAGGATTTGTCTTCAATACCTTTCCTTTATGTAATATTCCTTATGTGTATAAATCAAGAACACCTCCTGTAATGTTAAACACACGAAAGTAATACAAACAACTTGAAAACAGATTCATCTTTGTATCATGGTATCAGAGCCAGGTTAGCTCATCATCTACCGTTTTTTTCAATTAGCCTTTCCGATCAAACTTCTCGGGCCGCCATGTCCGAAGACGGTAACCCGGAGACCAGTTTGTCGGTTCAATTAGCTAACCTGCTGAGAAACAACATCAACCCACAACCTCAAAATCCCAAGCTTTCCGATAACCTGCAAATCAATCTCAAGCTCAATAACTAAAATTACGCCTTATGGACTCGTATGATTCGAGTCGCCATAGGCGGCAAATCCAAATCTCTGTTATCACATTTAACCACAAACCCCCCGATCAATCACACGAGTCCTTCGATCAATGGGAACAAGAGGACTTAATCGTTTTTTCTTGGCTCATTCAAAATATTGAACCAACCCTTCAGGAAATCTTACCGAATACCCGACCGCAAAAAGTTTATGGGATGCATTCGTGGTCACATATAGCAGTGGGCGGGACAAGCTTCAAACATTCAACCTTCACGTAAAAGCTAATGATATCAAACAAAACGGAAGTTCTCTCGAAGAACTTTGGATCACCTTACAAGGAATTTGGGGCGAGATCGACAGGATCGATCCGAACCCGATGAAATGCCCCGATGATATTAAGATTTACTCAAAGATCAGGTCTGAACTAAAACTCTTCCAATTTTTAAATTCTCTTGATAAAAAATATGAACACATCAAAAGGGAGCTTCTCCGATTGGAACCCCTTCCCTCTACGGAGGCGGCATACGCCACAGTTCGTAAAGAAGCTGTTCACCAGCCTATTCTGGGAGCAACTAACATCGATATACAAGGCTTAGCGTCAGGGTTGTCCGCCGCTACAACCGAAAATGAAGGAATCGGTCTTGCGACAAAGGGGTACCGCCGACCGGAAGGAAGGAAATTCGGCTCAACAACCAAAGAAGATAAGTCTCACCTTCAATGTGACAACTGCGAAATGAAAAAACATACCAGGGAACAATGTTTTGATGTAACACCACAATCTTAGAGCCATTTTTTTTAAATATGCATACAGAAGCGATTTAAGAAATACCATAAATCCTAATTATTACACATCATAAAAACCATTTACATATTACCAAATATATAAAACATTTAAAGGTGTTACTGAAAACGGGCTCGACTCGGTTTACAAAATAAGAGTACGGTCAGACTTCCAAAACCCGACTCTAGTCATAGCCCAATCCACAACCTGAAAAGAGTCAACAAATGAGGGATTAGAACAAAGCTAAGTGAATAGAAATAAACATCAATTTGCATAACCACAACAAATTAGAAACCAAGAGAAATCAATCGGGAAACCCGTCCAAACTACCACAAGCAATTGGACGTTATGAGAGGACCGGCGGTCGGGCGAGGACCTTCGACTGTTGTCATCCCAACAACAGTCTACCGATGGCTCCTTTACTATTGGCACGGTGATCCCTCCTTACGTAACGAATTCGAAGGAGTCCGATCGCCCCATCCAATAGTAACGAAGCGTAGCCAAAACCCACTATATAGTTACTAAGGTACGTTACAATATCTTTACTTTTAATATCTTATGGGGTTGGATGGGCATATTGTTCATAAAGCATGTTGCTTATCAATTTTCTTTTATTTTTAAGGAAATTATAAAAACTAGCAAAAAAAGGGGAATTAAGAATCCAACCTCAAATTATGTGACACCATTGGATAATGATTTACAACCAAAGGTACAAAACACAAATTCTCTCTTATTATCCGACAATATATATAATTATTTTTAACTTTTATGATGTTGATATGCCATAAGCCATTGCAGGAAATGAAGTGTACCTTGTCAAATCCGGATAAAAGAAACATCGTAGCTCGTGGAACTATTTACTTGTCATCAGAAAAACAGAGCATTCATGGAGTTCCATTGCAAGATGACTGCTACAAAGTCTCTATTGATGAAGTGATAAAGGCAGTGGCGTTTTTACCGGTAGAAACTAGTGAATGCAAAACCGTTGGGGAAGCACATAAAAGTTTTGTAGGTTGGCCAAAATGCCTTGTCACTTGTGACTTAAAGGTTAGTTTGTTCTTTGAAGTTATTTCTTAATGCATTACGGTTTTTTCTTGATAAATTATTATATTAAACTACTTAGTTTTTCATATTTTGTTCAATCTTTCTTACATGCAAATTTATTTGTTACCATAGGTTCCACAAACAAAATCGAAGACAAATAACGAAGTTGAAAACCCCAAGAAGCGGAAACAATTTACAACAATAAATCATCTTGTCAAGACAAGGGGCAATAAGAGCAAGATCAACAACATCTAGTTTTCCTTTATGTTTTTTATGCAATTTCCTGTGGATATTTCATAGTTTTGTTTGAATTGGAAGTTTTATCTTTGTCATTTATCTTTTGAACTTATGTATGGATTGTGTTTTGGTGTTATGTATGGATTAATGTTTTTTGATAATGTTTCTTTTAATGAAAAAAAGTGTTATTTTAGTAATATTTTTATGTGGCTATTGCATACGCATTAGTAACACTAAATCAAATTG
Organism: Calendula officinalis; assembly: GCA_963853835.1. NCBI lineage: Eukaryota > Viridiplantae > Streptophyta > Magnoliopsida > Asterales > Asteraceae > Calendula > Calendula officinalis. The sequence continues at coordinate 85,728,252 of OY970820.1, read as the reverse complement.
TGTTTATACGTATGGTCACACTTTAGTTATAATAAACATATATTTTTGTAACTAGATCATAGAAAATTCCACTATTAATAAATTAGTGTAACTATTGGTTACACAATAGTCACACAAAAACAAAAACCGTATGTCCTTAATATACCTTTCGCCATTATTTCAATAATTGTATATGTCTAAAAGGTACATAATAGTCACAATAAACATATATTCTTGTGACTAGATAATAGAAGACGCCACTATGACAATAAATTTATGTAACCATTGGGTGCACAATAGTCACACAAAAATACAAAAATGTGTGTCCTTATAATATTTTTCGTCATAGTTTCAGTAATTGTATGTGTCTAAAAGGTTCATAATAGTCATAATAACCTATATTTTCATGACTATATAATAGAAGACGCCACCATGACAATAAATATATGTAACAATTGGGTGCACAATAGTCACACAAAAATACAAAGATGTGTGTCCTTATAATATTTTTCGTCATAGTTTCAGTAATTGTATGTGTCTAAAAGGTTCATAATAGTCAAAATAACCTATATTTTTGTGACTATATAATATAAGACGCCACGATGACAATAAATTTATGTAACAATTGGGTGCACAATAGTCACACAAAAATACAAAGATGTGTGTCCTTATAATATTTTTCGTCATAGTTTCAGTAATTGTATGTGTCTAAAAGGTTCATAATAGTCATAATAACCTATATTTTCGTGACTATATAATAGAAGACGCCACGATGACAATAAATTTATGTAACAATTGGGTGCACAATAGTCACACAAAAATACAAAAATATGTGTCCTTATAATATTTTTTGTTATACTTTCAGGAATTGTATATGTCTAAAAGGTACATAATAGTCATAATAACCTATATTTTCGTGACTATATAACATAATACGCTACTATCACAATAAATTCGTGTAACTATTGGTTGCACAATAGTCACACAAAAGTACAAAAATGTGTGTCTACAAACAATTTATGGCCACACAATAAGATAGACTGCATGATTACAACAATAAATGTTCTTCACAAATAGCCACAATTTTATGCTACGGCTACTGTTTTTCGGTTATACAACCACTTAATTTAAATGTAGCCATATGTTGCCTAAAATGACACGACCTTTGGTCACACTTATAGTGGAAAAAATATGTGTGACCAAAGGCATATGGTCACAGTTTTTGTGTGTGACTGTTGCTCATTTTTGTATATATCTAACCTCTAAAAAACATGTGCACATACTATCATTAATAATCCCACAATTAATGGTACAACTGAAAATCGAAAAGTATAAAAAAATACACTTTTGCCAAAAAACAACAAGATAGCTAAGCTATCTAGAGATAGCTACGCTATCTAGAGATAGCGTAGCTATTTTCGACCCCTTAGCTATTTCGGTTTTCTGTTTCAAATTTTCCAAAACGACCACAAGATAGCGCCGCTATCTACAGATCGCGTCGCTATCTTCTCCAGACAGTCAAAAATCCTGCAATTTCTCTTATGAACTCCACCATTTCAACTTTTTGTACATTACACAAGAAAGAAGGTTAAAACCACTCACCTTAGCTTCCTTTTATGCCGAGCTCAGTAATTTTATATCACTGAGGCTCCTTCCCTTTTCCTGTACAAAACGAATACCGAATTAGTTACCCGAAATCACTAATTTTGCAAAAAGTAATATGAGTTCAAGATAACATCTTTATACAACATTTGCAACCAATTACTTGTATTCCAACACTTAACAATTACCAATGTCTATAACTTCAATTCATCAAGTCATGCCAAGTAAATCATAATGCACTTTTAACCAACTTGCACACATTAGGCCCAAACGGGTCAAAACACATAATCAAGTCAAACTTTCTATTTACCAATTCCATATTGTCAAGCAACCTAATCAATACCAATTTGAGTAAATAACATACTACTTGCATACCAATGCAAGCTTAACCAACTTTGACCTTATTTAGGTCAATTTGCACATATTGACAACCAAACGGGTCAAGACCCGAAACTAACATAATCAAACTTACAATCAGACAACAAACACATTTATGCTATGAAATTGATAACTAAAGTTTACTAATTATCCAAGACTAAAGTCAACTTGCAGATTTGACCAAAGTCAACAATTCATGAATTTAACTAGTTATTCTAGAAAATGGGTCAAAACCAATTTTATTAACTTCTCATATTTACAAACACATAATTATCATTTCCTCAAGTATACAATTACCACTTTATAATAATCTTCATGTTAATTAGTTATACTTTGAAACACCCAAAATAATCAATACAAGTTTGACCCGAAAAAGATGCATTCGACCACCTGTTACTAACTCATCAATCTGATCACTTTTATAACCATTTCAGTCTAGGAAAATATTATATTATTAAAGTAGACTCATAGACCTTCGAAACGACTGGTCGCACGCAAAAAACGGAGTTACGGTTGATTTTATATGATTTTTGCAAGATCATCAAAATTCTGAGAAAAAGCTGTTAAAATTTCACCTACGGACATTTTCAACAATAATCATCCAAACACTATGATCATCATCTAAATTTCACCAATTTAACTCATAATTAGATGTAAACAACTAATATCAATTCTAATATGTTATTTAACCCAATTAAACATATAAAACACCAAAACTTCATATACTTCCCTAAATTTCCATTCTAGCCAAACACTACTAACATTTAGACATTTTCATAACAAGTTAACTAGCAAGCACCACAATTATCAACCATCATTCTAGCATGAATGTTTAACCTATCAAAACTTCAAGAACACCAAAATACACATTTCATCAAATTGGGAAAACCCCATCTTCTTCCCTAGAACACCATTCATGGAGCTTTTATGGAAGCTTCACCAAATGAACTACAACTAACAACAATACACATATAACTTGCAAGAACTCATTTAAACCCTAAATCATCTAACAATTTCGAATTCTAAACAAGATTTGACAAGAACTCCATCAAAACCCAATAACACAAGAACCCTAACTCAACCATACATTAAGAACATGAAACTATAGCTAAAGAAGAAGAAAACTTACTTAGTTTAGCTTCTAATTCCGAAAATCACACAAGGGATGCAAGAACTTCAAGAATTGATCTTCAATTTGGGAGAAAAAGCTCAAGAGTGTGTTGTGTGTGTTTGAGTCGAGATGTACAGGCAAGAGAAAGGCAAAGTAGGGGGTTTTGACACCTCCTATACACGTGTCCAACAAACAATAATAAAAGCCCACAATCATTTAATCACAGTATAAAAATACAGAATATTATATTCGCAGATACTTAATTTAGACCTAACTAACTCCAATTTTAACAACGAAGATATTTTTAAAACCCCGGTTCAGAAGTGAACTCAAATATGTAAAAATTATTTTAATAATTAATTATCTCAGTTTTAATAATTTTAACCTCATGGTTAAAGATACAATTAAATATAATTAAATCAAATAAATTATATAAAACAATAAACAAATAAATTACTTACCGAAAGTACTTAAAATTCTAGGTCGGGTCTCAGGATGTTACATTTAAGCTCGTGGGTTATCCAGATTGGTGGACCGATGGTCACAAGACAAAAACCAAAAATCAGGGGCAAAAGAAGGGAAAGCATTCGATCGACGGGAACTCTACTGATCGGAAATCCACTGGTTTCGGTGGTATTGCAGCCATGGATTCCCCGGACATTGCAGCGTCGTCGATGGTGGAATTATGTACAGGGGATGAGAGTGTAAAATACTCTCAATCCCCACTTTATTTTTACAATTTTTCAGAATACACCCCCATAGTTCGGATGTTTTAAATAAACCCCACACTTTGTTACGACAGTGTTTAAAACCAACCAAATATACAAGAACAAATTTTCAACAACAAATAAATAATCTTTTTCAACCACATAATTTTTTTCAACAAACAAATTTCCAACAATCGTCATTTATTGATTATTTTAAAAAGGGCTTTGACAATTGTGAAGTTTTTAAAAATGGTCCAAAAATAAAAGGTTTTCGTAAATATGGTCCAATATGTTAAAGAACGAGAACAATCGTGGATATTTGATTGTGGGGCTACGGATACTATGACCCATGATTTATCCGATTTTAAAACAACTAATAAACCAACCAAAAGTATATTCACATTGCAAATGGGGAAAAGTTACATGTAGAAAAGGGGGGTGTATTGAGATTTCTCCAACTCTCAAGCTCTCAAAATGTCTTTATATTCCTGATTTATCACATAAACTTTTATTTGTTAGCCACGTCACCAAAGAATTAAATTGCACAGTTCTCACGCATCCAACTTTTTGTATCCTACAGAATATCAGGACGGGAGCGATAATTGAGTGTGGCACTGAAAAGAACGGGCTATATTATGTGGATGAAGTCACCCAAAACGGAAGTGTAATGTTATTTCATGGAACTACAGAAAGAGAGGCATGATTATGGCATAGAAGACTAGGTCATCCATCTACCAATTATTTACATACTTTATTTCCTAAACTTTTTCCTTTAAATTGTAAGACACATTGTGAAACTTGTGTGTTTGCCAAAAGTCATCGAAAAACGTTTAAACCAAATTCTATAAGAGTTGACCTACCTTTTTCGTTAATACACTCAGATGTGTGGGGCCCGGCTCCGATCGCCGGTCAAAACTTTCGTTTTTTTGTCATGTTTGTTGATGATTGTACTCGTATGACATGGATATACTTGTTAAAAAATAAAAATGAAGTTTTTTGAAAAAATCACTATTTTTTATAACATGGTCCAAACACAATTTAAAAAATCCATCCAAGTCATAAGATCGGATATGTAACACCCAAAAATTCACAAAAATTTAAAAAATTTTGAGTACAAGATTTTAAATAAAAAGGTCTCAATAACTAGAATAATTAAAACCCAATAATAATATTGTCATTTTAAAATGTATTTAATGCGGAAATAGTTTAAATAAAATAAAGTATTTTAAAATGTTAAGTGCTGTCCACATCAGCTCTGGGAAATACAGCGCTCAAACGTCCACCTTCTCTTTTCCTTTGCTGGTACCTGAAACAATGGGGGAGATTTGGGTCAGCTGGGAAGCTGAGTGAATAATCTCAAAATGTAAACAATCATAACATACAACACATGAGGGCACATCGGTGTACTCCTACTCAGAATCTACTCAATTAATTACTCAGATTTATTTCTCGGATTTTAGTACTCAGATTTTAATTTATATAGCGCGATTGTGTGATTCGGGTCGATCGCCCCTCCTCACACCTCAGATAGGCGTAAGCCAAAAACTCAGACGGTAGTGATCCCAAAAACTCAGACGGGAGGTGATCCCAAGATAGGCATATAGCCAAAAACTCAGATGTGTATAATATATTATGTTTTTATTACTTTAACATAATTATCTCAGATGCCCTAGCAAGTAGTAGCACAGAATGACTCTGTGCCGAGCTCAGTTACCCAGGCACAATGTCTCAGATCAAAGTAAATAAATAGATGCTCAGATACTCAGATAACATATTAAACTCAGATAACACGTACGGTTCAATTAATATAACACATAAGTCATGCATGTACAACGTTAAAACTGAATACACGGTGAGAATACTCACCTCGATAACGTAAGCCTCCAATTTAATCCACGAATGGATTACACACTTCCTCAATGAAATTTAGAGCCTAAAACAATTACATAAAACATATATCACAATTTTGACATCAACAACATAAACTCAATTTCTGAATTTCCCGACACAGTTCACTAAAATGGTCATACTCCCAAACCGTAAATCCAATGGACTCCCAATTTAACTTCTCAGAAACCAGACTCTGAGTCCGACAATTGACTGTGAGGTGGGCCATCTCTAATTCAGAACCAAAGGGTCTCGAAAATTGCCGACAACACAGAACAGTCGCACAGCGACAGTCAACGGTATTGACCGTAACTTTAAAACCGCAAATTCGTTTCACGAGTGCTCGGTCAATTCAGAAAGCTAACTCAGAGGGCTACAAATCTCTGTGAGACGACCCTCACCTAATTCGACTTCTAAGATGCTCAAAAACAGCCCAAAACATGGCGGTAACAATCTGCCAGAACTAAAAACGTAAACAATAACAATTCAATGTAAAACCCGACACCGACACCCGAACATCTACATAGATGTACAGAATTCTCGGGTCCCTGGGTTCTTCGAGCATGGCTCGGGATAAAACTCGTGACTACGAAAATTATTAAAATAATAGGAATTATACCTAACGCTTTAAACCGAACAAACCGAAACCACTCTAAACTCCGGCTTGAATACGCACGCAGGAACGGCTCGGGGCTGCAATTCTCCTTGCTCGATATCTCTGCCTGCTCCAACAAAGTCAGTAATTGAAAGATAGGAAGCAAGCAAGCACCTTTAATTAAAGAGAGGTGCTTGCCGACCAATCTTCAAATCATGACATGCTTGATATTTTCCGGTCAATAATCAACCACGTGACCTGCTTCAATTTTGCGGCTTCAAACAATTCACATGGTGTCCCTCTTACCAATCACCAACTTCAATAAATTAATTCATGGATGGAAAAAGTTGAGACCAAAGAGCAAGAACAACTACGGCTGCTTGTTAGCTACTTCTCGACGTGCGTGCAAATCCCAACATCTACCCTCGAATTAACAGAAATCAACACCACTGATCGGAATTCATTAGATGCCTTATTATCTTTTGCTTCCACGAAGTCAATTAATTTACATGAATCACAAACTTTAAACAATCACCACTGCCTCATAATACAATAATACGTCACCGACACAGAACTTGAAGAAAACCACCTCCACATAATACACCTCGACGATTGATACACACCCACACGCACAGCTTATTAGTCGAGAATTGAAAGAACGAATGGATTAACAAAAGATTGGGGTGAGGATTTTCTTACCAGTTGATCTTGATTGCGATGGAAAAGAAAACGAATAGGAAGAAAGTGTCGGCCGGTAAATAGAGTAGGGAACAAAAATGAGGGTTTAACTTTTAAGGGGAGTTTAAGTGTTGCTAATAACGAATTAAGGCTGCTATAGATTTTGGGCTTATCACGAATGGATCTCTAGGTTCGGGCCTCTCTCTCTTTTGCTGTACTAGACCGAACCCAAAAATAAGAAGAAAAGTGGTGATCGGTTTTGGGCCTTTTGACCAAATCAAGAAAACAAAGAACAGAAGCCAACTTCGGCCAAACTAGACGGGTGGAAGCTTAACGACTCGGGCTCGGCCGTAGGCGACACGGAAGCTAGACAAATTATAAATTAATGAAGCCTCGAGATTTAATCGCGCCGCTTAATTAAAACGTATTAAAATAAAACCCTACACTCACACAGCTCATAAACACAATAAATAGGCTCGGGAAACTTGAACGATACACTTAATTATTTAAAACCCGAAACGTCACGCATTTAATACACACTAATATCACAGAATAATAAAACAAGTAAGGTTTTAAATAATAAAACGTAATTAATTTAAATTATAAAAATTCGGGGCGTTAATTCCGATATGAAACTTTTTTTCCAAGAAAAAGGAATAATCCACCAAACCTCGTGCCCTCACACCCCTGAACAAAACGATGTAGCCGAACGGAAAAATCGTATCCTTTTAGAAATCACTAGGGCACTCTTAATAGAATCTCAAGTCCCAAATTTTTTTTGGCCCGAAGCCCTCGTTACCGCTGCCTATCTCATAAATCGGTTACCCACCCAGATTTTGAAATCCAAAACACCACTCCAAGTTCTTACTGAATATACTGACTCACCACCCATCCTCACCCTTGAACCCCGAATATTCGGTTGTACCGTGTTCGTACATATACCCAAATCCACTAGGTCGAAACTTGATCCATGTGCAGAAAATTGTGTGTTTTCGGGTATGGAATTAATCAGAAAGGGTATCGTTGCTATAACCCAAAAACCCGACGCATGTTTACCACCATGAATTGTGACTTCCTCGAAACAGAATACTACTACACCACCAACCTCAGTGGTCAGGGGGAAAATACAGATTACACAAACGACATACTGAGTTGGCTCGAAACAATTGACACAACAACAATCAATAGTCCTAACCCTCATAACGAATTGCAAACAGAATATCTTCAACAAAATGAAGAGAGTGCCCCCCAAGAGTCGACTCCTATCCCGGTAACCGAGGTAAGTGACCCAGACCCTATTGAAACTAACATTCGATGTGTACAAGAAAACATACAGGAAACTGAAGATGCAGAAGAAGACAATACAGAACATGAAGATATTCCTGAACAGTACGCCTTACCTCCAAGGTCAAACATGGGCATCCCTCCTAACAGATACTCACCAAAAAGGGAGATAAGGAAAGCAAGATATCCAATGGCCAACATAGCCAAAGGAAACCTATCTACACAAGCCAAAGCCTTCACTGTAGCTCTATGTTCCGAAGAAATTCCTACGAATCCTGAACATGCCCTAAAATCCCACCAATGGAAAAAGACAATGGAAGAAGAAATGAAAGCTCTTGAAATAAACAAAACTTGGATCAAATGTATCTTACCACCAGGGAAGAAAACTGTTGGGTGCCGGTGGGTGTTCACGATCAAATACAAACCCGACGGAACAACTGAAAGACATAAAGCAAGACTAGTAGCAAAAGGCTACACTCAAACATATGGAATTGATTACTCAGAAACCTTCTCTCCGGTGGCTAAAATCAACACTATCAGAGTACTTTGTTATGTAGTTGCAAATCAAGGGTGGCCTCTCCACCAGTTCGATGTAAAAAATGCTTTCTTACACGGAGAACTACATGAAGAAGTCTACATGGAAGCTCCACATGGGTTCACAAGGAACTTTAAAAAAGGAAGTGTGTCGCCTTAAAAATCTTTGTATGGTCTAAAACAATCACCTAGGGCTTGGTTTGGGAGATTCACCATAGCTATGAAAAGCTATGGGTTCAAACAAAGCAACTCAGACCATACTTTATTTTTTAAACAGAGAGGAAAATTGATAACGTGTCTAATAATTTATGTTGATGATATGATCATTACAGGTAATGACAAATAAGAAATAGCGAAATTAAAGGGAAGATTGTTTTCAGAATTTGAAATGAAGGATCTAGGGAACCTCAAGTACTTCTTAGGAATTGAAGTTCTAAGGTCAAAGCAAGGAATCTTCATGCATCAAAAAAATATGTTCTTTATTTATTGGCAGAGACTGATATGATCGATTGCAAACCAGCTGAAACACCGATGATTATGAACCAAAAACTCTTAAATGATGAGAATGCCGACCTGGTTGATAAAATAAGGTATCAACGAATGGTAGGAAAACTAATATATCTCTCACACACTCGTACAGATATAGCATACGCCGTAGGGGTAGTGAGCCAGTACATGTATAAACCTCAAAAACCCCATATGGAAGCAGTCTTAAAAATTGTGAGATATCTCAAAGGAACGGTAGGACATGGAATCCTATTTAAACCAAATGATCATCTTGAAACTCAGCTATATACGGACGCAAATTGGGCAGGAGACAAGAACGACAGGAGATCAACCGCTGGATACTTTACTCTTGTCGGTGGAAACCTTGTAACATGGCGCAGCAAGAAACAAAAAGTAGTAGCCTTGTCCAGTGCAGAAGCGGAGTTCAGAGGGATCGCAAGGGGGATAACTGAAATATTATGGGTAAGACGACTTTTAACCGAAATAGGTTTTTCTCCACAAAGACCTAGTGAAGTTTTTAGTGACAACGAGGCCGCAATTAAAATATCTGAAAACCCAGTTCAACATAATCGAACAAAACATATCGAAGTAGATCGACACTTCATCAAAGAGAAATTAGAAGCCAAAATCATCACTCTTCCGTTCGTATGGTCCGAAGATCAACTCGCGGATATTCTAACCAAAGCCGTGAGCGGAAAATCATTACATGAGGTGCTCAACAAGTTGAATTTTGGCAATCCCACCATCCAACTTGAGGGGAGTGTTAAATAAGTAATAAACAAATAAAGGAAACACGATCAATGCACTTCTATTCCACCTCCAATACAGCTCACGTCCAACGGTCATAGCTAGTTTTTAGGATTTGTCTTCAATACCTTTCCTTTATGTAATATTCCTTTTGTGTATAAATCAAGAACACCTCATGTAATGTTAAACACACGAAAGTAATACAAACAACTTGAAAACAGATTCATCTTTGTATCAGATTCTTATAAAAAAAACGTGGGGCCCCCAAACTAAATCAAAACCTACAATGGTTCTTGATTGAAATTATCAAAACATGGGACACCTAAACTGATCGATCACCATCCACATAACTTACATAGCACTTTATTAGTTTATTATATACAAAACAAGGCCAGGTAACATACATATAAACTTAACAAGAGTAGAACATTACAGGATTCCAAAATGGAAAACACTAAACACGACTCTTTATGTTAGAAAGTCAATAATACAAGAAAGGAAAGGATATTACCCTTCATATCACAGCTCATATGACAGCCTACAATACCGATTACAGCAATGGTCCTTGATGGCCTTTAATATGTTTCCTATTATTCGTTCACATGTTCGTGTATAAATGTAAATGTCTCCCTGTAAAGAGAACAATACAATAATATAGTTTACAACAATTCTACTTGTTATCATGGTATCAGAGCGGGTTTGTTCATCATTTACCGAATAAGCCTGCATATTTTTTCTTGATCTCAACGGGTCGTGATGCCTGGAACAGACGACAACCCGGAAACCAGTTTATCTCTCCAAATTGCCAACCTGTTGAAGAATGGTATTCATTCTCAACAACAAAATCCGAAATTATCTGATAATCTTCAGATTAATCTCAAACTCAATAATCAAAACTATGCTCTATGGACTCGAATGATTCGAGTCGCCATAGGCGGAAAATCCAAGGCGTTATTAGCTAATTTAACCTCGAATCCTCCAAACCCAGGAACAGAATCATTCGATCAGTGGGAGCAAGAAGATCTGATTGTCTTCTCTTGGCTCATTCAGAACATCGAGCCTACACTTGCTGGCAACCTGACCGAATACCCAACTGCAAAAAATTTGTGGGATGCTTTGGTGGTTACATACATCAGTGGAAAAGACAAGCTTCAGACCTTCAATCTCCATGTCAAAGCGAATGAAATCAAACAGAAAAACAGCACGTTAGAAGAACTTTGGATGACTCTCCAGGGGATTTGGGGAGAAATCGATAGGATTGACCCCAATCCTATGAAATGTTCAGAAGATATCAAGACATATTCAACCATCCGATCAGAACAAAAGTTGTTCCAGTTTTTGAACTCTCTTGATCGGAAGTATGAACCGATAAAAAGGGAAATTCTTCGGCTTGAAATCCTTCCATCGGCAGAAGCCGCCTACGCTACTGTTCGGAAAGAGGCTGCTCACCAAATAATTTTGGGAGCTACCAATATCGACGAGCAGGGTATTGGCTCGGGGCTTGTAACTACCGAGATGGAAGGAGCGGGATTAGCAACAAAAGGATACCGGCGGCCAGAGGGAAGAAAGCGTTCATTAAAGAAGACAAATCTCATCTTTTTTGTGATAATTGTGGAATGAATAAGCATACGTCCGATCAATGTTTCGAACTTGTGGGGTATCCTGAGTGGTGGAACGACGGGCACAAGAAAGGCGTAAAAGGAAGCAAACAGGAGAAGAGGCGACCTTCAACCACCACCGGAATTCAGCCTGATCGGAAGTCGAGCTCGGGCTTTGGAGGAATGGCAGCAGCGGCTACCGATTTGGGAGAAAAACTAGGGTTCACGGTGGATGAAGGTAACGGGGGTAAGAGTCTGAAAAACTCGAACCCCCCCCTCTTGTCTTTCTATGTCATTACAAAATGATCCCTTAAGTTTATTATCCAATCAGTTAGATTCCAAAGTTATTGATAAAGCCACTGTGACCGAACCTAAGATGGAAGGGATTGCAAACAATTTTAATTTTTTACAAAATGATCCCTTGACATTACTACCCCACCATTTAGATCCCAAACTTTGTTTAAATTCCACCGTGACCAAACCAGGGATGGAAGGGGTTGAGAACAACTTTAATTTTCTAAAAAATAACACTTTTTTGTATTATCTTAATGATAGTTTTGAATCTTGTCAATTTTCGGAAAAATCAAAAATTTTAATAAATAATAGTGGTATGGTTAATATGGCCAAAACTACTAGTGAACGAGAACAATTATGGTTAAATAATTGTGGAATGAATAAGCATACGTCCGATCAATGTTTCGAACTTGTGGGGTATCCTGAGTGGTGGAACGACGGGCACAAGAAAGACGTCAAAGGAAGCAAACAGGAGAGGAGGCGACCTTCAACCACCACCGGAATTCAGCCTGATCGGAAGTCGAGCTCGGGCTTTGGAGGAATGGCAGCAGCGGCTACCGATTTGGGAGAAAAACTAGGGTTCACGGTGGATGAAGGTAACGGGGGTAAGAGTCTGAAAAACTCGACCCCCCCCCCCCTCTTGTCTTTCTATGTCTTTACAAAATGAACCCTTAAGTTTATTATCCAATCAGTTAGATTCCAAAGTTATTGATAAAGCCACTGTGACCGAACCTAAGATGGAAGGGATTGCAAACAATTTTAATTTTTTACAAAATGATCCCTTGACATTACTACCCCACCATTTAGATCCCAAACTTTGTTTAAATTCCACCGTGACCAAACCAGAGATGGAAGGGGTTGAGAACAACTTTAATTTTCTAAAAAATAACACTTTTTTGTATTATCTTAATGATAGTTTTGAATCTTGTCAATTTTCGGAAAAATCAAAAATTTTAATAAATAATAGTGGTATGGTTAATATGGCCAAAACTACTAGTGAACGAGAACAATTATGGATTTTTGATTGCGGGGCCACGGACACCATGACCCATGACTTTTCTGATTTTACAACAACAAATAGACCAACCAAAGCCTTTATTTCAACGGCAAATGGGGAGAAACTTCATGTAAAAATGGGCGGGAATATTGAAATTTCTCCAAACCTTAAACTATCTAAATGTCTTTATATTCCAGAACTCTCACATAAACTTTTGTCTATCAGTCATGTCACGAAAGAACTAAATTGCTCGGTTCTCATGCAACCAACATTCTGTATTTTACAGGATATCAGGACGGGAGCGATAATTGGGCGTGGCACTGAGAAGAACGGATTGTACTATGTTGATGAGGTTACTCAAAATGGAAAAGTGATGTTATCACATGGGACAACAGAAAGAGAGGCATGGTTATGGCACAGAAGACTAGGTCATCCATCTACCAATTATTTACATGTTTTATTTCCAAAACTTTTTTCTTTAAATTGTAAGTCACATTGTGACACGTGTGTTTTTGCTAAAAGTCATCGAAAAACATTTAAACCAAATTTTACAAGAGTTGACATACCATTCTCCTTGATTCATTCTGATGTTTGGGGTCCTGCCCGATCAATGGAGGTCAAAATTATCGGTTTTTTGTTATGTTTGTAGATGATTGCCTCGAATGACTTGGGTATACTTACTAAAAAATAAAAATGAAGTCTTTGAAAAATTTACTATTTTTTATAATATGGTTCAAACTCAATTTAAAAAATCTATACAAGTCCTTAGGTCAGACAATGGTGGAGAATTCATTAATTCAGAAATGCAATTTTTTTGTCAAGAAAAAGGTATTGTTCACCAAACCTCGTGTCCTCATACCCCGGAACAAAATGGTGTTGCCGAACGAAAAAATCGCATTCTTTTAGAAATCACTCGTGCACTCCTGATAGAATCTCAAGTCCCAAAATCCTTCTGGCCAGAGGCCCTTGTTACCGCGGCTTATCTCATAAATAGATTTCCAACTCAAATCCTAAAATCTAGAACACCCCTTCAAGTTTTCACTGAATATCTAAACCCACCACCTATCCTCACTCTAGAACCTCGGATCTTTGGTTGTACTGTTTTTGTTCACATTCCAAAAACAACTAGATCTAAGCTTGACCCATGTGCGGAAAAATGTGTCTTCGTTGGGTATGGGATAAATCAGAAAGGGTACAGGTGCTATAACTCAAAAACTCGACGAATGTTCACTACCATGAATTGTGACTTCCTTGAAACCGAATATTACTATACCTCCAATATCAGTGGTCAGGGGGAGAATGCAAACGATACAAATGACACACTGAGTTGGCTGGATATAGTTAATCATCAAGATGTGCCAGAAGAGACTGAAGACAGTGCCCCCCAAGAATCGACTCCCATCCTGATAAACGAGGTAAGTAATCATACACATCAATCTATTGTTACTAACGATCTAGGTGTACAAGATAATGGACAGGAATCAAACAATGATAATGAAAGGGAAGCTACTACAACTCACGAAGGAGAACAAGACCAAAACAATATACAGGCCGAAGAAGAAACCACTACAGTCCAGGAACCAGAACCATATACTTTACCGCCAAGAACAAATCGAGGCGTTCCTCCAAACAGATACTCACCAGAGAAAGAACCAAAAAAGAGTAGGTACCCAATGGCTAACATAGCCAAAGGAAATCTATCTCAACAAGCCAAAGCTTTTGCAGTCGCTCTATGCTCTGAAGAAATACCTACAAACACAGAACAAGCCATGAAATCTAAACAATGGAAAAGGGCAATGGAAGAAGAAATGGAAGCCTTAGAAAAGAATAAAACATGGATTAAATGTGTTCTTCCACAAGGGAAGAAAACGGTAGGGTGTCGTTGGGTATTTACAATCAAATACAAACCTGATGGGACAATTGAAAGACACAAAGCTAGATTAGTGGCAAAGGGGTACACGCAAACATATGGAATTGACTACTCTGAAACCTTTTCCCCAGTAGCAAAAATCAACAATATCAGGGTTCTCTGCTCCATAGCTGCCAATCAAGAATGGCCCCTACACCAATTCGATGTTAAAAACGCTTTTCTACACGGGGAACTTCAGGAGGAGGTTTACATGGAAGCTCCACATGGCTTCAACGAGAACTTCAAAAACAGGGAAGTGTGTCGCCTTAAAAAATCTCTTTATGGTTTAAAACAATCCCCTAGAGCTTGGTTTGAGAGATTCACCATAGCTATGAAAAGCTATGGGTTCAAACAAAGCAACTCTGACCATACTTTATTTCTAAAAAGGAGGGGAAAATTAATAACATGTCTAATAATTTATGTTGATGATATGATTATTACAGGCAACGATAAAGAAGAGATAGCAAAGTTGAAAGGAAGACTATTCTCAGAATTTGAAATGAAGGACCTAGGGAATCTCAAATACTTCCTAGGAATTGAAGT
Source organism: Calendula officinalis (assembly GCA_963853835.1). Taxonomy (NCBI): domain Eukaryota; kingdom Viridiplantae; phylum Streptophyta; class Magnoliopsida; order Asterales; family Asteraceae; genus Calendula; species Calendula officinalis. The sequence goes on along the minus strand of OY970820.1, from coordinate 85,712,902 downwards.
CTTAAGATCAAAACAAGGGATCTTCATGCATCAGAAGAAATATATTCTTGATCTGCTGGCCGAGACTGGTATGATTGATTGTAGACCAGCAGAAACACCGATGATTATGAATCAAAAATTCCGCAACAAAGAAAACGATGGCATGGCAGACAAAATGAGATATCAACGAATGGTGGGAAAACTGATATATCTTTCACATACTCGACCAGACATAGCGTACGCCGTAGGGGTAGTAAGTCAGCACATGCATAAACCTCAAACACCCCATATGGAAGCAGTCCTAAGAATTATACGATATCTCAAAGGAACAGTAGGCCATGGGATTCTGTTTAAACCCAATGGTCATCTTGATACACAACTATATACAGATGCAGACTGGGCAGGAGACAAGAACGACAGAAGATCTACAGCAGGATATTTTACTCTAGTCGGAGGAAATCTTGTAACATGGCGTAGCAAGAAACAAAAAGTAGTGGCCTTATCCAGTGCAGAGGCAGAATTCCGGGGAATCGCAAGAGGAATCACTGAAGTACTATGGATTAGACAACTTCTAACCGAGATAGGGTATCGTCCACAAAAATCAAGTGAAGTGTTTAGTGATAACGAAGCTGCAATCCAGATATCAGAAAACCCAGTTCAACATGATCGAACAAAACATGTTGAAGTGGATAGACATTTTATCAAAGAAAAGCTAGAAGCAAAAATCATCACTCTTCCGTTCGTATGGTCAGAAGATCAACTTGCAGATATCTTAACCAAAGCTGTGAGCGGAAAATCACTACATGAAGTTCTAGGCAAGTTGAACTTTGGTGATCCCACAATTGAACTTGAGGGGGAGTGTTAGAAAGTCAATAATACAAGAAAGGAAAGGATATTACCCTTCATATCACAGCTCATATGACAGCCTACAATACCGATTACAGCAATGGTCCTTGATGGCCTTTAATATGTTTCCTATTATTCGTTCACATGTTCGTGTATAAATGTAAATGTCTCCCTGTAAAGAGAACGATACAATAATATAGTTTACAACAATTCTACTTGTTATCACTTTATAGAAGAGCTATATCCAGATTGATCATCATAGTACTTCAAAGCATCACTCCACCATACTTACTAGAACCCTTGATTGCAGGAAGACTCTTTCGCGTTTACAGCCACCGTTTTGGTGGGTGATGGTGGTTTTGGTGGCGGCGATGATGCTGGCAAGGGTGGTTTAGGTGTTGGTGATTGTGGTGGCATTGATGTCTCTGATACTCTCTCCCTTAAGGACTCCTCAATCGAGTGTTCGGTAGAGTACACTTTTATCATTGTAGGGGCTTTTTCGTCTTTCCACTTAAAAGGAAAACAAGCAGTAGTCCATCCTTGCATCTTCATGCTTGAACTCGAGCTAACAGACGTCACGGCATGACTCTTGCGGTCCGGGCTCGTAACGGGCTCTTGATACATGAGCCCTTTGTAGTAAGGACTTGAAGAATTAAAGCGATCATGTGTTATAACCGTAGTACTCTCTGCTTCAGATGTTGTACCCGTACTAGTACTTGGATACTTTTCGGTGTAGACGAGCCCTTTGTAGTAAGGACTAGATGAGCTCAAGTTCTGGAAGTCATGTGATATAGGTGTTGTACCCTCTGCTTCAGGGCTTGTACCTGGGATTTTATCGGTTTTGAGAAGCCCTTTGTAATAAGGGCTGCTATTGTACTTCTTGTCAATGCTTGTGAATTCCTCAAGGTTTTCTTTAGTTAAGGTAGAAGGCTTTTTTTTGTATATAAAAACTTTTTCGGCCGAACCAATTTTGAGTGAATTGGTAGAGTGTTGCGGGGACGAGCTTTCTGAGTGATTTGAGATTTGATCGGTGAGAAAGTTGGGGCTCTTCATTTAGAAAATTAATTTGTTAAAGTTTAATAATTTTGGAAGAGAAGGAATGATGGGGATATTTGTAAGCAAGGAATCTGATGATGTTAATTAACGTATCTTTTTGTTAGGATGTAGTATATAACGAGGTTTTCAAGGTGTTCGATAGGGTCAATGTGTTAACAGACTGGAGATTTTAATGCGTATAAAATCGAAGCCGGCAAGGTTTTGATGCCAATATGAAATCAAGCACTTATTTGGTCCTATTGACGTTTTAGGATATTAGGAAATTTGCTAATTGATAAAGTTTTTTGTTCATTCAACATTTGAAGGAATATTAGTAACCAGGATGGAGTAGGGTATAGTTTAAAAAAAATTACATGTATAAAGTACAAAATCTTTACTTCTAGTTCAACATATATTAAAACTAGCTACAAAACCCGTCCGATTGGCGGGTATGCTGTAAATTTTAGTATGTAGAAAAATGTCCAAAAACTTTATATATTTCTAAATGACATAATAATCGATAGATGTGATGATGATTTTGTACAAAAAAAGGGTAAATGAAGAAATGTTACACGGGCATTTTATTAAATGAAGAATCCAGCTTTTTATGCCGTAATCCGTAATATCTGAAGTCTGGTTCCGTTGCACAATCCAGCTTTTTATGCCGTAATCATAGAATACCGGTTTTATGGAAATTATATTGAGTCGTGTATCACTTCTGAATAAAATACGATTTAGTCGCTGATTGATCTTTTAAATATTTATTTGTTTCCTTGTATGTAGGATCTTTTAAATAGTTATTTATTTGTTTCCTTGTATGTAGGAAGCCGTATATGGAGCATATGAATGTAGACCGTAAGCCGTACCAGATTCGTTTGCCTTATATGGAGCGTATGAATGTAGACCGTAAGCTGTACCAGATTCGTTTGTATTAGTGCAAATGACGTGGACCAATCAGGGAATTCCAAGTGGCATTATGGACGAATAGGAATGCTTGGAATTGCCATGGTGTCAAACCCTCTTTAAAATTAGGCCTCATATATAGGGTAGGATTGCTACAGGGGAGTTCTATTAATAGGCAATAGTTAGTGCTCGGATTTTTTAGACTAGAAGGTGCGCCTGTTTTTAATAACCCGTGACGAACTATCTCGTTGACAAACTATTCTGTCGCTAACTGCCATGAACACCCCTTTAAAGAGTCACAATGTTTTCCGCCGATATATTTCATCACTAAACATTGTTTTGACATACATGCAACAACTAAGCAGATCTTGTTCCTCTTTTTTCACAAAAGTTTGCCCAAAATTGAACAATTTGGTGATGGTCTAGCGGTAATGGCGTCAAAGATTATCTACCAGAAGTCACAGGTTAGATCACGTCCTTAGGTAACACATGCAGATGGTTAGGGAAAGGTTCACATCGGTCACGACAACGGTTAGATCACGTACGAGCAAAACTCAACTACCTTGGGAGATCTTGTTACATACGGGAAAACTTAAAAGAAATACTTAGCCAAAATTGAGTTTTAATTTTGAAAAAAATCATCAGAAGAGGATGCCATTGAAGTTTGTATCGACATATATATGAGCCATTTGATTCTTGTGTGCCGTGACATTTATGTGATACAACTTTTCTTTTTAACAATGGAAAAAAAAAATTGATCTATAATAAAAGGGTCATCTTAGCAAGATGCTATGGACAAATTACAAGAGCATGTCAAACCTAATTAGGATTTAGGATTATAAAAGCGCAGGCCCAACCATAAGGGAGTTCAATGGATACCATGAAACAGGCCCAGAAAATTAGGGCTCAACTGCTCAATGATTGCATATTTAATATTATATTCATTTTTTTTAAAACTTTTTGTGAAAATAGTTAGCTATGATGTCAAGAATATATAAAATTACTTTTTAAAAATAAAATTATGTTCAATTTTACTCTAAAGGAATATTAAATGTAGGAAAACTTATTTTTATTAATAGATTAAAATTAAAATCACATCGTTTTCAATACATTTATATGTATACTAGTTTATAACCCGTGTCACATCACGGGCGGCTTGTACTAATTTAAAGATATTTGTTCGAAAACAACATTATATGCAAGAGGTGGATAAAAAACAACCTAGTATTTTGACGATTATTGCATATCTCATTTTATCGTATAAATTGTAGACAAAATTTATAATATAGTACATATTAAAAAATTTCAAATTTTTTGTAAAAAACTTCATGGTAAACAGCGTTCAATGTGTTGTTAGTCACTTTCTCATCTTTGTCGTATATCAACATCTTTAAGCCTTTACGGCTTTTAACTCTAGACACAACAACGTAAAGTTGACCATGAGTGAAGACAAGCTGAGGTAAGAAGATGGGTACATTTGAAAGTGATTGTTGTTGACTTTTATTGATAGCCATAGCAAAACAAAGTGAAATTGGAAATGATGTTTATTTATCTTCACCGGTAGTCTTTTGTCCGAAGGGCTAAGTTTAAAACGTGGTATTAAAGTTTCATGTCCTATATTAGTTCCTGTTATTATTTGCACTTTAATCACATGTTCACCAAGACTAAGTACTCTTAGTCTTAAATTTAATCACATGGCCTCTGTAATATTGCCTCTGTTTTAAATTTAAAAATAAAAATTGAACTTCCTTTGTTGATACTGTTAACAAACTTTGGGCAAAACTCCTTCAGAATATAGGCATGAATCTTATTTGACTAAAAAAAATTGATTAATGTATAAAGCTTATATAAGCAACACAGATGTATCATTTAAAAATATGCTTGATTTATAGAGATAAATTGAAAGTTTAATACATTTTCGTCTTGTAGTATCATGTCAATTTTTTAGACCACAAGAGGATTTTGAAATCGTTGGATTTCCACAACCTAATTACCCTTGCCTTGATTGATACATCTTTAACATCTCCGGTGAAGTCGTTGATGAAACATATTTTGTAACCCATTCTTTATAAATTGTGAAAAGTTAGGACTTCCAAAACAGAATATTATACTACAACAAAAATAGGCTTTTAGGACCCTTTTTGTGGTACACTTTTATAGTGGTGTCCTAAAAACATATTTAATAGGACCAACTAGTTTTTGAATCCTAATATTGTATATTCTAATAGGACATTTTATATGTGGATCCTATTAAACTATATTATAGGTCCTTCATCCATTAGAGTTTTATTATTATTCGATTTAATAGGACATTTGATATGCATGTCCTATTACATTAAGCTTTATAAGACACTTACTCATTGGTGTCCTATAATATTATAGCCTAATAAGACAATTGATATGTGGGTCCTATTATATTAAGTTTTATAGGACATTTATTCATATAGGTCCTATTATAATGATACATAATAGGACCTTGATACATAAGTCGTATTACGTTAGTTTTATAGGTCGCTTAACCAATCATGTCCTATTATAATGTAATCTAATAGGACACTTGTTCCTCGGGGTTGTATCAAGATGACATCTAATAGGACACTCGATACATTGGTCTTATTATATCAAATTTCATGGGACTTCTATTTTGTGGGGTATTTTATGAGAACCTAATATAACACTTGATATAGTTTTACAATTACATTATGTTTAAACAATGCTTATCTGTTAGGATCTTATTATCATATAATCTTATTTAACACTTGATATGTAGGTGTTATTATACTATTATTTTGTAAATGAATATTAGGTCCTTAACAACCGCTTCAACAACGCGAGGGTGGTTCTGGATGGTGAAACTTTCGTTTGATCGATGAGTGATACATTATAACTGAATATTTAAAACCCAGATAAGGGTTTGACCTTGTGTTGGATGTGGACTTAAATTACAGGCTTTATATCTGATGTAGTGTTCTGTATTACTTTTAATTGTAATATGATCATGTGTTGTATTTTATATACTCGGTGATAACTACAACTATGTGATTATATTAATTTGAGTCTCTAAATTATAAGTATTCAGTGAGATGAGATGTCGGTGAAAATGGAGACCCAACTGTTTGGAATTGTATAGTGATAACTACCCTTATGTGGTTATAGTAACTCGATTCCTGAATTATAATTATTCACTGAGATGTATTAATCACTTAGCTTTGCAGCTAACGGGTTTAAGTTGCCCGCATATTTGTACAGTTTTGGTAGCTGTTAACTTGCTGACTGCTAGAGTTGAGATACTTCACGAAGTTGGATGTGAGCCCTGTTTTGTAGCTTTTGGTAACCCAAAAACATTAAGATGAAAACTAGTGGGAACCATATTCACTAACAATCTTATTCTTACGATCTGAGGATCCGTTGATAGAGGGGAAACCTCTCACTTCAAATATGAAGGAGTGATAGAGTGTAGTTGGATTGGATTTTCTTTGAAAATAAAGGAATAGAGTATGGTTGGAGATGCATTTGTACATACATCATTTTAAAATTTTAATACTTAAATTTTAAACTTTTATAGTTATATTTATTATCTTATTTTTAGAGTTGTGTTCTAGGTAGTTCACTTTAAAACGTAGTTCTAAAGGACAAATCTTAGTACTTAGATAAAAAAAAAAATCCTCTAACCACAACCATCATCAAATCACATGTGATTCAATACACAACCCCCACTGCCGGCCACAACCACTTCCGCCACAATCACATGTGATTGGATACGCAATCACGTGTGATTTAAAACAGTTGAAGGTGCGAGGGGTTGCCTGTGGTGGTGGTGGTCGACGGTGTGCAATCACATGTCATTTAATACATATGAGATGGTAGTGGTGTTGATGTATTGAATCACATGTGATGGTGGTAGTGTTGGTGATTGATTGATTCAAAAGCTAATTTTTTTTTCTTTGGACTTTACAAAAAATGGACTACCTTGAACGTTTTACCTTATTTTTATAATAATTTAAAACTGTTGTAACTCATATGGTTGGTCACATTTACCACCTTCATAAGTAGGATTTATGGAATACTTATCACCTTCATAAGTACACTTTATGTACATAAAGTGTACACCATTATCATACCAAACTCTACCCTATAAATAGAGGTCTTTTATACTTGTCTTAGAGCATACCTATCTATCTTATGTATCTCTTGTATCATTTGTATCATAGTTCTATGTATAATGAGAATGTTGTCATGATCCTTTGAGTTGAGCTAATTTACCTTACAACACGTTATCGGCACTTTACTCCAAATCGTTCTTCGTTCGTTGCTCGAAAAGTAACAAAACCATAAAGTTGAAGATCATTCATCTTCCAAATAACAAGGTAAGGTTTCTTTGTTTTTTATCCCTTTTTTTCGTACAGTATTCCATCTGATTGTATGTATATTATCCATGAAATGAAATGCTTTATAAAATAACTCATCAAATAAATAAATAAATAAATAAATGGACATGCTTTGTTAACAACAAATTCGTTCATTGTAATCATTGTTTTTTTTTAACTGAAACTACAAAATAATAATAATAATAATAATAATAATAATAATTCAGCAATTACTAATCCATTTATTAGAGACATGTTGCTTCCTTTGTTTTGAATAATATCATGAAGCAATTGTCAGTTTTCTTTAATCTACGATTGTATCATATATGCAAGTTATCAAAAATGGTTAAAATACACATATATTTATGTGTTTTATTTTATACACTTAGTACTATTAAATTATTCAACTCGACAATTGAATTTAAATACAAATTTATATATTATTAAATTTGATTTGGTGATAGGAATGTATGCTTGACATCAATAATTTTTTTGTTGAAAAAAGAAAAAAGAAATTATATTTTTATGTCAAGGTTCATTTTATTAAATTGAAATGAATGAAAAGAAATTGTTTAGTATAACGTTGAGATTTAATGTAATTTATGACAATTGTAAAATTTAATTGTGTCATGATGAATCGTCCTTAATTATTTAAGATTGTTGAAAGTTTTTTTTTTCACATAATAACTTATTTATATGGCATTAATGGTTATGTGCATCAATGGTTTTACAATGCAAGAAATTGTGATGGAGTTTTACTTATTTGGTAATATGGATTAATTTGATAATTAGTTCATATGTATTATTGAAATTTCAAAAATGATTTGATTAACAAGTTTAATGACATTTAAACCTATTGTGTATGCCACATAATGTAATAATTATATTAAAAGAAAAATGTGAAAATTTTCATAAACTATTATTTCATGTGATATCAAATGAAAAATGTGAAAAGAAATAATCAATTTTGATTGTATTTTTATATGGTATTTTTTTATGAAATTTGAGCATATTAACCAATCACTTTTTTTAATGTATTGATTATGTTAAAAATATTTTTAAAATTTTTGAGGATTCGATGGTTTATCATAATTAAAAAAAAAATTGCATCATGAATTATATGTTGGCATATTGAGTAGACGCACTCACATAATGCACAATGAGCATTGTATGACACTTCTGAAAAGTTCTGAATCATCCCCAAATATGCTCACCTATTCTTAATACAATGTTTAGGAAAGATTGGCGGTTTTTCTGACTCCTAATGATGGGTGGTTCCGATACGCACAAGCGCTGTCTACCCTCACCGTCTTTCCTGGTTGTATTCAAATAGAGCTACCGAAAAGGGTTGACTAAATAATCTTTTCTCCGAATGTGGTTATATACATATGATGAATTGGTGTCTATAAATCGACCTGTCATTCGATAAATGAGAACCATTCGCACTTGTGTTTTTCGAACCTGCTGATTCGACACACAATTTATGCTCATACAAACCATAAGCATATAAACTATCATTTTATATGATAACCAAATCCATTATTTTTCCTCCCGTTGTAGGAAAATATCAAAACAAACATGAGTTCTTTGAGACCATCGATTTTCTGGCTCAAATGGAATATTAGAGCTATTGTTAAGGTCCTTGATTATGTTTTATCTGGATTATGCTTTCCCATTTGAATAATGGTGTATTTTGGATTATGGTTTGTTTACATTGATTATGTTTCTCGAGATAATTTAAAGTTGCTTTATTCCTTGTGAAATTAGTCAATACGTGTGACCGACTTTAAATTATTTTTACTTTGAGGCATGTAATTGGGTATGTTGATAGTCTGGTTAATTGTGGTATCCATATACACTTTCATAAGACATGAAGACTACTTTATCAACATTACGTGTGACAACTCGACATTTTGGGTATGTTACTATTCTTCATTTCTTACTTTCTATATTTAGAAAGTTTCTATTTTTAGAAACTTTCTCATTTCGTATCATTTCTAATTTTAGAAAGTTTCTATTTTTAGAAACGTTCCTCGTTTCCTATTATTTCTATTTATAGAAAGTTTCTATTTTTAGAAACTTTCCACATTTCATATCATTTCTACATTTAGGAAGTTTCTATGTTTAGAAACTTTCCTCATTTAGTTTCATTTCTACTTTTGACATCCAAACGCATGACTAGTTCACCAAACGTTTAACATTTCCACCATACATCAGTGTTTAACTATTTTAGTCAACACAACATCTTATATTACTTGTGGTGACATTTTTACTCCAAAACATTTCTAATAATGATATTTAAGTAATATTTAATCAATAGATCAAAATAATTAACGAAATGTGACTCGTAACGAATTTTATTCCAAACCGACACATCAATTGTTGTCCCGACCACTATGTGGCCGAACCTAGTCCCCCTCCTCCTCTAAATTTCGTCCAATCCACACCAAGGTGGTGTGGTTATCATCTCATTTGAATCTTGAATTGTTATCTCTATCCCTCTTGATTTTTATCTTTATCTTGAGTTTAAAGAGTCCTTATTTGACTCGAACACCTACTTGAAACCCTAGATCCCATCCACTATAAACTAAACCCCAAACCCTCATATTTTGCTTCGTTGAAGTCGGCCAAGGGCAGCCCCAAACTGATCTCAAGCTTCCATTTGGCCGAGCACAAGCAATCCGCAACCTTATTCGAATTTTTGCTCGTTTTCTTGTTCGTACTTGATCTCGATCCATAGCAAGGTAGAATCCCAATCCTTTTTGTTTGTTTTTCTCCTTGTTCAGGCCCTGTTTTGAATCTGAGACCATTGCTAAAATCCATATGGTCTCGGCAACCATTGAAGCCGAAGTATACATGCATGTATACAACCGATCGTATACATGTGTGTGTATGTTTGTTCGATTTGTTCTTTTACTTGTTTGATTTGTTTGATTTTCCTTAAACCCTAGACTTTTGACCTCCAAAACCCTAGATCTAGAGATATTACTTATGCCTAACCTTAGATCTAGACTTGTACGACCAAAATACCGAAATCTAGCTAAATCTAGCCATTAGACTCGAGCCTAAGCCAAATCTAGCACAAAACTCGAATGGTGTTGGCCTTCGACCAACCCTAGACCGAAACCTAACCCTAAAAACCGAAACCCTAGATCTAGTTGACTTTTGTTGACTATTTTGACCATTGTTGACCTTTAGATTTGACTAAATTTGACCCATAAGTCAAACCGGGTCAAGGCCGGATCTTGACCCAACCGATCAACCCAAACCCGAATACCTAATCGGGCCAAGGCCCGTACTTGGCCCATATCGATCTACCTTAGTCCATCGGGCCCAAACTTTAGTTGGCCCAATCTAATCGGACCTAAGCCCAATAAGAGGCCCAAGTGGCCCAACCTAGTGGCCCATTAAGCCCATTAGTCCCAATAGGCCCAATCTAGGCCCATTAAGCCTAAACCAAGCCCATTTCATTTCATTTCAAAGCCCATTTCATTTCATTTCATTTCATTTCATTTCGGCCCATTAAGGCCCAATGATCCAAGTTCATTCGATGTCACAAAACATATAACATAACATTAATTGTATATCATTTAACTTATATCGTAACTAGAATCGCCTGTATTAGCTTAGTCTAATTAGTAGTTATGTCATTTAGGAAGCTATGAGTCTCTGAAGGATTCCTCTTTCCTAATCTTGTCGCTAAGCTTTGCCCAGGTGAGTCCACATACCCTTTTTACTCTTTTTAAATGTTTTATAAACTTTGGGGTGGAAAACATAAACACAACTGCTACTGTTTTACTATGACTGTACAACATCTATACATTTTCATTATCGCGTTGGCATGACAAAAGATTATTATACCGGACTAAGGTTTGCCAGCAATCATTAACTAGTGGATCTAGACCATGGATATGCAGATAGTACTATTGGCTGACACTCATCCTCCCAACGAACGATTGATCATTACTTGGTTTATCCAAGACATTTCCGGGAGTGTATATCCATAAAAGAACATAACATATTGGAGTTGAAGTGTTGATTGTGGACTTAGGGGTTGGTATATTAACTCAATAGACTAGCTACCTGTTGGGGATAACGGTCATGCGATGTCAAACATAACAACTTGTTCGACACATTTTCATAAACTAAACTAGTAATTGTAGATCTTCTACAATTGCACTTTACTTTTCGTTTTACTCCTCATATCTTATGAGTGTTGAACCTTATATTTTTTCAGTCATAAAACATCTTCATAACAAACATTTTGGGTAGCAAAACACTTTACTTTAACTTTTACTATAACCCCGTGGATTCACTCAACATTATTTGTTGACCCCCTTTTACTTATGTTTTTCCAGGTGATTAGGTGCACAGTGAGACTGGAGGATATGAGCAGTGGATTGTCGTGTGCCATGAATGAACATTTAAGTTTATGAACAATCACTTCATTTTTAAAACTTACTATTTTTAGTAACTACTATTTTTGGAAACTTTCCATTTTAGAAGGTAAACCATTCTCATTATGTTATTTACGTGGTTTTTGTTTACTTAATTTTTGCTATGTAATCATGAACGTTACACCTCCGTTCTTCCGCAAAACACTTTAAATGAAGTAAAACTCATTTTTGGTGGGGTGTGACATTACGCCTCAAAATAACTTCATTAACAACTATTTCGGGGCCTGTCGACCCTTGGCTTTGTTATAGCCCAATATATGTTGTCAAATGGTTCTATTTTAACCATAAATGAAGCCTTATATTATCCAAGTTCCAGTCGTAACTTGTTGAGTTTTAAGGATATTCGAGAAAACATGTTTTTCATCTCGAAACTGCTCGAGAAAATGGTATTGAATACATTTACATTACCTCCGATAAATACGACCAAAAGCGTATATCGGAGAAGTTGAGATGTTTGTCAAACGGTTTGTACTTTACTACGATCTAAACCATTGAAAGCAATCTAATCTTTCGTCGAGCCCCTGTTGATGGCAGAACTTATATGTTATGACATGACCGGCTGGGACACCCGGGTCAAAATATGATGCTTCGAACTATGAATGCATCTCATGGGCACCCTCTTGAAGGAATTAATTTCATGATAAATTCGAAAAGCCTATGCCAAACATGCTCGATTGTAAAGACACATCTCAAACCACTTTATGTATAATCTACAAAAGTGATATCATGTTTTCTTGAGAAAATTCATGGGGATATTTGTGGGCTTATCCAACCAACATGCGGACCATTTAAAAATTTCATGATATTGGTTGATGAATCAACAATGATGGTCACATGTAGCTTTGTTGTCCACAAGGAATGAAAGTTTTCCTAAACTCCTAGCCCATATCCTTAAGTTGAGGGCTAATCATCCGAATTATCCAATAAAGTCAATTAGACTTGATAATGTCGATGAGTTTACATCGAAAATGTTCGATGATTATTGCATAACATTGGGCCTTGATATTGAACACCCTGTTGTGTACGTTCATTCTCAAATTAATCTTGCGGAAGCGTTTATCAAACGAATACAAATAATTGCAAGAACTTTGGTTATGCGCACCAAAACCCCCATTTTTATATATGGTTATGCGATATTGCACACAGATGCATTGGTCCGTCTGAGGCCCATGGTCACCCAATAAATTCCTGCGTACCAGTTGGTAACTGGATATGAGCCCGACGTCTCATATTTACGCGTGTTTGGGTGCTTGGTCAATGTTCCAATTGAACTTCCAAAGCGTTCGAAATTTGGACCTCAGAAACGATGGGGAATATATGTTGATTATTAATCCCCATCCATCATACTCTATTTAGAGCCATTGACAGGCGATCTCTTTGATGCTATACATGCGACTTGTGACATTGATGAGACAATCTTCCCGTCGTTAGGGGGAGATTTGCACGTTAACGTTGATAAGGAACGACGTGAAAGAACGTGGCATGTACCCAATTTGTCTCATATGGATCCCCCGATTGCACATAGTGATAAGGATGTGCAAAAAGTTCTAAGTCTACAAAATGTTGCTAATCAGCTACCAGACACATTTAATGACTGAAAAAATGTCACGAGATCAAATATACATGTTGCATATGTGCCTGCAAGGATAGACGTCCCTGTGAGACGCCATGTTCCGTTTGAACATGTTGCATCGGTCGAACCCACCGTGCAAAGGACGCTACCATTGGTTGTCTAGTCCGCCGCTCTTCCCAATAAAAGAGGAAGACCGGTTCGGTTCCAAGGTTGTTCTGCCTCAAAGGAGGAGAAATTATGTTGTATACGTTTTGCCACACCAGATCATTAAAGATCAGGGGAGTGTATTGGAGAAGCGCGTTCCTGATGAAACACCAATTTCTCATCATCCCGATAATCTCAATATATATGTTGAGTATGCTAGCTTAGACAATATTTTGAAGCAAAACGAAACTCTTATCGATAATTAGTTCATATACGCAGTGGCCACTGACATTATGAGCAATGATGACATGGAACCATGTACTATAGTTGAGTACAATGGACTGGTCTATGGAAACACACAATCCAGATAAAATTGGATTCCTTACTGAAAGGACGAGTGTTTGGACCTATTGCTCCAACACCACCTAATGTTAAACCAACTGATTATAAATCGGTATTCGTAAGGAAGCGTAATGAGAATAATGAGATTGTATGATACACAGCTTGCCTCGTGGCGCTAGGCTTCTATCAAACGCCCTGGTATTAATTACGAGGAGATGTATTCTCCCGTAATGAACGTTATAACGTTCCACTACTTAGTCAATTTAGTAGTTTCCGAAAAACTGAATATGCAGCTTATGGATGTGGTCACAACCTATCTATATGGGGATCTTGACAAAGAGATACATATGAAAGTCCCCGATGGACTCAAGTTGCCTGAATCAAGTAGTTCCAGACCACGGAACATGTTCTCGATACGACTGAGATGATCACTTTTTGGATTAATATCCAGACGGATGTGGTATACCCGTCTAAGTGAGTACTTGATCAGACTGGGATATTTGAATATTGTGATATGTCCATGCGTGTTTATAAAGATATCCACTTCAGGATATGTTATTATCGCAGTCTATGTAGATGATTCGAATCTCATAGGATCCTCGAAAGAGTGTTTGAAACTGCTGAAATCCTGAAAAAGGTAGTCGAGATGAAAGATCATGGGAAAATACGGCATTGCCTCGACCTGTAGATCGAGGACCGTAAAGATGGTGTTAAGACGCTTTCGTTACCATGACTCAAAACCTCCATCTAGTCCCATAGTTATTCATTATCTAGACATTGAAAGGGACCAATTCCATCCAAATGAGGATGATGATGAGATATTGATCCATGTGTGTTCATCTCTGAGTACAATAAGCTCAATATTGTACTTGGCCCAATGTACTAGACCGGACATTTTATTTATTGTGATATGCATGACTAGGCATAGCAATGCGCCAACACACCACCATTGAAATGGTATTAAAGACATCTTTCATTACTTTAAAGATAGTACGGATATGGGCTTATTCTATCCCTATGCGTCATCGAGTGGATCAAGTGTGATTGATACTCGATATAACGCAACCCTTATTGGTTATGCCGATGCAGTTTACTTATCAAACCTGCCCAAGGGACATTCCCAATCTGGTTATGTCTTTACCATAGGGAATGTGGCGACATCCTAGAGTTCTTGTAGATAGACTCTAGTTGATACTTCGACAAATCACTCCGAACTATTCGCGCTCGTTGAGGAGACTAGAGAGTGTATATGGCTTTGAGATATAAGAGACCATATTCGAAGTAAGTGTGGTTTAGATTATGATCCCAGTTAACCAGTTGTCATATATGAAGATAACACCATTGTTATCGATCAATTGAAACATGGCTATATCAAAACACGATAACACCAAACACATCTCGCCGAAATTGTTCTTTACACATGAACAACAAACATTTCAAAAGATTGAAGTGCAACATATTGGATCAAATAAGAATCATGCAGACTTGTTCACCAAGTCACTGCCAAAGTATTCTTTCCAAAATATGTCAAAGTTATTTGACTTGGAAAAGTCTATGAGCTATCTAAATGACATGTATCATGCACCCAGTTGTGTGCGAATAATGATTGCATCCAGATGTATGCCTTGCACCCTGTTGAGTGTGAATAATGATTGCATTAAGACGTATGCTTTGCACCATGTTGAGTGCGGATAGTGATTGCATCCTGGCGTATGCTTTACACCCCGATGAGTGAGAATAATGATTGCATCCTGACGTATGTTTTGCACCCTGTTGTGTGCATGTGAGGGGGAGCATCCCGATGAATGCTTGTGTACTCTTTTTCCTCTAGTTCAAGGGTTTTGTCCTATTGGGTTTACCTTGGTAAAGTTTTTTTTTAATGAGACACTAACAGTACCCCATTCTCACTAAGAATTGTTGAATTCAGGGGGAGTACCCAGTTGAGTACTTATTAACCATTGTGCACTCTTTTGTCCTTCGTTAGAGTTTTTGTCCCACTGGGTTTTCTCTAAACAATGTTTTAATGAGGCACATCATATATGGTTCCTGCCATCGCTTAAGACATCATGATCGTACTCTTTTGTCCTTCGGCTGGAGTTTTGTCCCAAATGGTTTTCTCCAACAAGGTTTTTAACGAGGCGAATGCTTTATGGATTGTCTTAAGATACAATATTTATTAACCATTGTGCACTCTTTTGTCCTTCGTTAGAGTTTTTGTCCCACTGGATTTTCTCTAAACAAGGTTTTAATGAGGCACACTGTTAGGACCATTTATATTGTATTAAATAGTTTAGGGACTAGATATGACAAGTTGTAATAGTTTTAATCTAGTCATTAGTCTTAGTCAAATGGGTTATGCTAATTAGGTGTTAATTAAGCATGTTTAGAAAGGAGGTATAAATATTTCTAATGTAGGCTTAATTTGTAAGCTTTCTTTCACATTAACTGAATTATCATTTGAAAGCTCAAAACTCCCTCCATCTTTCTCTCTCAACTCACACACACTCAAACACCAAGAACACACACACTTAAGCTTCAATCCATCTCAATTCAACATGAATTAGCTCGATCTTAGTTGAATACGATCTATCAAGTGGTATCAGAGCACAATCTCTCTTTGAGAAGATCCAATTTCGCGCTAGAATCATCCAGATCTGAGTTTTGAAGAAAAAGTTGATGTTCGTTCATGAGAAATTAAATGTTGTAATTTTTTTGTCCAAATCTAAGATTTGATCATGGATTAGTGTTTCTCCAGTGTTTCTAAGCATAATAGAATCAAACTCAGATCAATTCCGTCAACAATTGATCGAGATTTGATGATTTTAGAGAAAAAGTGAAAAAGTTCAAAAGTTGCTGTAAATCGAAGAATCAAAGCTTTTGTGTTATGGATTGAAGAAATTGATCGGATCAAAGTGTTAGCATTTGGATTTCGAGCAATTAGCAAGAAGAATCATTCAAATCGGTGAAGAATTGAGCAAAATCGGATTGAAAACGTGATGTTTGTTTGAGCTGTGTTCGTACGCTGTATAGTTCAGCTTCTAAAACGAAGAACAAGTTCGGCCCACATGTGTTCGGCCCGAAGTTCAAAAGCTAGTAGTTCGGCCCGAACTTAGGCCCAGTGAAGTTCGGCCCTTTGAACACACCTAGTTCGGCCCTTTTGAACAATTGAAGTTCGGCCCAAAATCTCGGCCCGAACTTGGTTAAACAACTTCGGCCCTTTTTGAAAAATTGAAGTTCGGCCCAACAACAATCAACACCTAGTTCGGCTTCACCTAGTTCGTCAAATTATGAAATCAATTCAATTCATTCAATTCAAATCAATCTTCAACAATTACGAACTATCAAGTGGTATTTCACTGTTCCGATTTCACACCTAATACCGATTTCAAAAACGTAAATCAGATTTCACTGTTCCGATTTCACACCCAATTCCGATTTCACTGTTCAGCTACACATAAATCGATCAATTCCAAATAGAAGTTTGGCTACACATAAATCGATCAATATTCACTGTTCGGCTCAATTGATTCGATTAAAACCAGAATCGATTCACTGTTCGGATCAAATAAACTGTGATTCGATTCGATTCAAAACAATCGATTACAACCAGAATCGATCTCAATTGGTTCTGCGTTATTTTTTTTAATCGAATTCATCGATTCAATCTGGTATTCTTTTCAATTGATGAATTGACGAATTGACGAATTGTCTGCAGAATTGACGAATTGTCTGACGAATTTTTGATAGTAGAATTGATATTGACGAATCTGTTAGTCTGTTTGCAGAATTGGTTTAAGCCCAAACGAATATTTAAGCCCAAAACGAGATCTAGGCCCAAACAGTTCTAAGCCCAATTTTTTTTAATACAAGTCTATAAACCTTTAAGCCCAAACTGATATTTGTATCAAAACCCAATACCACTTCAAATTTTCTTCAGATTTTTAACCAACAAACCCGATTCCACTTTTAAACCCAATATACAATTTTAAATCTTTTTGCACCGATATACATTCGGTTATACAACAAGCACAAAACATGAGAATTTTAAATTTCTTTATACAAATAATTTTTGAAATGACATCAAGAGATGTTCTTTCTATCGGAACTGATCTCAAACCTCCGGTTCTATACCGAGGTGAATACGCACAGTGGAAGAAACGATTCCTCCACTTTATCAAGAATCAAGAACTGGCAACTGATATTCTAGACTCACTAGAAAATGGTGTCGCGGTATTTTACGAGGATGTAATAGCTGCACCAAATGCAACTCTGCCAGTTCTTGGAGGTTGAACTCCGCTTCCACCGGCTCGATACAATGCTCAACAAAAACAACGAGCTAAAGCAGATCTACAATCGTTTTCATTTGTTCTTCAAAGTTTACCGAACGAGATTTATAACAGCTTGGACAGTTTAGAAACCGGTAAAGAGATATGGGATGAAATTAGAAAACAAATGGAAGGAACCGTTTTAGGAAATAAAGCCAAGATGGTAACCACTCTGAATGCATACCAATCATTTAAAGCTTCCACCGGGGAAGAATTAGAGAGCACATATCATCGGTATTGCAACTTGTTGAATGAACTTCGAAGGAATAATTTGAAGAAGGAAAATTTGGAAATCAACATCAAGTTCATCAACAGTCTTCTACCAGAGTGGGCCACATTTGGAAACAGTGCCATGCAACATAAAGATCTGAGCTCAATTGATGTGCATGAACTGTATGAGTATTTACTTCAAAATGCTCCAATGGTGAAAGATATAGTCAAAACCAAACAGGAAAATGCAAACACTCTTGATACTCTTGCTCTTCTTACAAGACAATACCAGTCTAATTCATCTGGTAAACTGAAAGAAAAATCAGAAGAACCTGTAAAAGATACAAAAGAAGAAATGGAGAACGAATTAGAACAACTGTTGCAAGCTATGTCTTTCATCTCAAGATATGAGAAGAAGTATTACTCAACTCCTACAAACAAAAATCAAAGATCTTCATCCACTTTCAAATCTGCACCATTTGTGTCAAACACATCTGACAAACCTACAATCACACTTTTGGATCCGACAAAGAAATGTTATAACTGTGGACTTCCTGGTCATTTCTCCCGAGACTATAAGAAACCTGAAGTTCGGGACTCTGAATACTTTAAACGCAAGATGTTAATGGCCAAGCAGATTGAGTCAGGCAAGGTATTATTAGCAGAAGATCTTGAATGGATGGAAGACTCAGAGCCTGAGGATAAAGAGCATTCGGCAAATCTATGCTTTATGGCACGTGAAAATGCTGAGATTTCTGAACGTTTAAATGATGATGCCAACAAAGAAATAGAGGTAATTAATTCTTTCTTATCTCATTCTTCACATTTAATTGATTCTGAAAATTGTTTTGTAACAAACCAGAATTCTGAAATTGAGTCTTTAAAACAAAACCTTTTGAATGAAAAAGAATTAAATGCTCTACTCCAACAAAGTTTAGCTGATTTAGAACACGAAAATGAACAAATTGTTGATCATAATACACAACTTGTTCATCTCATTAAACAAAATAAAATTTTTGAGAAAAAGAATCTGACGTTACAAAATCGAATTTCAGAATTAACTGATAAATATGAGACTGATATTCAACATTTGTCTCATACTATTTCTGAAAAAGAAACAGATATAACCAATCTTAAAAGCACACAAAGTTCCACATCTAATGTAGAAAATGATGAATATTACAAATTATACATTGAAACATGGAATGGCTATCAAATCACTAAAAACTGGTTGGAACGTAAACAAAAAGAATTTGATGATAATGAGAATCAATTTAAATCTTTAAACACACAAATAAAAGAATTATCAGAAACCCTTCATGAAAATGACATTAAAACATCACAAGAATTAAATAGCAAACAGAATGTCGTACATCAACTTCAAAATGATAAATTTCAACTTTCTTCCCACGTCAAAAATCTTGAAGAAATAATTGCTAAACGAGGACAAACTGATCAAACTATTC
Source organism: Calendula officinalis (assembly GCA_963853835.1). Lineage (NCBI taxonomy): Eukaryota > Viridiplantae > Streptophyta > Magnoliopsida > Asterales > Asteraceae > Calendula > Calendula officinalis. The sequence goes on along the minus strand of OY970820.1, from coordinate 85,693,255 downwards.
ATTTGAACAAGCCTAAATATTTCAGATATTTCAATTCACGAGAAGGTCTGGGGGCTAACAATCCTGAATATTTGAAGATGGCTTGTAATGTGCTTCCAACACTGTATGATTCCAAATACATACATGTTGATGTTTGGCAGAGTTTCCTTCGCATGACAGATGAGGAAGAAGAAATTGAAGCGTTTAATAGAGCTAAAACGGAGAATGCACAAATTAGTTTCAATTATAATGAATTAAATAAAACATATGAAACTAAAAAGGCAAATTTTAAAAATGATGATTATTTTCCAATTATTACACCAGAAGAATTTGAGATAAAGGGTAATGCCGTGCTTCAACAAAAAGTAACATGCAAGATTTATATACCCTCTCTTATTCTTGAAAAGAAAATCTGCCAGCTGGAAACTGAAATAGATGAAACTCATAAGGCTTTTGACACTGAAAAATCTGCCTTACAATCAAAAATTCATAATTTAGAAGATACAATTGTGGAATTAAAATCAGTTTCCAATCCATGTGCTTCTCCAAAGCCAACATCAGTCAATGAAAATTTCTCTACTCCTAAAATTCCAATTATTTTAAAACGAAATGCTAATTCCACTATTTCAAAAAGAAATTCTAATTCCACTGTTTTAAATTTTTCAGATAAAAATTTAAATTTCAAGCCTAAGACGCCGATACAAGACATGATGAAAGCAGTTGAGCAGTCTCAGAAGTCTAAGTCGTCTAAGTCTAGTATGCTTAAGTCAAATGCGCTTAAGAAGTCTAGTTCTTCCTCGTTTTTAGCTTCTTCTTTTTCAAATTCGAATAAATGTAAACTCAACAACATTTATTTCTCATGCTACACGTTATGGAATTGTCTATGATTCAGCAATTTATCGTCCTGTTAATTTTGCTGTGAATGGTGTTAATTTGGTTGTTAAAATAGATAAAAATGGTAATAAGGTTTATTATGATAGAAAAACTAATACACCACTTTCTCAATATGATACACGATATTTTGTTAGAAAAGATGCTCCTTTTGGTCGACGACATGATGTTCTTCATAAAAATGGTTCAATCATTCATTCATGTACCACTTGTTATCCAGAACCTTGCAAAACGATGCTTGCTGGATCTAACACATCTTCACCTCCGAGTTCTTCTTCTAATCTTTCAAAATCTGTTTACTATCAATCTAAATGACGTAGTTCCCCTTGAAGAAGTTTGCTTAATGTCAACAGCATCATCAGATGAATCGTGGTTATGGCACCGTCGCCTCTCTCATCTTAACTTCAAAACCATCAATAAGTTGGTGAAAGGATCTGGTCTTCCAGATCTTAAATTTGAAAAAGATCATCTATGTTCTTCGTGCGAGATGGGAAAAATGACAAAGAAGCCTCATAAGTCTAAACCAGTTCAAAGTACTTCAAAATCGCTTGAATTACTTCACATGGACTTATGTGGACCTATGAGCGTTCAATCTTTAGCAGGCAAACGGTATGTGTTGGTTATTGTTGATGATTATTCTCGATACACATGGGTTCATTTCTTACGTACAAAACATGAAGCAACTAATATCATCATATCCTTCATCAAGAAAACTCAAACCAATTTAGATTAAAAAGTAAATACCATTCGCACTGATAATGGAAATGAATTTAAAAATCAAGTTTTAGATTCTTTTCTTGACTTAGTTGGTATAACCCATCAATTTTCCGCTGCCAGAACACCTCAACAAAATGGGTTTGTTGAACGAAGAAATCGAACTCTCGTTGAAGCTGCTCGTACCATGCTTTCATATTCTAAACTCCCATTATCTCTTTGGGCAGAAGCTATAAGTACAGCATGCTTCACTCAAAATCTGTAACATCCCAAAACCCAGCCTAGTAGTTTATTGACCTTAAGGTATCTTATTAAATGATTATCTGACTAAATGCTTAGTTAATTTAATTTGTCTGCTGTCTTTTGCGGTATTTTAACCACGGGGTTAAAATACCCGACTTGTGATATATTTGGAGTGAAAATGTGAATTTTATATTTTTGGATTCCTTGTTATATATCGTTTCCGGAAATGCTTTCGTTTTTAAAATTGGAGTCCGTTTACTATTTTAAATAAATTATTTACGAAAGGGACTCTTTTGTTTGGGGCCTCTAGAGAGAGAGGGACTCTCCCTCTTTTCTTTTACTTGCTATTTTTTTAAACATTATCCTCCATATCACTATTTCATTGCAAAGCCAACTCCATCACTTCCTCTAGCTTTTCTTGCTTGTTCTTGGTGATTTCTTGTTGCTAAGACCCGAAATTCTTACCAAAGTTTGTATAGAAGAACCCTAGAAGTAAGCTACATCTTCTCCTTTACTTGTTCTTGTTGTTCTAGAGTTATGGCATAAACTAGGGTTTGTGATTGTTAGTAATCTATGGATGAATCTTGTTATGGATGTTGTTTTATGTGTTTATGCAAGCTTTTACATCATTTGTATGGTAGTTTGTTGAAGGAATACAAGATTTGGTGAAAATCACCTTCAACCTCCATTAATGGTGGAAGTTGAAGGTGGGTTTTGACAAATCTTGGATTTCTTGATGTTTGAATGGATGGAATTGTTTGTTAGGTTGAGAAATTATGTTTGGTAAGTTATGGATGGTGAAAACCTAGTATAGATGATTGTGTGAATTGATCTAATTGGTGTTTGGGTCAAAATGACTAACTAGAGTTTGTGCAAGTATGATACTTGCTATTGGGATAGTTATGAACTCAATAGAATTGTTAGTTTATGGTGAATTGCTAGTTTAGAAGTTGTGTACTAGTTGATAGAATTGTAGAAGTAATTTAGTCAAGTTCGGGTTTTTTGGCCCGTTTGGGTCAACTAGTTGTGAATACTTGATAAATGGTCAAAATGGTCAATTGTATTGATGAAGGATTTGGGCTAGTTGTAGATGTCATAAAATGTGCATTTTATGAGTCTTGTGTGGTTAGATGTTGAAATTGTTGATTTTGACGATTCGGTGGATTATCACTAACTCGGTATATTGTTGACAGGAACCGGGAAGGATACTCAGTGATACTAGCTCACTGAGTTAAGGAATCGGAAGTTGAAAGGTGAATGGATCTAACCTACAACTCGGATCCCGGTTTATTCCGTTAGGAAATTGCATACTTGTGAAAATGCATGATTTTGGCAGTCTGGGGAAGATACCGACGCTATCTATAGATAACGACGCTATCTTGGTAGGTGCGGGAAAGTATCAAAAACAGAAAACCAAAATCGCTAAGGCCAGATAAATAGCGACGCGATTTCTCTGGAGATAGCGTCGCTATCTCTAGATAGCGACGCGATTTCTGGGTGGAGCAGCTTTGGTTATTTTTTCTTAGCTTGCTTGTTTGTTATGTATGCCTAGTGTTAGGGAATACCATACATGACTATGTGCACATTCGGGACGAGGTCAGTGTCGGATGGATAACGGCTGTGCACAGTGTATCGACTAATAGGGTATCCGACCTTACCTGTATGCGTTACATGGTTAAGGGGAGGGAGTTGCTCGGGGTGTTGGATACAAAATGCTATCAGTTACCTTGGTTTTGGCCGACCATGGTTTAAGGCCCGCAAAGCCGCCGATCCTCTCAATTAAGTGATTACCCAACCGGAGATGTTTTATAACTTCCGTGTTTAACTGATTAGTGTAGTTGGTAGCGTTAGGAATTCATTCACTTAGCTTTTGTGCTAATCCCTCCTTTATCGACACATTTCAGGTTGGATGGCTTGAACGGGTCGGGCTTGGACAGGAAGTTTGACCATGCTTTAAATTGTTATTTTGTTAAATGAGCCGTGTTTAGTAATACCGTCTTTTAACTAACTTTTGGTTGTAATATTTGTGAGACCATGGTTTGTAAACTTAACATAACTAGGAACCTAACCGTATGCTTCCGTAACCTTAGATTAATAGTTAATTGGATATTTAAAAAAAAAACGCGGTGTTACAAAATCGTTCAATCATCAACAAAGCATACAACAAAACTCTCTATGAACTGATCAATAACCGTATTCCAAATATTAAATTTTTACATATTTTTGGGAGTCGGTGTTTTATCTTGAATGATAAGGATAAATTGAATAAATTTGATGAAGAAGCTGATGAAGGAATCTTTGTGGGATATTCAAGAGAATCCGCCTCTTATAGAGTATATAATCGGATGAAAAGGACGATTCGAGAAAGTGTTAACGTTAATTTTGATGAAACCTTTCCTATCGATTCATTAAGCTCAAATGTTGAAATTCCTTCACCTTCGTCGTCGCCTTCTACATCTGAAAATGACTTATACATAATTCAGTGTATAACTCGCTTTTCAACATATTGGCTTTCAAATACATTTGTTTGAAACCCGCTCTTAACTAGTTTTACACATAATTGTAAAAACTCTTTCCCACCCCTCTTAAACTGTATATTTTTCATTACCTTTATTTTGTCGAGGGGGGAGAAATATTAATTCTAGGGGGAGAATTAGTATTTCCAGGGGGAGAAACTTTCTAATATCCATACTTTTATACGCGTTTGAATTTTTTTTAATCGACATATTTTTTTTATCAAACGACAATACCTTCCTATGGTTTGCCAGAACCGGCCTAACCTTTCAAAGGAAATACTTTTTAGCCAAAACTGGTAACTGTGAGGGTATTAGTCTAGGGTATAGATTTAGGTGAGTGCAAGGTGATGTGAAAATATGATAATATAAGGAAAACACATCTTTGAGTGCATCCAAAACGACAATAAACCGGGCAACCTCACAAATTTGTGATCATTCATGTGTTGAATGATTCACCAGACTTAACTGGCCCAGTCAAGCATTTGCACTCCACCACCAACCACTCAGATTCCTCTCAATAGGAATTTGTTTCAATTCATTAGGGGACGTAGCACATAATCTATCGACTGCTCATTCGGAGTATGTTGGTATTGAAATAATCAACCTTCTGCCCTGGGTTACGTCTTCAATTGAATGCACAATGTGTCTAGTTCTCACCGAAAAATATTTCCAATATAGGACACACACACTATTGAATATGAATCTCCGTGTATTCATCGGAACACTCATAGTGGCATCACAATCTGGTGTTTCACGAGGATTGAGTGGAAATCCTACTAGAGCTAAAATCGCGTCAACTCTAACTGCAGGTCACACATTCATACCGTGTGTTAACGGATACTCTATGTGAGTCCGGTATTTCCTTAATTTTTCAAGTTGTTGTGCCTAAATGTGATATCTTAAATGGCAACAACTTATGCCGGAAACACATACCTTTTCCGATGAAATATCCATGTTATTCCTACAAAGTAACATCATATATGCTGATAAATTGCACATGAGCGTTATAGTTCACTCTCAAATTACTCCTATGACCTGATATAACCGGCATGATCTTCCCCATGAGCCACCTACAATATAGGACAATATGTAAGGGTACATAGGTCTAGGTGAGCAGAATCAAGTATCACGGGATCTTGATTGGGGTGCGCTGAGATAAAATTTGAGAGGGGGAATGTCGTATGGGGTGCAATTCAGCTATACATGGTAAAATGAAATGATGGAGTAGTCGAAAAATGAAAAAGTAAGCTTGAGTGAGGAGGGTGTGACAGGGTTAAAGAAAACGAAAAACCCTTACCAAATTGATAAAAAGCCGGGTTGCCACGTCTCTATCAGATTGCATGTGTTGCTCTCTGATATCGAAATAGATATCATGGACCCAGTGATGCAATGCACAACCCCCCCAGCCACTCAAGTATTTCTTATAAAGTACTTGTTTCATTTCCACGGAGACTATCTCATATGCTATCGACATCTCACTTGGAGATTGTTGATATTGAAATAGAGGACAAGCCTCTCCAGTCCTCGCCTTCGTTTGTCCACTAATTGAGTCTAGAACCGCATTACACTTTTAGGACACAAGGCATACTACCAAGCTTATCTTTGTGATAAAGCCAGAACATTCATAGTGATACCAACTTTCTTGGTATTCCACGATGATTGAATGGAAATCCTACCAGTGCTATCATCTATTCCAACACTGAATGTAGGTCACACAGTTTGTGTAACTGTTATGTCAACGGGTAATCTATGTGATCCTGGTTTGCCCTATTTGCTTCAATCATTGAGATTAAATGCCAAACGATTTGATCGGATATCTACATCATCAACATCAGTTCGGTTTTCGATGATACAATGTGAAGTATATTGATTCATTCAAAATATGAATATATCATTCTTCTTCACATTTTGTATCCATGGGCTTCGAAGATTTTCTTCATTACACCTTGACGAACTTCACATTTTTCATGATGGTTACGATAAATCTTAAATCATCATGAGGGGGAGAAAATTTACTAAGAAGTTCAATTAATGAAGAAAAATACTTACATGACTTAAGAGAATATATTAGCCCAGTTTACTCCACATCAAAAAGACATATGCACCGATTTAGGGGGAGTAAACAAGAAACCGAAGAAGATTTGTTGAAAGATAATTGTTTGTTTGAGGGGGAGCGCAAATCTTATCCACATTTTTCTCTCAACAACAATTATCAATGATCATAAATCGACAAAGCCACAACTTCGAGAAAAGACTTCCGCTACAAACAACTCTATTTATCTATGGGTCTACATTTTCGTCGATTTACATGAAATAATTTGTGAAGAAAAAGAAATTTCTCACGAATTCTCAACATTTCCATTACAAATCTTAAACTGACAAATAATTCTATCCAAACCACAAATTCACATTCATATCCATCCAAAATCTAATCGTTTAAATCATTCTTTCCAAAATTTCATAACATTCATTATCCGTACAAAAGCTTAATTGTACAAATCTTTTGTTCCACACAAAATACAAATTATCCACGTTCATTCAAATCTTAAATGTATATATCATTCTTTCGTTTATACAAACATTCATACACACACACACATTCAAAATCTTTAACTTTCAAATCATTCTTTTCATAATACAAATCATCATTATCCCATCATCACAAACCTCTATCCAAAATTAAATCTCCAACATTTTTAAATCCCAGTCAAGTCGTTATCAAACTGATGTTTCAGATTATCAAAAAGACAGGGGTATAGTTCTAAAGCTCAAACAGAGGGAGATTGGATAATGATAAAGACAAATTAAGTCAAGACTTCATGAAATCTTCTGAGATACTTTATACTGGTTGAAAAGCCAATTAAAAGTCTTATTTGTCACTAATCTTCAAAAGCTGAAACTAATACAACATTAAAACTACTCAACGGATATTTAAGTTTCAGACTTTGCTAGAGAAGAAGATTTAAAGAACAGGCTAATTCAAACTATTGATACAAAGGGGGAGATTGTTAGGACCATTTATATTGTATTAAATAGTTTAGGGACTAGATATGACAAGTTGTAATAGTTTTAATCTAGTCATTAGTCTTAGTCAAATGGGTTATGCTTAATTAGGTGTTAATTAAGCATGTTTAGAAAGGAGGTATAAATACTTCTAATGTAGGCTTAATTTGTAAGCTTTCTTTCACATTAACAAAATTATCATTTGAAAGCTCAAAACTCCCTCCATCTTTCTCTCTCAACTCACACACACTCAAACACCAAGAACACACACACTTAAGCTTCAATCCATCTCAATTCAACATGAATTAGCTCGATCTTAGTTGAATACGATCTATCACACACCGTATATGGTTACTTTCCACGCTTAACACATCAAGATCGTACTCTTTTGTCGTTCGAATGGAGTTTTTGTCCTAAAGGGTTTTCTCCAACAAGTTTTTTAACGAGACGAAGTCTGGAGATACAAGACGATGAAGTACAACTATGATTCGGTGTAAATCTAAGCAACCAAGGGGGAGTGTTGTAACTCATATGGTTGGTCACATTTACCACCTTCATAAGTAGGATTTATGGAATACTTATCACCTTCATAAGTACACTTTATGTACATAAAGTGTACACCATTATCATACAAAATTCTACCCTATAAATAGAGGTCTTTTGTACTTGTCTTAGAGCATACCTATCTATCTTATGTATCATTTGTATCAAAGTTCTATGTATAATGAGAATGTTGTCATGATCCTTTGAGTTGAGCTAATTTACCTTACAACAAAAACTTATTTAAGCAAAATTATTTTTATTAGTAGTATTAAATGGTTTAAGCTTCAATTCCCCCAAAAATTCAGATTCCCTCCAATTTATCCCGCCGCTTATAACTCACATAGAAGTTCTATTTATTTTATCTTAATTTTTAATAACTTCCCACCAAAATGCTTTTTGCCCATGCCCGCCCAATTGCATTGTGAAAATTTTGAACCAAACTTCATTTGGGTCTCTTTCCATCAAAATTAGTATATCCGCACGTCATCTACGGTTGCAATGGTGGTGACTGCGACGAAGATCGTGATATTCAGGACAAGGAGGGATGGTTGTAGCAGAAGAGAAACAAACGAGAAGTTGAAATGATCATTGGTAAGCATTCATAGTTACAACAATACTTTTTCTTTTTAATCTTATCGAAGAGGATGCTCGATCATAGCGCATCAGAATTGCCTCATCTACATCACTTGTATTGTTTAGATTTTTGAGTTGGTAGTTTTATTTTCGACTTTCTATGTGAGTTCCACTTCAAGTTTACTTGATCAATTCCATTTATTTGATTCAAAATTTCCATGTCATTTAATCTCATCTAATGATTTTTCTTGGTGTTTGATTATTTACGAAACTACAAAAGGGGAAGCAGTCATCACCAAGTAGATCGATAGGTACGTCATGTTTTGACTTATAGCTTATTATCTAGTATGTATATAACTATAGTACTTTTGCCAAACCACACTGTAGCAATAGGTTTGGTATGGGTTTGATATTGGTTATTGTTTTGTTTGGATACACCATTTTTTTATGTTTTTTTGAAGGATTGAGACTACTATGTTTGGATTATTAGGCAACAGGAGTATGGTCAATTAGCTTTTGCCGAGATGGAAGAACACTCTTTTGTGGGTTAATTAGACAACAGTTTAAAGGTTTTTCATATTAATTCCATTAGTGTTTGTGTTTTGTTTTTTAAAATTAATAAATTCTCACTTGGTACACTTTCAATATAAGGTGTACTCATGGGATCTCGTTTTTGTCATTATATTGCTGACAGTTGTCTACTTTGGGTGACCTCTGTATTCGTGATGGAAAGCTTTTAAGGTGCTCATATTATCAATTGTATTTATATTTTAGGTTGCAGATGTTTCAGTAACTATTTTAATTCTTTTCCTAATTTAAGATTTTACAATTTGGTATTATTTGTCTAACTTCTTTTTATGAAGCAAATTGAATCATATAGGCATAATCCGTCAATCAAGGAAAAACGAGGTTATGGTATGTCATTTCTTGATATAATTAAGTACAACTAATTTAATATACTTTATATGGTGACGAAGTTATTTGTTAAGGGTCATCTTACAATCCTACAGAAAAAATTGATAAGATATTGGGTTACAATGTCAACCCCATTATTCAAATATGTAATCTTATTAAGGTATTAGTTTCTTATGACAAACTAAAGTTATTTCTTATAAAGTTATCAAGTTAAGAAATTGCCTATAATAGATAGTATATGTAGTCACTACTTTACTCATGCTCTTAAGGAAAGCAGGTAAAAACTCTGCATAAGAGTTAGTTAAGGTACACATGGTAAGTTGGCATTTACTCGATCCCTTTGATATGATTGATAATTGATTACCTTATATCTATTAAAACTAAAATATTTTGCTTGTTTATTTTGCATGTATCAGTAGAAGTCATTACGAGTTCGAGAACTGTTGTTTTTAACGACCCCTTTTCTCCTTGTAGATCCTCCTGTAAGTTTGTTGTTTTTCTCCTTTTCTTTTATAAAATGCTTGATGTCTTAAGACAGATAATACACTTGTTTATGTAAATTGCTATTGCAGGTCAGACATGAAGTCTACCTTAAAACCATCGGTCTCTGCTTTTATTTGCTGTTATGTTGAATTTATGCCAAAACCAGTAACTTTGACTTTTCTTTCTTGATTTTGTTGCATCGTGACATAACACCATCAACTTTTAGTTTATTTTTCTAGTATTGTTTAATTTTGAAAGACTTTTTATCTTGAATGTACAAGTTAATAATGTTGTAAACGTTTCCTTGGAAATGATTTTAGTGCATACTTAACTTATATTCCTTTTATTTATTTTATTTATTTGTCACTTATTCTTGTTTATTGTTTCATAATTTTTTATTAATGTTAAATATGCATTTGGTTGTTTTATGATGTAACATTGTAACTTATTAGGACATTAAATTTGGTTCTAACAGCATATTTTTGTATTAGGACTCTTTTGTTGGTACTCAAAAGAAACTTGATTCATTAATATTGTGTCCTATGAATATATTTTATAGGTATCATGAATGTGTCCTGAGATATAATAAAAGGGTAAACATATGTTAGAACATCATAAAATATCCTATTATATGGTCTATTAGGACTCCCTTTGGTTGCACTAGAGTATTTTTTAGGACACATCAATGTGTCCCAAAACATAGTAGAAGGATAAACATATATTAAAACACCATAAAGCATCCTATTAAATGATCTATTAGGACACTTTTATGTCGTAAAAAATAATTTTATAGGACTAAAAAATTAGTTTCATAATACTAATCTTTATTAGGACACTTAAAAGTGTCCTAGATATCTATTGTAACCCCCTTAGATGTGACACTTTTATTTAGGTCCTATTAGGTTAAAAGTCATATAAACTAATTTAATATGACATTATTTGGAGTCCTATAATATATATTTTGGTGTAGTACGCATGTCGTGAGATGAAGAGTATGAAAATTTAAAAGGTGATTTGCTGATAGTTTGATGCTTTGTTTTTTCCTCTAAAGGGAAATTTATGCAGATTACGAGTTTAGAAAGCAATGATAATTTTCTTTGGTCAATCTAGGATTTTATAGAATTGTTTCAAAGTTTTAAAGTTTGTTAAGGAAACGGATAATGCTTTCAATTCCTTATTCAAATGTTAAATTCTATCAATTCCTTATTCAAAGTTATAAATTTTAAAGTTTTAAACTCAATTGATAAGGGATGAGTAAGGAAACGGATATTTAATATTTATTTCATAAATTCAAGAAATTATAAGGAAACGGATATTTTATATTTATTTCATAAATTCAAAAAAATTACTTATTTAAATTCGGAATATCTTAGGATAATGTTTTCTATATGGATTAGGTTGATCTCAAAAGGATGACGTGGAATGTTTTTATTGGTGGATGATTAATGATGTGGCAAAGGTGACGTAGATTAGTTGACGTGACACGTTTTCTTTTATTATGGATAGAGATTTGTATGTATATTTGCTCTATAAGTGTTAAGGGATTTTTTTAATTTTTGCACATGGCCTAACATATGTCGGGACCGGCCGTGCAAGTGCGATACCACTTGGTATTCATAAGAAACAAAGTTGACAAAATGACATTCTAATAAATTGCTGCAATCAATATCAAAACCTACAATTGTTCTTGATTAAACTTATAAAAACATGGAGCACCCAAACTAAATCAAAACCTACAATTGTTCTTGATTGAAATTATCAAAACATGGGACACCTAGCTGTAGAATGTTGTAATTATTAAGGGATGGATACCCTGTTTTACATGATTTGCGTGACTAGAGCCTCCTGCAGGCTTTCAAAGAGCCATAGTTCTAAATTGGATTTTGAAGGTGATTAGACATGATCGACCATCCACACAAATTCCACTGCACTTTTATTATATATAAACAAGGGTAACATACATATAAACTTAACGATAGTAGAACTGTAGAAGATTACAGGATTTTAAAATATAAAAAAAAAAAACACTAAACATGAGTCTTTATAGAAGAGCTATATCCAGATTGATCATCATAGTACTTGGACCAAAGCATCACTCCACCATACTTCTTAGAACCCTTAATTGCAGGAAGAATCTTGGTAGTCAGATCAGCAACCGGAATAAACCCACTTCCAGCTGCATTAGGTGCTGCCGGAAGCCCTAGGAAAATCTTCTTGGCTGGTATATCAGAAGTCCATTTCTTCCAAGACTCTTCAATGTTGTTGACATCACCAGAACTATATTGGCATGGAGGATTGTTAAAAAATTGTACCCAAACATAGTCAAAAACACCCGTTTGGAGTGCGGTCCCAACCCAGGCGTCAGGATACGGGCACTGGGGTGCTGCGGTCAAATAAACCTTCTTTCCACGCTTGCTATACGCCGAAAGGTACTTCGCCAGCTCATCCCAGTGCTTGCCATCTCCACTTTCAATGTCAAAGTCAACTCCATCCAATACCGCGGCGCCAAGTGGACGTGTAGACGAGTGTCCACCCAAGAAGTTGTTCCAAATGTAGTTAGCAACTTGTCTTGCATCTGTAGCAGAAGCTAGCGAGTAGCTCCCAACAGCACCGCCAATTGAAAGAATGATCTTGATTCCTTTTGCTTGACAGGATTTGATGTCGGAGCTCAATTTGGTGCACCCGTTGCCAGCTGGATCACAATGACCAGCCAGGTTGAGAACTGGAGTCTGACCACCACCAAACGAGGAAAGGAAAGCGATGTTTACATACTCATAGTTTCCTGTGGAGCAAGTTTGGGCTAATGTCCCTTCGTTCCCATTTTGGCCCCAGTATATGGAAATACCGCCCGCATTAGAATTCGTCACAAGTAACATGACAAAGGATGGAAATGCCATTGAGATATTGGATCGAATATCCATTTTCATCAGTAGACTGTGTTTTTGTGCTCTTACTTGCAAGTGTGTGTTGAAACTGTTGCATGGTTTGTGTTTATATAGGAGAGAGTGGTGATATGGTTTTAATAGAAAGTTGTTGTATTGTTATGTCTCTAGCGTAAATGTTAAGGACGTCCTGCTGATCTTCTAGTTTTAGAATTCCTCATTCACATGTGCGATTATTCACGTTCTTGTTCTTTGATTATTATTATGTTCTATAGTAGTACATGATATATGCAGCATTGATGTTGCTAATTACCATTAATAATAGTCATATTTTTTTTGGATCTTAATGCTGTCTCTCTCATCTCCTCTACTCAAGACAATCAAATGAGTCCAAATAATATCCATTTGAGCTAATTAATGGTATTTCTTTTTCTTCTAGGTACGATATATATTATTTGTATTGACCATTTTCTTATCATTTTTAAACACTGTTTGGGGTTCTGATAACCAACTTATGATTAAAATGAACACTGGTATTAGGATCATATTATTGTCTTTTTTTCATGTAGTTTTCGGAATAAGTAGATACTTTAGAATGAAGCCATACACTTCCTCCAATAATACAATAAATGAATAATAGAGGTTCTTTTATTTCGTACGTGATACGGCGTGTTGAATTATTTGTGGTGTTAAGCCATCTAATTGGATGACACAAAAGGTTTTCAAAATTGTTTATAAAGATATTTTATAAAATCCTTTAAAAGCATACTTTTTCGAATAAAAGTTTACGCTCTCATATTCGAATGGTGCTAAATATATTATATTAATATTGGGCTTAAGATGAAATGGACCACCTTTAATTTCTTGGGCTAGAGAAAACAAGAAGATTGAGTTCCTTTTCATCTTATAGATCGGCTAACGTAGCAAACTATACATACATGTACAGTAAAACCTTCATAAATTAATACTCGACAAATTAGTAACCTCGATAAAATTAATAATTTATCCGGTCCTAACTTGGGACTAGTACAAAATCAGACCCCAATCGATAAAATAATAAGATAATAATTTGTTTGAAATCCTAATGTAAATATATTAGTCCCAACCAAACTATAAATTAATAATTACTAAAATAAAATTCCAAATTTCTAGAGTTATCAAGTAAAAAATGAATCTATAGTCACTTGTTTTTTTGTGAACTTCAAATCTATATTGAGTGCATCCTTGGGGATCTCTCTGATACTCGCGTAATAATTTTCGTTGTTGATTGGTCATCGATGAATTTTTAACACCTTTTAGTTTAGAAGTCATAGTTGATGTGATTTTAAAATTTATCATTAGACATTTTATAGTGATCAATCTAGATCTATGTACATTGAACTTGACAAGTTCATTAATGTAGAAATTTTGAAGGTCTTGTGAATGTGAATGTGATGCGGAATTTTGAAGGTCCTGTGAATATGTGAATATGTGAATATGCGAATATGTGAATACGTACTAGATAAGTTGATTTTATAATAATATTATCTTTAAATTAATAGTTTATTAATTTATCGATAAATTAATATTTCGCTAAATTAATAAAATATCTTAATTCTAACCTTATTAATTTATGTAGGCTTTACTGTACATGCATTTATAAATCTATTGACCCAAATAACTAAATAAATTACTGTTGGATCACTTTGGCTTGGACTTATTTTCTTTTAGCTAACTTTTTTCAACTATTTAAGGCTTAGGTGCTGTTTGTTTTTTGACAAAAGGTCTTCCTGAGGTCTTTTGTCTTCGCGGCGCAGACCACGCGCAGAAAAAGGCTTGCGCAGATGTTTATTTTTCGGAAGCCCGCAGACCTTATTTTGTCTGCCTAAGGTCTTCCTCAGGAAGACTTGGGCATTAGCTTCTTGGGTCTTCCAAACTTAAAAAAAACATCTCCAAATTTAATTAATATTATTATTATATTAATATATTTTATTATATTAATATATATTATTATTATGTTATTATATAATATTATTATAATAATTAATATTATTATTATTATTATATATTAATTAATTTTATTATTATGTTAATATATAATATTATTATATTAGTTAACATTATTACCTTATTAATTAATATTATTATTATATATTAATTAATATTATTATTATATATTAATTAATATTAATTAATATTATTATTATATATTAATTAATATTATTATTAAATTTCATTATTTGTTAAGTTGAAAACTTTCGCAAGGATTTGACAAAAAAAAATTGTAAACAAATTGCAAGATAGAAGTAAACAAATTGTTATTGCAATGTATGGATTATTTCAATGTTGCAAGATGGAGTATATTTTAAATTTCAGTTTATTTAAGCAGTCTGCAGATGTTAAAAAATAAACAACAGTTTCTTGCAGACAGCAGACCTTTGGTCCATCTCAGAAGCTGCAGCAGCTGGCAGATGTGGTCCACAGACAGCAGATCTTTTTGCTCTGAAAAAACAAACAGCACCTTAGTGCTAACGGCCCTTCAGTAGGACTTCAGGTTTTTTTTTTTTTTTTTTTACAATTGCACGCCCCTCTTGTTACTTTCACTTTGGTTTTTCACTTCAAATATCCGAAACATTAAGGGACGAAGTTGGCATACCCTATATTTTAATAGGGTATTAATATTTTTCTCTATATATTTTATAATGTGCGGTCTAAAAAACTGAAAAGAATGAGTATTGTTGTCACGTGACGCCGACGTGACAAAAACTAATTGTATCAATTGGTGTCACGGTTAGCATATGTCTAATTTAATAAATGTGAAATATAACTCAAATATCACTACACCAAAATACACATTATAGGACCTCAATTAATGTCCTATTAAATTGGTTTATAGGACCTTTAACATAAGGAAAATGTTAATGACAGCCCTTAGGGCTGTCATTAAGAAGACAAAATACACAAAAGACAACCCCCTGAATTTTAGAAATATTACTTTTTTAATCAATGTACAAGTTTTTTATGCATGTTAGTGACAGCCCTAAGGGCAGTCATTAGCAAAACCCTTAACATAATAGGACTTAAATAAAAGTGTCACATCTAAGGGGTTTGTAATAGGTGTTAGGACACTTATAAATGTCCTAATAAAATACTAGTATTATGAAACTAATTTTTTAGTCCTATAAAATTGGTTTTTACGACAAAACTGGTGTCCTAAAAGACCATGTAATAGGACACTTTAAGGTGTTTTACGGTAACCATATATTAAAACACCTTAAAGTGTCCTATTACATGGTCTTTTAGGACACCAGTTTTGTCGTAAAAACCAATTTTATAGGACTAAAAAATTAGTTTCATAATACTAGTATTTTATTAGGACACTTATAAGTGTCCTAGCACCTATTACAACCCCTTAGACATGACACTTTTATTTAGGTCCTATTATGTTAAAGGTCCTATAAACCAATTTAATAGAATATTAATTGAGGTCCTATAAAGTGTATTTTGGTGTAGTGATTTAGATGTGACATGTAATGTAATTCCCATGATATAACTGTACGAAAAACATTATACAATTAGACTCTGGGGTATGGGCACCACCACCACTTAAAAATTTCTGCCACATCATCTGCCACCTCAGCAACCACACCACACCACACCACTCCATTTTATCTAGAAAATACCCACCACACCACACCACACCACACCATTTTTTTCCATCTCATCATTTCTTTTTCCTTTATTTTTTAAACATAAAACATTTTTAAAATATTTTTTTTTTCTCCAGCCATATTATTAAAACATCAGCCATGTTATTTTTTAAAATAGATTATGGGTTTAAAACACAAAATCAATTAGTGAAGCCCCACTAGATAAATAAAAAAGATTTGTTAGCCCAAAAAGGCTTGGCCCAATAAATTTTAAACTAGGTTTTATACACTATTAAATAAACACGTATTCTTCTCCAAAAGCTCCAACCGCCGTTTTCTTCTTCTCCGGCCAACACAGTCTTCTCCAGCCTAAATGCAGCAGTTTCTCCGACCATGGTCTGTCAAAATGACCGTTCAACGCTCATAAAATGCTCGAACCCCTCGCTCTCACGCCGTCGTCCCTCGTGCACGTGCCCACGCCCTTCCACCACCCGCCCCCACGCCGTGTAGGGGGGCGGTGTTGGTTTCTCCCTCCACGCCGTTGCAACATTCCACCTCAGCACCATGGTAACGCCATTAAACCCATACCGTTTAGCCTTATGAACAAATTTGATCAGAATACGGATGAGATCAGAAAGGCCATCATTGGGTTTCAGGCGGAGAAAAGCGGACGTGGGGACTCGGGTCGGGGCACATCGTTTTTTTATCCGCAGGAAGTTCAATTCAGGTTACTGTTCAAATGAGTGAAGTAATAGACTTGAGACCGTCCCGTTCCGCTCATGCTCCTTGAGAGGAAAGAACATCAAATCGTGAATTAAAAAGAAAAAGCGTGAGGAGAATTATCACATGCTGTGCCGGGTGACTGGAATCCTCCGAGGTCAGTTGAACAGGCTGACAATTGGAGTTCTTGCATTGGGGCTTGCATTGATAATGGGTAGGCTTGTTGTGCTTTGGCCCTTCTGTGGGCTTTCATCGAGGTTTCATCGAAATAGCCCCACATGTTAAAAAAAGGGTTTTGTTAATGACAGCCCTTATGGATGTTTCTAACGTTCATAAGACGATTGTATATTCATGGATAGAATAGTGTTCCTTAAATTCAGGGGACGGTTTTTACATTATTTTTGTCTTCTTATTGATACCCCTTAGGTCTGTCAATATCGTCATTATCATTTTCCTTAAAAGAATTAGATTATATATTTTTTTCTCGTATTCTAAGAAATTCATATTAAAATTTGACAGCAAATATTTATAATCTAACTAATTTAACCGGAACTAAGGGTGTGTTTGGTACAGGGAAATGAGGGGTGGGAAATGGAATTACCAAACAAATCTTTTGTTTGGTAGCATTAAGAAAACGAGAAGGAGAGAAAATCCAATTCCAATTCTCTATTTTTGATTCCTCTCTAGACAAAGAGAATTGTTGGGAATTGCAAAATCGGGAAATAAAAAAAAAAACACGGAGACTTGGGACTCCATTTTTTCAAAAGCCCCATTCGTTTCGTAAATACTCTCCGTACGTTTATCCCAGTACGTCTCAACCATCTTCTCCACAACCATTATCTTCTCCACATGTAATCGTCTTCTCGTCAAGGTATGCCCTCTCTTTCCATCTCGCTATATTCATCTCTCTATCGCGTCAACGTAAATTGTCGTGAATGTTGTGTGTTTATATCATTTATATGTAAATTCGAAATGGGAGAGCATCGGCGATCTGTTCAATGTCAGATTTCGATTTCAAATTCAATTTTGTATTATTTTCCAAATTTAGGGTTTTGTCGATTATAGATTTATAGGTATACCTATACAGGTGCTGGTTTGCATAGTTTGAGGATGAATTTAGAGGATCCGAGTAGTGTCCTCCAAAGTTGGGACCTGACACTGGTTAATCCTTGCACATGGTTTCATGTTACCTGCAATAACGATAATAATGTTATCATAGTGTAAGTCTATGCATAATTTCATTGCTATCTTTCATGACTTGAGATTTTTAGCATAATTTAATTACATGTTTTTTGTCAGTGATTTTGGAGTGATTTGGGAAATGCAGCTCTTTCTGGTACTTTAGTCCATCAAATTGGTCTTTCGAAGTATTTGCAGTACTTGTAAGTCAAGTTTATAACAAGTTCTTTTTATAAATTAAAATCGATTTAATTATCTTTAATTTTGTAATTCATGTATTCTTAAGTTGGGTTGAAATGTTTTGCAGGTTATTACAATCTTATTCTTAGATGCATCATAGAGTGTTGAAGAGAAATTTTATCATGCAATCGATAATGTTTTGACTTTTCAGGTAACGCAAATCCAACCAAGTTTGACTTTCTTTTTATTATATTAATTCGAAAACAATATTGTTTTCATGATTCACTGGTAACAGGAAAGGTGTTGAACTGGTTATTGAGCTATGTGAGTCAATCGATAAGTCAAAGTTGAGACCGGAACTAGAACGGGAAACGAAACTGAAACTTGTGGCATCAGAGCTTATATTATTTTGTATCTCCAAAAGTGTATGATCACAAAAAGATGATTTAAATCTTAAAACTTGCTAAGGATTTGAAGGAATCAATTCTCATAAGTCTCTGCCTAAAATTTTCATTTTTGTTAATTCATTTTTATTATTGATTTATTTATATTTTTGTATGTTTTGTGTTTTAACAATGATTGTTATCAGAAAAAAAATATATTCGTGCTAATGATAAAGTTGGTATAATTCTCTATTAATTTTTGTTGCACCGAACAAGAGAAATGATTCTCTGTTATAATTCTCTGTTGAAGTCTCTGTACTACAAAACAAAAGACTAAATTTACATTCTCCAGACTAATTCTCTTTCTCTGCAATTCCATTCTCCGCATTCTTTTCTCTGCAATTTCATTCTCTGTACCAAACGCACCCTAAAAGTAATATGCTTCACGCATCACTCTTGTGTTCGTTTGACCATCTCTCACTCTTTATTAACTTCTATTATAAGTAGCAAGTTTTACATCCATAAATTAGGATTAATACTAATAATAACCTAGTAGTAGGTGTTATGAATGACTTTCTAGTTATTATAAGTTCGATCTCTCCATCTATAACATTTATCGGATGATCATGTTCAAAAACGCCTAAATCAATTATTGGGTCACGTACATCTCAAAAATAAATTAGAGTTAATTGCAAAAATGGTCCTTGTGGTTTGGCCAAATTGCACGTTTAGTCCTTAAACTTCATTAAGTGCAGGCGCAGTACCCATGGTATGCGTTTTGTTGCACCCATGATCCCTCCCCCTAACACTGTTAAATATGTCCGTTAATTAGAGGGCATTTTGGTCATTTCACCAATTTGGTCCCACCATCCCTATTCTATCTCTTTTCCCTCTCTCCGCACACACACTAAACACACACTAAACCCTAATATTAAAATCACAGATACACATCTCCATCTCCCGTGACCACCTCCATTCTGGGCGATCTAAAAAAACCAGATCTGAAGGCAGTCGGTGGTCATCATCGTTTCGGGTCTGCAAGAGGTTTCAGATCTGCAAAGCTGGATTGCTGAATTGAAACATATGGGTAATGAAATTGGGGATTTGGGGATTAAAGTAATTTAGGATGGAGGGATTGACTGATGAAGACTCTCCGTCGACGAAGAAGAGTGAAGAAGCTCCGGCAACGAGTGATGTATTAGGTCTATTTGAGAAGGTTGGTGACTGGGTCGGTTCAATATCTGCATCCCCCGTTAACATCAAGCATTGTTACCGGCGATTTGTTACAACATTTTCTCCAAAAATCCGTAAGCTCCGAATCTGATTTGTTACAACGATTTCTTCACTGGCGATTTGTTGAATGAAGCTACGGTGGTGCCCAGTGAAGCTATGGCGGTGGTTCTTTATCTCCGGGTATGTCAACGAGGTTCTTTGAGTTCCCGTCAGGAGGTGAATAGATCTGGGACCATTTCAGGTGGTGGGTTTAATCATGGTGCAAAGAGAGATAGAGTGAGAAGCTGATGTTAGGTTTAATCTTTGCAAGGACCATTGGAGGTGGTGGGTTTAATCGTTGCAGGGACCTACCAGTGATGGTGTTCGCCGGTGATGATGATATGGGAGTCGCCGGAGAACAAGAATAAAAAAGTGATCAGCGGGGGAGATCGAGGTTGGAGATCGCCAAGACCGATGGAAATATGGATGGTTGAAGAAGACAAGAAAGAATGACCAAAATACTCTTATCTTAATATGCAAAATGACCAAAATGCCCTCTAATTAACGGACATATTTAACAGTGTTAGGGGGAGGGATCATGGGTGCAACAAAACGCATACCATAGATACTGCGCTTGCACTTAATGAAGTTTAAGAACTAAACGTGCAATTTGGCCAAACCATAAGGACCATTCTTGCAATTAACTCAATAAATTATGAGTGAAACCTTGAAATTCTAAAATATCATTGAAAGCTAAGAAGGAAAATCAAAAGACCTTGGAAACCCGTTGTTAGGCAATACCTATTACTCCCTGTTAGGCTAGTGGGTATGGGCACCACATGTGGTGGTGCCCTTTTCCGCCACATCATCGCCACCTCATACACCACACCACCACCACACCACATCATTTGGTGGAAATACCCACCACACCACACCACACCATTTTATTTTCCAACTCATCATTTCATTTCCATTTATTTTTCACACAAATAATATTTTATATAATTTAAAATTACATTACATTAAATAAAATTAAAATGACAATACTTTAAATTAAAATGAAAATACTAGAAATTAAACATTAAAATACTAGAAATTAAAAATTACAATAATTAAAATAAATTATTACTCTTCATCGTCTTCATCGTCGGCATCTTCATCGTCGGCATGTGCGTTGTTGTAGAGATGGTCCGCCAAGTCCTGTCGAAGTCGTTCGTGTGTTGTTTCGTCTCGAATGTCGACAACCCTGTGCAAATACTCTGCACTTCCCGGTACATACAAAGCATGTCGGGGACCGTCCGGCACATATGGAGAAATCATCCGACCAGTATCTTCGACAACCATGTTATGCATTATAACACATGCATACAAAATATATCTTAATCTTTCAAGGTCATATGAACGGGCCGCGTTTTTGACAATGTGCCACTTCCCCTTTAAAACTCCAAAAGCCCGTTTCACATCCTTACGTGCGGATTCTTGTTTTTTGGTAAACAAGACCTCTTTTGGATCAATTGGATGTCGGTAGGCTTTGACAAACGTCGCATGACGAGGATATATACCATCGGTAAGGTAATAACCGAATCTATATGGATTGTCATTCACCGTAAAAGGAGCATCGGGTGCCTTTCCTGATAACAAGTCGTTGAATATTGGTGACTGATCAAGCACATTAATATCATTATTAGAACCCGCAACCCCAAAGTAAGCATGCCAAAACCATAAATCTTGGGAAGCAACAACTTCTAATTAATGGTGATTTTCGGTTAAAACAATTAACAAAACGCAGCGGAAAGTATTTATCACCATAAACGGATCTTGATATTAAATCATACAATTAAACTAATCAAGAAATCAAAGAGTTGGGAAGAACAATTCATACCCTTGAAGCCTTTGATCTTAATATTCGGTTGGTTAAGATGAACGAACGAAACCAAGGATACCAATGGGGAATCCCTCCAAAGCTAGTCCACACAACACCTTGTCTAGAACACCAATTGGGATGCTAGTCCCTTGAACAAGAAATTAAAATCAAAACAAATACAAAGTCTTGATTCCACGTAAAAAAGAAAGGAAGAATCCTTTGTTTTTCTTGTGCTTGTATGTTCCAAAAAGAAAACCAGAAGTCTACGCCACCAACTACTCTCTTTCTATTTCACAATATACAAAACGTATATTGTCAAGGAGAGAATTGAATGTGACGTTAAAAACAAGGGAGGTGCTTATGGTGCCTTAATCACCCTTTAATGCCTTCCATAAATCATTGATTTATTTTCACTCTAGTCCCTTGCCTTTTGTTCCTTCTATTTTGCTCACATTAAGGTTTCAATATTAACATTTAATATTAAACTTATATACAAGCATGTAGCTTATATTAATATATAATGTAATTACCCTAATTACACTATATATCTTATGGTGTTAAGTGTTTAAGTGTGTGACCCTTTAGGCTCACAAACTACTAGCCATATAACTATATGTTATACGCGTGAAGCATATTCCAACAGCTCCCACTTGCGCACGTGATAACATCAAGTAGTTATACAAGCAAAGGTTAGAGTCTAGCAACCCGCCAATGCCCCTAGAAGTACATGAGGAGTTTCATAAAATCTTGGTTCAAAGTTTTTCGAGCAGTTATCCTTTTGTTACTGATACTATGTTGAATTTTAGACAAGGATTAATGTCAATCTAAAATTTCAACGATTCTGTTTCTCGATCTATACATTGAAGTAGATTACCAAAACCAATCAAGATTCATCTTGATTACCTTTTGGGTGTGGCCACACATACATCTATTCAAATCATCGAGGGGCCCAGTAGTATCTAATCCACATTTGTGGAGGAACAAATTCTTTATTGACTGCACGTGTCTGTCATATGCTTAATGACAAACCCGATAATGGTTGTTATAGCAGCCTTATTCAGGTCAGCGTTTAACCACATCAAAGTTTGCCCCTCTACATACACAAACCAACTTGCATCTCAAGTCAGAGGATAAGTGACAAAGCCTTTGTGAGATTCACTTGTGACATAAATCCAGGAAGTGATTTCTCATAGGTTGGGTCAGTCCAATCGTGCATCGTTATGAACGACATGTGAGTTTGATTTCATCATCCTTAGTCATACTAAGATAATGTCGTCAATGCCTTCAGATTTGTCTTAATAATATTCCCATATTATTAATATGACAATGGACAATTTAGAATATAAAACACAGTAAATATTCATGGATATAAACATGCAAATATAGAACACAGTAGATATTCATATAAAAATGATCATATCAAATATATCAATTTATTCCAATATAAACTGCTCACAGTTCTATTATCCAAATACTAAAACAGATTTACATGAAACTACTAGCTTGTCGAAGTCCAATGTTCCATTCATATTCAAGATGTTTGGTACAAGACATTGAGTTCGATAAAGCGTCAGCTAGTTAGTTATCTGTTTGAACTTTAAGTGTACGAATTTCACATATCTCGAAAAATCATTCGAATGTAGTGAACCTTCGTAAATAGGATCTAGCGTCATCACGACCTATTTCAAAACCAACATAAGTATAGCAAGTATACTTAGTTTCAGTTCAGTATCTCCACCATGACCAAGAAACATATATCCAGTACTTTAAAATACTTCAATGTGTTCTTAACAGCAATCCAGTGACTCTCTCATGAATTCTGTTGGTATTTTCTAGTAAGGTCCCCTAAGGACGTTACATTTGGCCTAGTGCTCCTTACAGCGTACATGATGAATGTAATAGCCGATTCATAGGGGATTACATTCATCCGCTTCACCACATCAGGTGTGGAAGGTCCTTGAGTCTCACTCAAGTTTACATTGTGTGGCATACGAGGACTTTCTCGTTTGGGAGTACCACTCTAAACCATTTAGAATTTTTTTGTCAATGTAAGCACTTTGACTTAAACCAATTAACCGCTTTGATCTATCATTATAGATCTTTACTTCAAGTATGTATGTCGTGTCCCCACAATCCATCATGTCGAAACATTTTCCAAGCCAGGATTTTCATCTTGTAGCATGGTATATTGTTTCACATGAGTGACATGTCATCAACATGTATGACTTGAGAAACGACAACGCTCCCACTAGCTTTCATATATACACATACTCAGTTTGTGTTTTAGGTGAAACAAACGTTTTTATTTCATCATTAACCAAATTTCATAGTCATAGTACACTACTTTGGCTATGAGAATCCTAATGTCTTTAGTAACAGGCGAGAAGGTTTCGTCATTGTCAATCCAGTAGGATTGAGTGTAACCTTTTGTTACTATGAGAGATTTATAGGTGTGTATATTTTCATCCATGTCAACAGTCTTACTGTTTTAAGAAAGATCAACAAAGTTCAAAACTTGATTGTCTCTCATGGATTTTATTTTCGCATTCATAGCTTCAAGTCATTTTTCGAATTCAAAATTCGATAATGCAACTTGATAGTTAGGGGGTTCATAATGATCCTCGAAACTTGCTCCTCAGCATCGACATAGATCTATATCGTTCAGGTGCATGAGGTGTCCTTGCGGATCTATGAATGGGAACAACATCATCCTGTGGTCCAACATCTATATGTCCAGCCTCAGAATGATATTTGCTAGTGTTACCAGAAGGTTGTGTATCTTCACTTTGAATCTTGTCAAAGTCTATAGTGCTCCCACTTGCTTTGTGAAATGAGACTGTTCTCAAGAAACTCAGCATACCGAGTAACAAAAATTTGTTCTCAGTTGGGAAGTAAAATAGTAATCGAAGATATACTTGATAGATATGGGCTCAAGTTTGTTCGGCATGTCTCGTTCCACGAGACCCTCACAACCCCACATCCTCAAGTAAGACAAATTAGGGAGTTTCCCATGCCATATCTCATATGGTGTCTTTTTAACCTTTTGGTCAGAACAATATCAAGTATTCGAGCAGCAGACTTCAGTGCATGCCCCTCAAAAGGATAGTGTAAGAGTAGTAGGACTCATCATAGACCGCACCATGTCATACAGGGTCCGATATCTCCTTCCAGACGCACCATTATCTTGTGGTGTGTATGAAAGAGTGAATTGTGAGACAATCTCACGATGTGTGGGATGATCCAGAAACTCTTGACTCATGTACTTTCATCCTCAATCAGGACTGAAAGCCTTTGTTGTCTTGTCGAGTTGATTTTCTACTTTTACTTTAGAAAGCTTTGAACGTTTCAAAGATTTCATGTTTATGTCTAATCAAGTAAACATAACCATAGCGACTGGTATCATTAAAGCTTCCATGTTGATGTTTAATCAAGTAAACATAACTACATCGAATGATATCATCAGTGAAAGTAGGTGGCACCTTCCCTAGTCTTAGTTCTAAAAGGGCCACATACATCAGTATGTATGAGTCCAAGTAGATTTTTAGCTCTTTCGCCAACATGGGAGAAAAGCTTTCTTGTTATCTTTCCATAATATACAAGAGAGGCATTTTAAATGATTCATAATCATTTGTAAAGAAGCCCGTCGAGTTGTTTATGTGGAAAAGATGACGATGCTCTAGGTAAGTAGAATCCAAACCAATTTGGATTCTTGAGTGCTACATTTGTATATAGAACTATCGTTTGAATTAGGATCATGCATATTAATTTCAAACATACTATTACAAGGAATAGTAATAAAAAAATGTTATTTTTCATAAAACAAAATATCATAATCCATTATTCAACAAACGATAAAGCTAAACAATGCATAATTGACATTTGTTCAAAACAATAATTAACGCATTAGGAAGGATAAGATCACAGCTTCCATTCATTTAGCTTTCTACTTCACATTCAATCTTGCACATTTGTGTAAATGTGAGTTTCACAACTAGTGTCATACACTCAAGATTTATCACGAAAAGTATGGAGTTCTATAATGAAGATACCTAATGTGCTAACTAGAACACATTTGTCCTTCATCAACTCTGCCAAGTAGGCAGGACAATTCCTCCTTCAATGGCCAGTTTCATCGCAATGATGGCAAGTAATATCCTTTGCAGGGTGCTCCTTTTTAGCAGGTGGGGGAATCGTAGGTTTGGAAAAGTAAACTAGCTTACCCTTACCTAGACTCTTGCCTTGTGCTTGCGGTTTACCTTCCCTGATTGCTAGAAAAGTATTGGGTAACCCTTGCTCAACCAGTTTTACCATAGCATGTTCAACGATTGTCTTCCCCATGCTATGTACTTTTAAAACAATTTTCAAACTGGTCATAGTCCTTGGATAGTAAGGTAAGAATCAAGCTCATTCCAAGAACTTGTGGTAAGGGGTAACCAAGATGTTCCATTTAATCAAGATAGCATTGCATATTCAAGATGTAAGTGCTAACTGATTTGCCGTCCTCCTGATTGCAAGCGTGGAATGCTTTAACTGTTTTGAACAGTTCAAGTTCTGCCTTTTGTTGAAATATCATTTTCAACTCGCTTATCATGTCATATGTTGTGAGTTCCTCGAAGTACTTTCGAATCTCGGGGTTCATGCTCACAAGCATAGGAGTAGCAACTTCTTGGTGTTCGTTAAACGTTTCGGTAAAGGCTTGACGAACAGCAGCAGAATCACTGACAAGAGGTGCCTCAGGTAAGGCCTCTTATAGGTGTATCAACTTTCTCATCTCTAAGGACAATCCTTAGAATTCGATATCAGTAGATAAAGTTGATATTAGTCAGTTTCAGTTTTCAAGAACTGATTTTTGAGTGGAGATACTTAGGTTTTGATGTTGTTGTTATCTGTATAACAACCAAAGTTCAAAAAATAGTATTTTCAATAATAATTTCTTTTAATCAATTAACTACCCAATTAATTTTAATTAAAAGCTAAGATCCCATTGAGCTTCTATCACCGCATCAGTTGATCTGCTAGAGGTGATAGATCCAATAGGTAGGTGACGATCAACAATTGCATTACAAGTGCAACTCTTAGAGGTATGGGACTTCATGGCACCTAGTGAACAAGCATCTAGGGTCAAGTGGCATGTTTGTCGCATCGTCGCCTCGAGTCAAGGTCTCACCATCAACTCGATTAAGTCATCCAATGTGAAATCATGTCAAAATAGCTCTAGGTCTCACGCGTAGAGAATAATGGCCTCGGATCTAGATTCAAACCACGTCTCACGTGAATTCAAACATAGAAGCAAGTGATTTACAACCGATTGGACGGCGTGACTTAAATTTTAGGTATGTTAAAATTTTAATTAAATAAAATTTTATTAAGATATAAATGAATCATGTACTTCATTCATATCACTTCATAAGTCGTTTAATAAACGGTAAAAACATTTAACGATTATTAAGGTTAAAGTTTCAAATCGTATTTAAACTTAGTTTAATCTCAAAACAATTTTAGATTAAAGGTTTAATCATCAATGATTAACGATTAGTGAGGTTTAAGTTTCAAATCGTATTTAAACTTAGTTTAATCTCAAAACAATTTTAGATTAAAGGTTTAATCATCAATGATTAACTAGTAATCATCAATGATTAAGGGTTTTGGATGTTTTAATGTTTGTGTCAAAAAACTGTTTTTAATTGTTTTATTTACTTGTATCTAATAGAAAAAGAAAACAACCACAAACATGAATAAAACATGCAACAAAATTTTGTGCAAACCTCGACCGATGAAATCCTAGGTTCGGTCACGTGAGTCATCACGACGGACCGAAGGGTCAAACTAGGGGATGGGCCAACATGAACCCAAACGGGCCTACATAAACCCAATGGGCTCCCACTTGCTCCAAGACATTCTTGAGCAAGTAGAACCCAAAATTGTGAAAAAATGCAATCTGCCAGAAAATTCCAGCAGACTTTGAAGCCCGAAAAGTCACTGAAGGATTCTTCGTTGGTCTTCCCAGCCTTCTGGAAAGTTGTAGCCCACGACTTTGCAAGCATTTTAGGCTTTTGAATCGCCCAAAACGGAGTCCGTATGCCTCTGGAAAACCTGTTTTCGTACAGCCCTCGCCTTGTGACGGAAATTTGTTGTTTTCTTCATTTGTCTTCAATATTTTTTGTCAATAATTTACAATAAAAAGATAAAATAAATACAATCTATTCTATTACTTTTACATTACAAATTGCCCCAAAAATGGCACCAAAAATAAAAGAAAATTAAATGAAACAAATTACAACAATGAAGCCAAAAAACAAGGCTTTTCCCAAAACAACCAAACAACCAAACATCAACCACATTCATTCACAAACGGTCTAGACTTTCATCGGTTTGCACAAACAAGCAAAAATTGACAAGGCTTTGGCTTGGGATATGGCAAAAATACATGTTTTGCCATATCAACAAAATGGAATTTAAAAAAAAAAATAAATAAATAAATTCCAAGCCAAATAATCAAAAAATACAATAACAAGATTAATTTTTTGATATGATTTTGTAACAAGTGACAATAGGGTTCCAAAAATACCATATTTTAACCCACTTTTTAATCAAAAAACCGAAAAAAAAGAAAAAAACCCGTAGGGTTTAATATTTTGCGATCGGGATTTTTAAAAACATCAAAATCATTAGATTTTTGCCACTTTTCACAAAAGCAAGCTAATTATATGATTAATATAATGACTCGTGATACCACTAATGGTGATTTTCGGTTAAAACAATTAACAAAACGCAGCGGAAAGTATTTATCACCATAAACGGATCTTGATATTAAATCATACAATTAAACTAATCAAGAAATCAAAGAGTTGGGAAGAACAATTCATACCCTTGAAGCCTTTGATCTTAATATTCGGTTGGTTAAGATGAACGAACGAAACCAAGGATACCAATGGGGAATCCCTCCAAAGCTAGTCCACACAACACCTTGTCTAGAACACCAATTGGGATGCTAGTCCCTTGAACAAGAAATTAAAATCAAAACAAATACAAAGTCTTGATTCCACGTAAAAAAGAAAGGAAGAATCCTTTGTTTTTCTTGTGCTTGTATGTTCCAAAAAGAAAACCAGAAGTCTACGCCACCAACTACTCTCTTTCTATTTCACAATATACAAAACGTATATTGTCAAGGAGAGAATTGAATGTGACGTTAAAAACAAGGGAGGTGCTTATGGTGCCTTAATCACCCTTTAATGCCTTCCATAAATCATTGATTTATTTTCACTCTAGTCCCTTGCCTTTTGTTCCTTCTATTTTGCTCACATTAAGGTTTCAATATTAACATTTAATATTAAACTTATATACAAGCATGTAGCTTATATTAATATATAATGTAATTACCCTAATTACACTATATATCTTATGGTGTTAAGTGTTTAAGTGTGTGACCCTTTAGGCTCACAAACTACTAGCCATATAACTATATGTTATACGCGTGAAGCATATTCCAACACTAATATCAACGACGGTACTCCATGATGTCCACCGGTGTACTCACCTCTCCACGCTTGTGGACAGTTCCTCCAATCCCATTGCATACAATCAATGCTACCAAGCATTCAAGGAAAACCATGTCTCTCTTCGTGTGCCTCATATAATTTTTGAACATCGGTAACTGTTGGTTTTCGCAAATAAATAGGTCCGAATATTTCCAAAACCCCTTGTGAAAATCTATATATACTTTCCCTAGCAGTTCTTTCAGACATGCGTAGGTACTCGTCAAGAGAATCAGGGGATGACCCGTAAGCCATAGATCGAATTGCTGCAGTGCATTTTTGCAAAGCAGTGAATCCCCGCCTACCTCTAGCATCATATCTCAATTGAAAAAAAGGATACCTGTTTTCTAATGCGGTACATATGCGCATAAATAGATTTCTGGACCGACGAAACCTTCGTTGGAAATTGTTGTCGTCATAAATAGGATCATCCGCAAAATAATCTCGATATAGCATGTCATGTCCAGCTTCTCGATTTCTATTTAGCTTCGCGGTTCTAGTGTCAAAGACTTCTTCATTTTCATCGGAGGATATATCATCGAGGAGTTCTGAGTATATTGTTAGCATAAACGCGTCATCGTCGTCAGATGACGAACCAAGATAATTCATTATTTGTGAGTTGGGGTATTTTGGTAGAGTTGTGGTGTGTTTTGGTAGTGTTTTGGTAGTGTTTATATAGGAAATAAATAAATTATATTAATTAATTAATTTTTTTTTTAAATTCCAACGGATCAAAATATAGCCGTTCAACGGCTATATTCTCGCACCAACGCCCGTTCTCTCCCGTTGTGATTTCGCCGGTTCCGCCATGCCCACCCCCACGCCGTTTGGGGGGGGGGGGGGTGTTCCAACCCCACCACCACGCCGTGGCCGCCTTGTCACACCCCCACGCCATTTGGGCGTTGGCCCATTCCGTGCCGTCTTAAAGTAGAAGTAAAACAAAAATCAATCATATTTTTTTCATTTATAATTTTTTTGACCAACTAGAATTGGTCTACAGTTTAACACCCAACTAAACACATAGTGGTCCAGCGGTAAAGGTGTTTGCCCCCAACCTTAAGATTGGGGGTTCGAGTCCCATAGTGAACGTAGGTAGATTTAGGAGTAGATTAGGTTGCCGTTCAAAAAAAAACTAAACGCATAGTTGCGGCCCCTTGGAACCATCATGTAATTATTGAGCCCACCAAGGGCAATATTGGTAACATAAAATGTTTCTTGCCCTGCAAACCCCCCATCCTTTTTATTTGTTCTTCTGCTTGTGTTTTCAGTTAAAAGCCTCTCAATCGTTCCTTGTACTTTCTCTCCTTCCATTCTCTTTCAACACTTTCTATCTCGATCTGATTTCATTCATCTTATTCAACAAACTTTAATTCTTGCTGGAAATACAACATTTTGATTCAATCTCACTCCGATTCTCAAGGAATCTGAATCTTTTTTTCTTCAAAATTTTATACATTTAATTGATACAATCTGCTCATCAATTGATTTAACAACCTGATGTTTTGTGTATGATTTATGTATGCCAGCAAAAGTTTCTGGATGATTTTTTATTGATTTTATTATGTGTTTGAAATGACAAAGCTTTTGAGTTTTGAATTTTTGATCGATCGATCGGTGTTAGATTGATAGGGTTTAGGTTGAAAGAGTGTGAAAGAAATGGCGTCACCTGTGCCAGCGAAATCTCAACCGTTTCACAACTTCTCGTTACCTCATCTGAAATGGAAGAACCACCGTAGCGGCCGCAGCAGAGTCGCTGGAGAGACTTCATCGGCATCGCCCCCTCATCAATCTCCGTATACTCCACAGCGTGAATCTCCTCCTCCAGGATCTCATCATCATATTCCTGCACCTCCGGTGCGGCAATCCTCTCCGGCTTATGTTTCACGGCGGCCGTCACCTCTGCACAAGCAATCTCCGATGCGTGAAACGGAGTCGGAATCTGAACCAGGTTCCGCCGTTCCGATTGAAAAACCTCGCAGAAAAATAACTTCTGAAAAATTAAACAAATCGATTGATATCAATAAAACAAAACGATCGAATAAGATCTGTATTCGTTTCCGTGAGAACGGCGGCCTCAAGCATGAAGACGTCGTACCGGAGGAAAACCAAAACCACTCGTCGACACCAGTAGACAATGGCGTTCCGGCGTCAGCAGCTGAAGAAGAAGAAGAATCGTTGCCGAAGACATGGAATCTAAGACCTAGAAGGCCGCCGATGAACCACAAGCAATCTAATGGAGGTTTATCTAAGATCGGTTCATCGCCATTGCCGGAGAATAAAACTTCTCACGGAAAAAATCCTAATAAAGTAGCATTAGAAATGAAAATTAACGATCACAGCAATTTAATGACGTCAAAGAAGCAAAAATTCTCGATTGCACTTTCGCGTGACGAAATCGAAGAAGATATATTTTCATTGACTGGATCTAAACCTTCCCGGCGCCCAAAAAAGAGACCGAGGACTGTTCAGAGACAACTTGATGTAAGTTTTCCATCACCATTTTCTGTTCAATTTGTATGTGATTTCCAATTGATTTTGCTATAAAAGGTTATAACTATTTTTATTTTTTATTTTTATTTTTTTTTAAATCAAATGCATGATTAAGACAAGGGAAAAGATCCTACCGTTTGTTCTTCGGTTGGATTCTATGTATGTATGAATTAAGGGATAGAAACTACTAGTAGTTCTTGATGCTATCTTTTCACTATTTCAGCTAGAAAAAATCTGGTTTTGATCAGTAATCATGTTATTAGCTTTTCCAATCTTTGTGTTTGTTATTGGATTCATTTCTAACATTTTGTAGATTTTCTGCAGACTCTGTTTCCTGGTTTATGGCTTGGTTCCATAACGGTTGATACATACAAAATACCCGAAGCTCCTCCAAAGGTATAGATTTTTTCGTCTCTTCACGCATATATTCAAGTAATTTGAAGAATTGAAACTTAAGGTTTACTCTGTGCAGGGATAGATCAGAGATGGAGTTAGATTGGGCTGTTTGAGGGTTGTTCTTTGATTGTTTTTTGGTTGAAGTTCAATGGTTCGTGCCTCCTCGATTTTGTTCACTTTTTTGGAAGTATGATGGAACCCTAACTTGTATAGATGAAAGGGAGAATAGAATAATTCATCTTCTTGTTATGGTTCATTTATCTATCTTTTGATGAGCATAATGAATTCATAAAATAACTTTCTTTTATAAAAAATTACAAAGATTTAATTGAATGTACATATGATTTATCTGAAGCTTGATCAGAGTTCAATATTTGTCGGGTTTTTTATTTACTTGTTTCAATAATTGTTACTATTCTTTAATGACTCGTTTTGGACAAGAATCGGCTTTCTTTTTTAATACTTCGTACAAAATGTTTAAGTCTCCCAATGTCTTACCAACTTAAATACAGAGGAGAGACTTTTAGTACAAAATGAATGTGCTATTGTACAAGTCATTTAATATTCTATGGGTGTGCATAAGTTGGTTTTGTGTTTTGATCGGTTAGACCTCGTCGTTAGGGTAAAATCACATCCTCCCCTCGTCACCATTGGCACCACTTACTCCTTAAACTCTTCGGTAGGTTTCTTGTCATTGTGGGGAAGAGATTTACATCTCTCCCGTAGCATGTGTGAGGCAGTGGGTGTGAAAACGATGTTTTTAATATTTTTTAAATTAAGGATGAGTAAGTGATGAGTTGTTGTTGGCATGACCTTGTCAATAACTCGTCGGTAGAGTGAAGAAGATTGTATGGCGCTAATGACGAGTTAGAAAACGTGTCACAGTTGGGAGAGACTTTATAATTCAAATGCGGAGAGTTTGTTTTTTTGGATCTAAAAGATTGATTAATTTCATTTTTTTGGGTCTCACCATTATAAAACATACACACACTAGGGCTGTCAAAACCTGACACAACACGACAGAAATACACGGAACGAAACGAAATTGGGACGAAATTGAAATTTGAATTCGTATTCGTGTAAAACAAACACGAAGTCATGTCGTGTCGTGTTCGTGTTCAGTGATTAACACGAAATTGACACGATAATTATGATTTTGTCGTGTTTATTGTGTTTTTAGCATATAAAAAGTAAGAAATTTGTTATTTATTTTATGTTGTCGTGTTTATCGTGTTTATCGTTTTATTTAATTGTGTCTAGTTCGTGTTAGCAAAATAAAACACGACTTCGTGTCGTGTTGTTTTCGTGTTGAATGAATTCGTGTCGTATCGTGTTACCCAAAAACACGAAACGATAGCACGATTTGACAGCCCTAAGTCACACACACAAAAAATACCAAATATCCTATTAAATTATCTTGGGCACCGCCCCAAACTCGTCTCCACTCATCGGTGAAGCCCCAAACCAAATTATAATGTCGCCGGCTAGGAGGAAAAAGAGGCCGTCGATAGGCAACCGACTCCCCCTGTTGGGAGTCATCTAAAACCAAACATCTGGTTTTGCTTCTAGTCAATTACGAGGTTTTAGGCTCGCGCTTCACGGCGAGGTGTTTGCATACGGAAATATTAGATAGTAAAAATAAATATATGCAAGTTATATTATTACATCCATAGTATTTAGCGTACAAAATATAGACTTTCCCTCCCTAGCATCGCTTCTTCTCCTCCTCAATGTTATTTTCCATCATCGTAATAGCATTTAAACACAATCAATAATCAAACTTGTTCGACCCTTTTGCTATGTCTTTAACTTCCAAGAACTTCCTTAGTAAAATTATGTTTTTGAAAAACTGTTTGTAAGAAACAATTGAAATTAAAGATCCAAAAGAGAATAGAACACAAATACAATGATCTTTTTAAAACAACTATCCATTGATTTTTCAAAATTTCAAGTTATTGATTTTCGAATTTTCAAATTAAGTCACCCTACCTCATGAACCACAACCACAACCACTTTTAAAATGAAAGAATTAGACAAAGATAATCAAATTCTAGGATGCACGCATACACCTGTAAGGATGCCGCTCCCGTATCCGATACACCGAGGATACAGATACGCGATGGATACGCCTGGATACGTATCGGTGATACCGGATACGTATCGGTTAACGTTTCCGGCGAGTTTCCCTCGAGTTCCCAAAATGTTTCGGTTCTATTTTCGTTGACGGGCTTCTTAAGTCTACAAAAACTAATGAGCTAAAGCCTAAGCTTAAAGTAATCCCTAAAAAACACTTTTGCTTCCCCTTATGCCTACAAATCTTCAATATATATTTGGAAAATGATTTGATTATTGATAATTAATTACTTTTGAAAGATTTATTATTTTTGGAGTTTACACTTTACATCAATATATATCTATTTTGGAATTTCTTTAACATATATATATATTTTTTATACTCTATATTTGGCGTATATCTGCCGTATCCGTATCTTGAATTTTTTATTTTTTCCGTTCCCCGTATCCGTAGCGTATCCGTTTCCCGGTGCCGTATCCGTATCCGTGCAACATTGACCAAATTTGACTGTACATAAAAATGTATGAACAAAAATCCAAAATCAGTATATAATGTCTACTTTCATATTGCATTAGTGATTGCATATGATTGTGATTAATATGTGGTTAATCATTTAAATCACATGGCAATATTATTCTT
Organism: Calendula officinalis; assembly: GCA_963853835.1. Classification (NCBI taxonomy): domain Eukaryota; kingdom Viridiplantae; phylum Streptophyta; class Magnoliopsida; order Asterales; family Asteraceae; genus Calendula; species Calendula officinalis. The sequence continues at coordinate 85,658,212 of OY970820.1, read as the reverse complement.
TTCCGATTTTTCATTGTTAAGAGCTAGATATGATATCGGAAACAATTCATAAACAAAGTAAGTAGCTCATGTATTGAAACGAAAATCATGATTCAAAGGATACATTCATCAAGTAAATTAAAATTAAGCATCAGTATGTAACAACTACAAACATAATCTTATAAACAGCATCATTTATAGTAGGAAATATATTACCTGAAGTTGAAGTTCTCACCGATTATGTAGGTGAACACCCTTAAGAATATTCACTAAAATTATAACCTAGAAAATTAAACACAAAAAAATAAACATGGGACAGTTAGTTTAGGTCCTCTGTTGCAATGCAAGTTAACTCATAAACGAATTAATGATAAAATTAATGGTACAAAGACAAATGAATCCCATTAAAACCACACAGTTAATTTAGGTCCACCATTTCTATCTCTTTCTTATATGCTCAAGTGGGTCAGGTGTATTCGGGTTTTATTAGTTTTTTTAACCCGACATTAGCATTGGGTCGGGTATGGGTTTTGGATTGCTTACCTTTGTCGTGTTTTGGGATTAGACTCGAGTCAAGTAAAAGTTTAAATGTTTTTTATCTTTTAATATGTTGGTATAGTAAGTGAGTCGCAGGATAATATTGACTTCATTTCATGCTTTTGAAGACAAACCAGCCCCTGAATCTATATAATCTTCATCTTGCCTTCTTCACATTATATGGAAAATAAATAAAAGAAAATATGTTTTTCACATTATAATATCAGAGATGGTTTAATGTTCCCTCTTGTGAAGAATAAATAAAAGAAAATATTAATAAATCATAAGTATGGTTTTGAGAGATGGTTTAAGGTCCCTCTTGATAATAATTAAAGATTACATGATGCATGTTCAACCACAAAATGCATGTTTTTCAGATATGGTTTAGAAATGCATGTCAAAGATATATGAAATGGAGCGGTTTAAAAATGAACTCCAGTAATGAGTCAGAGGATGGATGCAGATGCAGGAATTTTGTCTGAATTATAGAAATCAGACTTCAGTTGTGGCTCGAGCTGGTAATAACATCAAAACTGGTCGTCCTTGTAGAAACACGTAATTTAATTTATGTGTTAACTGGGAACTATACTATTTCACTAATCTTTACTATAAACCATGTTGGAGATTGTACTCATTAAACATAGACTTTGGGCTCTCCCTTCAACCTTTTTGACCTGTTAACCATTTTTTATTGACATGTTTGAGAAAGAAGACAATCTAAATTGACCGATCCTTATCTGATTGCAGCTACACTTCACATTAGCCGTCCTTCATTGGAGGTATCAACTGCAGAAGGAGAGGCATTTGTAGTAGTACTAATAATCGCGGACCGTTTGAAGTTAATAATGATTTGACCAGTTAATACTAATTTGACCCATCTATAAAGTTGTTGTTAATACACTGCTAGTATTATCAATATATGGAAAATATTAAGATAGAAAGTAAAGTTATGCAGGAATAATAAATTTTTAAATTGAAGTTTACGCCTACAATTTGATATAATTGATCAAGACTGAGTTATAACAGAGGAAATAGATTTCCCAGTTATCACCACTTGTTGAAGAATTCTGGCAATGAAATACATGTACTGATTGAAAATTGAAATAGGTGGGTATGGGGAATCCCAAAACCCGACACCCCTACACAGATGCACACAAAGACATTTATTTAAAAGTGTGATTAAAAGGTAAAATACAAGCATCATTATCCCCTCTTTTAAGAGCATCCCCAATGGTTAACCTTGCAAAAGCTTATTACTTTTGACACATCAACAATCCACTGACAAAAAACTTTTCATAAATTACATCTCCAATGGTTAACCTTTCCAAAAGTTTTTTCCTTTACAATATTTTAATATACCTTTATCTATCTTAAATGTTTTATAAATACCCCCTATATATAATTTGACACTTTTTTGACATCTTACTATATATAATATTTTTTAAAATATCTCATAAAAAAATATTATAGTAATTGATATTAAATATTATATAATTTGTTTATTAACTAATAAAAAAATAATAATCAATCTACATATAATATATCTAAGGTTTAAAATGAAAGGTTACTAAACAGGACTAAAAAAGACAAACATTAAAACTTGGTTAAAATGTTAGTATAAAAGAAAGTCATTGAAATAAGCTTTCCAAAAAGTTAATTATTCTAATGGTAAAAAGTTTTTCAAATACTTATTAGAATAGTAAAAAACTTTAGAAAAAGCTCCCATTGGAAATGCTCTGATAGTGTCTTCATTTGGTAACAAATGATTGGTCATCATTTCACATTTGGTCCAGTACTTATAAACAAAGTAAATATTAAAAACAATAAACTTAATTAAGACTTTATTTTCTTTTAGTTCACAAAAGAAGAAGATTATAGATAATACATGTGTCATCATCTCCCAAGCTTTAAAATTCAAAAAAAGAAATACTTAGAAAAGTTTGTTATATGAGTTAAGTTTGGTCAAAGTCAAAATAGGATATCATTAGGGTATATGTCACACCCCGTCAAGAATGGTTTTGCGAAAGAACGAGGTGCGACTAAATTAGCAACATAACACATCAATAATAGTATACTTCGCATTAATTGAAAAATGGATTGTCAATGTCGTTACAAAAACTAAAAAGAAATAGTTTGAACATAAACCAAAATAATTGTTGTAAATAATAAAAAAACTTGTGTCATTAAGACTTATTCTTGAAACTAATGCATGACCATCCTTAACCAAAACTGAACCTTGAAATGACTTAATTTCCGTTACCTGAGAAAACATATAGAAAAAATGTCAACACAATGGTTGGTGAGTTCACAGGTTTTGTGACTTAAAAGTCATATTTTTTAAAAATTGTTACGTACAAACTTGTACGATTTGTATCCTTGTTCTGAAATATTGAACAAAAATAATTTTCGTAGTTGTTCTGAAATATTGAACAATTTGTTTTTAGGTGCAATTCATAATCCCCTAACATGCTTGCAATACATTCAAGTTAAGGTATAATCACTGAGCCTATAATCAAACCAAAATCTAAAATAGTTAGAATATAAAGCTCAAACACAGTTGGGCTAGCGCATAACTAACCATGAGCGGGGGATCAATCCTGATAGTACTATCTCTATATTCCTTGGCTAAAACACATAGTTAATGATTACGGTTAAACGTGGACTCGTAGCATGGTCCTTTGTCCTTCATTGTTAGGTACGTGTATACAACAATGATTATACATATATTATATATTGCAAAATAGTTGAGTAAGTATATGTTTTCTCCCCCAATAAAATAGTTATAAAGCAGTAAAAGTGGGGCCGTGAAACTCACCTTAGCACATCGAGCAAAACTTGCATTTTAATAAGTGTTAGGGTTTCCAACCAAAATTTCCTTGCGTCCTAAATGCATGTTAATAAATATATAAATGAAGGTCTAAATGACACGCCTAATCTAAATGATGCATGAAGATTTTCTTAACACGAATCTAGACACGAGTGATTTGTTGGTGACGCGATAGAATTGGGCTCATATGCTATATACGTTTGTTTGGAATTAAAAAGTTTTCGAAAATAGACACTTTGATCAAAGATAACGGAATCATTATACAATTAGATAATTATTTAAATAGAATAATTTTAAATAATTAATAAAAGAATTTGCGTATTTAAATAAATATTATTTAAATAAATAAATAATTAATAATCACTAATTGAATAATTCTGAAATAAATAAAATACTTATTTATAAAAAAAAAATATTAAATATATAAATATTAGATATTAGATATTAATTATATAATTATAATAATGGAAATCTGACTTTCAAATTGTGTTAATTTATTTCTACAAGTACAAGGTATAAAGCATGCATGAGGTACATTGTCAGCTAGTGTCATTACTTACAATTGTACAAGTCTTAGAGCTCTATGTACAATATCGAGCAGCAATGGAAGGAATACACCCACAATGGCCGAAAGACACACACAAAACATAAACTTATACTCACCGAGAACAACGAGTCTGTGACAACCGTGAATGACGGTCGATGACGGAAAAGAAAAGAAAGAACAGAACTTAACACCTACATGTTATGATTCGTTTTAGAATTCCAAAGAATTGAAAAACGATAACAAGCTAACTAGGAATCCTTACACAAGAAGAAGAATCCGAAGTGAACTTTTATTCAATTGATTGAAAGAGTTTACAATCAAATGTTTACAGAGAGAAAGACGAGAGGAAATCAATTCCAAAATGAACGTAAATGAAAAGTAAACATGTTGCTTATAACAGAACGCAACTAACAAATACAACAAACTACACTCCCGCCAAATATAACAAACTTCGCACATGCCAGGCACGTGTCATTTAATTCGTATCAATCCATCTTCCCTTAAAGAATCCTTGTCCTCAAGGATGGGAGTCAAAAGCTGGAAAACGAGCAATCAAGTCCTCATAAACTTCCCAAGTAGCTTCCTCTTCACTACTATTAGTCCACTGCACCAACACATTCATAATAGGCTTATTCCCACGTCTACCCAAACGTTTTTCCAGAATTCGTGTGGGTTGAATATGCAATTGGCCCAAATTGTCACACATGGGCAACACCGAAACAGAGCCAGCCTGAGGATCATAGCCAACACATTTCTTAAGTTGAGAAATGTGAAAAACATGATGAATTTGAGCTTCGTCGGGTAAGGCCAACTTATAAGCAACTTTACCAACCCGATCCACAATTTGAAAGGGGCCAAAATATTTAGCAGACAACTTGTGATGGAATGATTGGCGCACAGAAATCTGCCTGTAGGGCTGCAACTTAAGATACACCCATGCCCCCACTTCAAATTCTCTATCAGTTCGGTGTAAATTAGCAAAATTCACCATTCTATCTTGGGCTCTCTTCAAATGAAACTGTAAAAGAATAATGGCCTCCTCTCTAGCCTGCAAAGAGCGATCAACTGCCTCAACCAAACTAGCACCCGCCAAATAGGGAATATGCACCGGAGGTGGCTGCCCATAAACCACCTCAAAGGGGGTAGTATTAATTGCAGAATGGTGATTGGTATTATACCAAAACTCAGCCATAGGAAGCCACTTAACCCAATCCTTAGGTTGTTCACCACTCATACATCGAAGGTAAGTCTCTAGACATCTGTTAACCACCTCAGTTTGACCATCTGACTGAGGGTGGTAAGCAGTTGACATTTTCAAGTCAACTTTCAACTGCTTGAACAAAGACTGCCAAAAGTGGCTAACAAAAATTTTGTCACGATCACTAACTATAGACTGTGGTAACCCATGTAATCTATAAATGTGATCCAAAAAGACCTGGGCCACTTGACTTGCAGAAAAAGGATGACTCAAGGCAATGAAATGAGAATACTTACTCAAACGGTCAACAACAACAAAAATGATTGTTTTTCCTTGAGATGGGGGCAAGGATTCAATGAAATCCATGGATATATCAGTCCAAATCCGAGTGGGAATAGGAAGTGGCTGCAAGAGGCCCGGAGAAGCACTCAAATCTGCCTTATTTTTCTGGCAGATATGACACTGCTGTATAAACTCTTTGACCATAACTTTCAATTTCTTCCAGTAAAAGAGGACTTCCAACTTCTTTGTGGTAACAGAAATACCAGAATGACCACCCTCAGGACCATTATGAAAATATTTGATTAAATCCTGTTTCAACAAAACATCATCACCAATGACCAATTTACCTTTTCTTCTTAACTGATCATTTTGCCATGTGAATTTAGAATCTGTGGAAGTATTTGTTTTAAGCTGCTGAACTATAGGAAACAACTTTGGATCCAACAGGCAGCTGTTCTTGATTTTTAACATCAAATCAATAGAAATGGTAGATAACAACATAGTGTTTAATTCAGCTTGTGAACTAATTCTGGACAATGCATCTGCAGCAGGGTTGTCAACCCCTTTTTTGTACAAGATTTCATAATCAAAACCCATAAGCTTTGGTAACCACTTCATTTGGAAAGGAGTGGTAAGCCTTTGATCCAGCAAATACTTAAGACTGAAATGGTCCGTCTTAATGATGAAGTGTCTATCTAACAAATAACCCTTCCATTTGTCCAAAGCCAAAATAACTGCCATCAACTCCTTCTCATAAGTAGACAGAGAGTGATGTCTGGGAGCTAAAGTTCTGCTTAAGTAAGCAATTGGGTGTCCTTCTTGTTGTAAAACAGCTCCCAATCCAGTACCCGAAGCATCTGTTTCTACCACAAATTGTTTAGTAAAATCTGGCAACTGCAAAACAGGTGCATGTACCATAGCCTGCTGCAGGGTTACAAAAGCTGATTGAGCTTCAGCAGACCATTGATAAGCATTCTTTTTCAATAATTGTGTCAAAGGTTGACTCAAAGTTGCATAATTCTTTATAAACCTCCTGTAATAGCCTGTTAAACCCAAAAATCCTCTTAACTGCTTCACATTAACAGGAACTGGCCAGTTTTGCATAGCTTCAATTTTTGATGGGTCTGTAGCTACTCCTTGAGCAGATATAATATGACCCAAGTATTCCACATGGCTAACAGCAAAGACACATTTACTTAATTTGGCAAATAAAGTGTTTGTCCTCATAGTAGTCAGTACTATAGCCAAATGCCTAACATGATCTTGTTCAGTCTTGCTGTAGATGAGTATATCATCAAAGAAAACCAGCACAAATTTCCTCAAAAAAGGCTTAAAAATTTCATTCATAAGAGACTGAAATGTGGAAGGAGCATTGGTAAGGCCAAAAGGCATTACCAGAAATTCATAATGGCCTTCATGTGTTCTAAAAGCAGTTTTGTAAATATCATCATCATCCATACGAATTTGATGATACCCAGACCTTAAATCCAACTTAGAAAACAGCTTAGAACCACACAATTCATCAATTAATTCTTCTATCACAGGGATTGGAAATTTATCTTTGACTGTAAACTTGTTTAATTGCCTATAATCAATGCACATCCTCCAATTCCCATCTTTCTTCTTCACCATGACAATAGGAGAAGAGAAGGGACTGTGACTGGGTCGAATCACTCCAGCTTCCAACAACTCCTTAACCATACTTTCAATAGCATCTTTCTGATTTGGAGGATGTCTATAAGGTCTGCCATTGATTGGTGGAGTACCATTCAAAAGAGGAATCTTATGGTCATGAGACCTGTGTGGTGGAAGTGCAGTAGGTACTGCATATACATCATCAAAATCCTGTAATAAGACAGTAAAGTTGTCATCTGTTGCAGTACTTTCCATCACACAACATTCAATTGGATATACACAAAGCCATAATGAAGACAATTATGCTTTTTGTATATTGATGTTTTTATTTCCCTGTTTGTTTGACATCCATTGAGCAGTGGATTGTTTAGTACCCCTAAGTACCACTCTTCTTCCATTAAAATGGAATTCCATAGTTAATTGTTTGAAATTCCATTGAATGTTGCCCAAGGTTGATAACCATTGAATGCCCAAAACCATGTCACAACCTCCTAAGGGTAGTAACATAACATCAGTGGAGTAGGGATGACCCCGCAGTGTCCACTGGAACCCAATACATTCCCATTCACTGATCAACTTGTTACCATCAGCTACATCTACTTGAAGAGGACAAGTAGGTTTCAATAAGCAACCTAATTTCTTTGCAACTTGCAAATCCAGGAAATTATGTGTACTGCCTGAATCTATGAGAATGTGAATCACTTGTTTGCCAGCGTAACCTTTCACTCTCATAGTCTGATATGAATTCAAACCAGATAGAGCATTCAATGAAATCTGAGGATAAATTTCAGTGTTAGCAGTTAAGATGTCTTCATCAGTGACATCATTAAGATCATTCACAATAGTGCCATTCTCCTGTATCAATTCCTCACATGCAACAACTTCTAAGGCATACATCTGACCTCTACATCTGTGTCCAGGTGTAAACCTTTGATCACAGTAGAAACATAGGCCTTTACTACGTTTTTCCTCAATTTCCTTCTGTGACAGTTGCTTACGTGGTTGAACAACTAGTGGTGTGGATTTGGAAGTACTAGCAGTGTTGTTAGGAGTTGCAGGTATTGGTGGTAATGCTAACAGTCCTGGAGTTGCAGGAGTTGTTGTGGTATATTTAGGGATGAATGATGAATTTCTAGTGCTAAAGTTTGTATTAAACTTCGTAGTAGCAGAGGAATTAGTATACCTTTTAGTAGCAGCTAGAAGAGTAGATTCCTGCATTTTTGCCAAACAATAGGTATCTGATAGAGAATTTGGTTTAAACATTCGAATTGTGGTGCTGATTTCTGATTTTAAACCTCCCAAAAACAGGCTAATAGCATAATTTTCTTCCAAATCAACCTTGTTGAACAACAGTTCAAATTCATCCTGATAGGCTTGAACTGTAGTCTCCTGCTTGAGGTTCTTCAATTCGCCCATAGGATCTTCATATGAAGAACCAAATCTGCGTAATACCTCTGTTTCATACAGAGACCATTCAACTTGATCACCATGTCTCTTAACGAACTGCTGATGCCAAACCAGAGCCTTATCATACATATGAATTGATGCCAGTTTGATCTTCTTATCTTCTTCAACTTCATCAACTTTGAAGAACTGATTGCATCGGTAGATCCATCCCTTGACATCATCACCAGAGAACTTAGGAAACTCTAGTTTTGTTAATCGACTAAATTGTGAATGGTGACTTGAATGTTTCATCCTCTGTACTTCACTAGTGTTGAATTGTTGCTGCAACAACATTCCGTCAACACTATTCTTCACGTTCTCCATCGATCTGTTCAAAATTTCTACGGATCGACTCAATTCCTCAATCGATTTATAAGCCTCTGTAGTCGAAGATTTGATCATATCTGCGATCATCTCTCGCATCGGATCATCAACGGAACTAGCTCGCGTAGCAATCACCATGGCGAATTGAGTAATTGTTTCCTGAAAACAAACAAATGAATTGGTCAGGATCGGAGCTCTGATACCAGTTGTTATGATTCGTTTTAGAATTCCAAAGAATTGAAAAACGATAACAAGCTAACTAGGAATCCTTACACAAGAAGAAGAATCCGAAGTGAACTTTTATTCAATTGATTGAAAGAGTTTACAATCAAATGTTTACAGAGAGAAAGACGAGAGGAAATCATTTCCAAAATGAACGTAAATGAAAAGTAAACATGTTAGTTGCTTATAACAGAACGCAACTAACAAATACAACAAACTACACTCCCGCCAAATATAACAAACTTCGCACATGCCAGGCACGTGTCATTTAATTTGTATCACTACATGCATGATCGAGATAAAATAAAATAAAAAAAGATTGAGATGTATACCTATCGGTGAGAGAGAGACCGAGCAAGAGATAAAGTTGATGAGGAGATCGCTGGAGATTATCCAGTCGCCGGAAAAATGTTATTATCTCTCCGGAGGTCTTCTACTCGGAAAAATATGAGTAACGAGATTGAGAGAGCTCGGAAATGCTTGCTGTTGCAGGAACTCGATGCTCGGGTCGCCGAAGATACACTGAAATCGCCGGAGATGGTCTGAGTTTGATGGGTTGCCGGAGGTATTGTTTCGTCGGAGAGGATAAAAAACACGAGAGAAATAGAGGTGAGATATGGTGATGGGTTTTAGAAGATATCATAAGAGTGACTTAGTAGGGAGTGGTTAACGTCACCGAGAGGGGGGTGGGTTGAACGGATCATGGGGGAATTTGTTAGGCTAAGATTTTGAATTTTTAATTGGTAGTTTCTCTTGTTATATGGTATTTACCAATACCGGTGAGATTTCCTAATAAGATTTGTTAATCGGTTTTACTCAATTTATTGTGGTCATTAACTCGTAAAAACATAAAATATGTCTAGTCACTTTCGATACGTATTTTACTGAGTAGTTAAGTATTATTATTTGTACAATTAATCGGGAAGACAGGTTGTACAATATTTTCCGTACCGGTTGCTTTGGTTGAGCTAGTGTGCATTATAAATTATAAAATTTATATTTTGTTTCATGTTGGTAGTTTACGTCTGGTCACTAATTCACTAATTTGCCGTTACCAATGTACAAGTTGCATCACTATTGATGTGTGCATAATATTTATGCTTTGTTAGACTTATACACAAAAAGAGTACTTTATTTATGATACCTAAATCATTTAACATCTTATGTTGAAGTAAGTGTCGGGTCAAATACCCGATTTCGAGGGTTGTCACAGTATATAGCAGACTTGCAGCAACACCACCTTCATAAAACCAAACAATTTATTTTTTCCTTAATAAAAAGATTCATTTAAAAACACAATCAATTTCCCATCAGTTCTATCGGTTTTGTTTATAAAATCCACGTATATACTCAACCAATTTGCATCAACTTGGAAGGAAGGAAGGAAGGAAGGAAGGAAGTATGAGGTTGCAAAGATCAAGTTAGCCTAAATGAAAAAAAAAATTGATTGTTAGCAAGAAAAAAATATAAGACATGTATGTGTTCATAAGCCTAATAAATCACCACCTGAATCACACTGCATAATCTGCAAATCTAAGCAACTTGTATTCTAATTTCAAGTTTATTTTCTCAATTTTATCATTTTACCTGCTCTGTGAAGCTTATGGCGGAAATGAAAACCTAAACCACTATATCAACCATGTCGTCAAAATTCCGGTGGACAGAAATCGTTGAAATTTCAGTGGACACTGTTAGAATGGGGAAAAAAATATAAGACAGGTACTTTTGATGATATTGAAAGCCAAAGCCAAGATACAAAATTGTGAGGTAAATCAAACCTTTGTGGAATGTATGGAACGATGAATCTGAATGCAATGAACAAAATTGTGGGTAAATGACACAAAATTAAGAGTAGGTTGGTTGATTTGGGAAGATATATAAGTTGATCTTGTACTTTTGATTTTCGATCACAAAATCAGGAGTAGTTGATTTGAGAAGGCTGATCTTGTACTTTTAACATTTGATTGCAAAATCAGGAGTAGTTAATTTGGGAAGAGATATAAGCATGGTCTACTGACTGAACCAAGGAATGGTAGTACCCTGAATTTGTGTGAATTGGTGGCATTTGTTATATGGTTTTCAAACTGCTGCTGCAAGATTATTGATAATAAGTTTCAACAGGAAATTATTTTTGGTTGCTATGGCTAGATATTACTTCATAGGCAGAGGCATTATCAATATAAAATAGTTTTTTGGTGTTTGATATGCTTTTTACCAAGATTAAGTCACAACTATTTCTCTTGAACAAATTGCTTCTAAAGCAAGAAATTGCTAAATGCTAACTTGATTATAGCTGCCGAAAGTGTTGGAATTATGTGCACAGTTAGTCAACCTATGATAATACACTTAAGGGTCACACCGTGAGTGCATGTAATACGAGCAGGATATGCAATGACACTTGGAAGAGGAATTATACATAATAGTCATTATGAATCAGTTATGTAACACCGCATTTTTGAAACCATTTTTTTTAAAGATAACCATTTTAGCATTAATATTAGAATTACGGAAGCAATTAGTCTACATCAACGTCACGTTAAGTTTACAAACCGTGGCCCTATAAAACGATACAATTCAAGTAGCTAGTTAAAAGACGATATTACAAAACACGGCTCATTTCACAAAACATATTTAAAAGCATGGTCAAACGCTCCGTCCAAGCCCGACCCGTTCAAGCCTTCCAACCTGAAATGTCTCAATGAGGGAGGGATTAGCACAAAAGTTAAGTGAATGAATTACTACTACTAACTATGCTAAACACTAAGCACGTAAGCATTTAACATCTCCGATTGGGGTAACCACTATTTGAGAGGATCGGTGGCCTTGCGAGCCTTAAACCGTGATCGGCCAAAACCACGGTAACTGATAGCGTTGTATCCAACACCCCGGGTAAACCCCCTTAACCATGCAACGCATACATGTAAGATTCGAGTACCCCGTTAGTCGATACACTATGCTCAACCGTTATCCATCCGACACTAACCTCGTCCCGAATGTGCACATAGTCATGTATGGTATTCCTCTAATACTAGGCATACATATCAAGTAGACTAGCAACGTAAAACACCACGAAAAAATCGTCACAAGAAAGTTCTCTGACGCGAAGCGTTCGCGAACTAGGGTTCGCGTCGGGAACCATCCCGTGAAGAACTTCCCGATTCACGGCCAAATTCTCTGTCACGTTTTCCCGACCGCGAAGAGGAGTTTGCGACGCGAACTCCCCAGGTCAGCCAGCCCTACGTATAATACTAGTATACACTACCAGATAGAAAACAATCGAGACCCGAGTTGTAGGTTAAGTCCACTCACCTTTCAACCTTCGATCCTTAACTCAGTGAGCTAGTATCACTGAGTATCCTTCCCGGTTCCTGTCAATAATGTACTGAGTTAGTGATCGATCCACCAAATTGACAAAACCGTCAATTTAACAACTTACCAATTCAACATCACCCAAATCACATTCAAATGAAATTAACCAACATTTCAATAACAGCAACAAGTCACTTGACCGATTATGACCATCTAGCATTTCACTACAACTAGTTGACCCAAACGGGCCAAAAACCCGATTATGTCTATAACGATTCAAGGACTACATCAACTAGCACATATTCCATAGATTAGAATTTCCTAATCATCTAACAATTCATCAAGTTCAAAATCACCACAATTTCAAGTATCTTACTTCCAAAATCACTAGTTCACCATTTTGACCCAAACACCCAAACACTAGCTAGATTACTTCACCAATCTTACAATACTAGGTTTTTAACATCCATAATTTAGCAAACATGTTTTCTTAACCTAACAAACAATTCCAACCATTCAAACACCAAGAAATCCAAGGTTCATCCAAAAGCCACCTTCAACATCCACCATTAATGGAGGTTGAAGGTGATTTTCACCAAACCTTGTCTTCCTCCAACAATCTACCATACAAATGATGTAAAAGCTTGCATAAACACATTAAACAACATCCATATCAATATTCACCAACAAATCATCAAGCTACATGAACCCTAGGTCAAGACATAACTCAAGAGCAACAAGAACAAGTAAAATAGAATGTGTAACTTACTTCAAAGCTTCTCCTACACAAAATTTAGTGTAAATTTCGGACCCTAGCACAAGGAATCACCAAGAAGAAGCTCAAAACAAAAGAGAAAGATGGAGGGTGTTTCAAGCAATGAAATAGTGGAAATAAGAGGATAATGTTTGAAAAAGAATAAAAGAGAAGAGAGGGTGTTTCCCTCTCTCCCTACACTGGCCAAGCAAGAGGGAGTGGGGCCTCTTGCCCCTTTTTCCAACTTTTCAGTATGTGTCTGAAGGATCCCTTTCGTAGTTAATTTATTTAAAATAGCAAACGGACTCCAAATTTAAAAATGAAAGTATTTCCGGAAACAAAATTTAACGAGGAATCTAAAGATATAAAAATTACATTTTCATTTCAAATATATCACAAGTCGGGTATTTTAACCCCTTGGTTAAAATACCGTAAAAGACGGAAGGCTAATCAAATTAACTAAGCATTTAATCAGATAATCATTTAATTAAATACGTTAAGGTCAATAAACTGATAGGCCGGGTTTTGGGATCTTACAACTCTCCCCCACTTAGGAAGATTCCATCCCCGGAATCCCATCTCGATCAAATAAAGAGGGATAACGTTCCTGCATATCAGCCTCGGTCTCCCATGTCATATCCACACCCAAACTATGCTTCCACTTTACCAAAACCATAGGAATTTGTTTCTTTCTCAATTTTATCACTTTTCGATCCAATAATTCCATCGGTTCTTCAACCAATCTTTTTCTCGTATCCACCTGCAATTCTTGTACCGGGAGAATTTGGTTCGGATCTTCGATGTTACACTTTCTCAAATAACATATGTTGAAAGTGTTGTGAACTGCCGACAACTCCGGGGGGTAACTCGAGTGTTACCGATTGAGAATTCACCACCTTACTAATTCGAAACGGCCCAATAAACCTCGGGGCAAACTTCCCCCGTTTTCCAAAACGAATTACACCCTTCCATGGTGATACCTTCAAATACACCATCTCGTTTTCCGAGAACGTTGCGGGTCTACGTCTCAGATCCGCATACATCTTTTGTCGGTCACGGGCGGCTTTCAACTTTTCTTGGACAATTGCAACCTTATCCGCGGTCATTTGAACAATATCGGGTCCCGCATATTGTTTCTCACCCGCATCCAACCAACACGTCGGGGTCCGACACCGACGCCCATATAACATCTCCTACGGCGGCATATTTATACTTGAGTGATACGATTTATTATAAGCAAATTCGATCAACGGTAGATGAGTATCCCACGACCCACCGTACTCCAACACACACGCCCACAACATATCTTCAAGAGTTTGTATTGTTCTTTCCGATTGCCCATCGGTTTAGGGATGATACGCGGTACTCAAGTTCACCCGCGTCCCCAATTCTCGTTGCAAGCTATTCCAAAAGTTCGAAGCAAAACGGGATCTCTATCGGACATGATAGTAATCGGAATACCGTGTCGGGATACCACTTCATCAATGTACAATTTTGCCAACCTACTAAGTGAGGCGGTCTCACTAGTAGCCAAGAAATGAGCACTCTTCGTCAAACGGTCAACTATAACCCAAATCATGTCGTGACCCCTCTGTGTACGCGGCAATTTTGTCACGAAATCCATGGAAATCCGATCCCACTTGCACTCGGGAATTGGTGATTGAGTTAAAGTTCCATAGGGCTTTTGGTGTTCGGCCTTCACTTGAGCACAAATATGGCATTGTCCCACATAACGGGCAATGTCGATCTTCATCGTTGGCCACCAATAAAGTGCCTTTAGATCATTGTACATCTTCGTGCTACTGGGTGAACCGATAACCGAGAATTGTGAGCCTCGGCTAAGATCAATTCCCGCAAATCCCCGAGTAGCGGTACCCAAACTCGAGATTGATACGTCCTCAAACCCCGTGAGTCTTCTTCTAAATCATCTTTCCTCTTTATCAAAATATCGGTCTTCAAATTTTCAACGTTCAAGGCTTCCATTTGTGAAATCTTCAACCGGGACACCAAATCCTATACAATTTCTACCCTCATAAATTGCACCCGTCGCGAATCCCCCTTTCTACTCAAGGCATCGGCCACTACATTCGCCTTTCCGGGATGATATCGTATTTCACAATCATAATCTTTAATCAACTCTAACCATCTTCGTTGCCGCATATTCAACTCATTTTGCGTGAACACGTATTGCAAACTTTTATGATCCGTACAAATCACGCATTTAGTACCATACAAATAATGCCTCCACAACTTTAGTGCAAAAACCACCGCCGCCAACTCCATATCGTGAGTTGGATAATTCTTCTCGTGATTTTTCAATTGCCTAGAGGCATAAGCGATAACCCGATCTCGTTGCATCAACACGCAACCCAAACCCGCAAGTGAAGCATCACAATAAACAATAAAATCTTCTGGGCCTTCGGGTAGAGCAAGGATGGGAGCTTGACAATAGTAGTTGTTTTAGAGTTTGGAAGGACTTCTCGTGATCATCACCCCACCGAAATGGTACATCCTTACGGGTCAACTTCGTTACTGGACCCGCTATCTTCGAGAAATCTTTAATAAACCGGTGGTAATAACCCGCCAAACCCAAAAAGTTCTTTATTTCGTTTGGATTCTTGGGAGCAACCCAATTCATAACTGCCTCTATCTTCGCCGGGTCCACCTTTACCCCATTCGAACAAATCACGTGACCCAAAAAGTGAACTTCTCGAAGCCAAATTTCGCACTTCGAGAATTTCACATACAATTTTTCTCGCTTCAACGTTTCTAACACTTGCCTCAAATGCTTCCAGTGTTCTATTTCGGTCTTGGAATAAATTAAGATATCGTCAATAAACACAATAACGAATTTTTCGGGATAAGGCCGACAAACTCGGTTCATCAAATCCATAAATATCGCGGGAGCATTCGTCAACCCAAACGGCATAACCAATAACTCGTAATGACCGTAACAAGTTCGGAAAGCCGTTTTATGAATATCGTTTTCGTGAACCGAACTTGGTGATACCCCGATCTCAAATCGATATTTGAGAAGTAAGAAGACCCTTGAAGTTGGTCGAATAGGTCATCAATACGAGGCAAGGGATACCGATTCTTTACCGTTCTCTTATTCAATTCCCAATAATCGATACACATACGAAGTGCACCATCTTTCTTTTTTACGAACAAAACCGGAGCTCTCCAAGGTGAGGAACTCGATCGAATAAAACCCTTATCTAATAAATCTTGGATTTGTGTCATCATTTCCCAGATCTCGGATGGTGCCAACCGATACGGTGCTCTAGCCACGGGGTTGGCCCCCGGCACCAAATCGATTTTGAATTCTACCTCCCGAACGTGAGGTAACCCGGGCAAATCTTCGGGGAACACCTCCGGGTATTCCGAAACCACCCGGAGATCTCCAACCACTTTCTTTTCCTTTTTCACGTCAATCACATAGGCCAAGAACGATTCACAACCCTTGGTCAAGGACTTACGAGCTTTCATCATGGTTATAATGGGTATGGTCGGGGCCGCACGGTCTCCCCGGGCCACGACATGTGACCCGTCGGGTAAAAGAAAGGTAATCAACTTTTGGTGACAATTTATGTTGGCCTTATTAACACTTAACCAATCCATACCTAAGACCACATCAAAGCCGGATATCGGCATAACAAGTAAAAGAATCGAATATTTCACACCGTCAATATCAATAATCGCCCCGGACATGGATGTCGTGACCGGAACCATTTCACCATCGGCCACCTCTACCTCTAGAGGCGTCGCGATCAAAGAAGTAGGGAAATTCAATTTGTCACAAAAACTCTTTGAGGAAAACGAACAATTTGCACCCGAATCAAATAATACACGAGCGGGTATGGAGTTTACTAAAAACATACATGTGATGACATCATCGGTAGTGGTAGCATCCTCCACCATCATTATGAATGCCCGACCCGTAGGTGGCGGATGACCTTTTCTCTTTTGACCTCCCGACGACGCCGATCCCCCGCCCGAACCGCCCTATGACCCTCTTTCTGGCAAGTCCAACAAACGTTATTTTCTAACGTGCACTCCGACGATTCATGCCCGTGTTGCCCACACTTTATATACCTTCGAGTTTGTGTCGTACACGGACCGGCATGAGAGGACTTACACGGTAGGCACCACGGGTTCTTTTGGTTGGACCCTTGAAGTATTTGCTTTCGGCGGTCATTGCTCGACCTATGATTTCCTTGAGACTTCTTGTGATTTTGAGAGCCCGATTGTTCATACCTCCCTTTGTTGAATGTGGTATTCTCCCGACTCATGGCCTTTTGGGCCAAAACATCACCCTCGGCCGCTTTGGCAAGATCAAAGGTTTGCAAGAGTGTTCCCGCAAGCCTAGCCACGTTTCGTTACTCGGGCAACAATGCCCCGATAAAATGTTTGATCTTCGAGGGCTCATCAGGTACCCATTATGTCACGAACCGGAGCTTACCATTGAATTGAAGAATAAGCTCATCCACCGTCATCCTATCATTCATCTTCAACATCATAAACTCATTCCGGATCTTATCCAATTCATACGGGCTACAATATCTCGCCTCCACTTGACCCCTAAATTCCTTCCACGTGATCACATCCAACATCTCATTACTAAAGTTTGCGGTCAACCCGTCCCATCAATCCATCGCCGGCCCTCCCAACATACGGGACGCATACCAGACCTTCAAATGGTCCTCACAACTACATGCACTAAGGGCCTTCACTGTTGCCCTTAGCCACGTCAAGGTTTCCGCCGGATCGGTACTCCCACGTAGGGGTGAGCATAGCCGGGTACCCGCCGGTTCCGACCGGAACCGGAACCTCTTGTACCGGTTCCTCAATTTTCAGAACCGGAACCGGAACCTCCGGTTCCGGTGCCGGTTCCGGTTACCCTGTTTCTAAAATCGTAAAATTAAAATAAGATGTGAAGCTTAAATATTAATCATTTTTTGTCATTTTATCAACTAATCTTTGAATAATCATAAACTCCAAACACTTAAACATATGATTTTCTATATATTATATCGTTACAACACTATATTTAGACTAATTAATGACTAAACTCATTAAAAATTACACAAAATTTCTCATATTGTTAAATTTGGACATTAATTTTATCATATATATATAATATTTAACAAAAATAGACCGAATAATCACCGGTTCCGGTTATCCACCGGTTACCGGTTCCTAAATTTTGGGAACCGGAACCGGAACCTCCTAGGGCGGTTCCATAATTTTAGGAACCGGAACCGGCGGTTCCAAAGCGGTTCCGGTTCCAATTCCGGTTACCCTTTTTTTCTGCTCACCCCTACTCCCACGGTACTCGGTGGGTTTACAATCTAGAAAGTTCTTGTAAGAGCAAGGCTTTTTCTCAACCGGTGGGGGTTGATAAAAGAACTGTTGGTGTTGAGCATTAGCAATTGGTACGGTGTGGGTGGGTTTCCGTTGTGGTATGCTTGCATTTGGAGATGAAGAGTCATTTTGGGGAAAGACGAGAATGTAGGTAGTTTGAGTGAAGTGTGGGAGTAAATTCATGTGTGTGGTGGATTGGGGCATGGTAGTCCGGGCCGCGGGTTGCGGCTCGGCGGGTTGGTTTTGGCGGAGAGCCCTAATGGTATCCTTAAGTTCCATGTTTCGAGTCTCCAACAACACAATATACTCCTCGTTCGGAATCTCATCACCACCCGAGGTCGCGGCCCCATCATTCGCAGGGTCCGTATTCGGCGGGGCTCCCTCTAGCAAGTTTCCATCCGTAGCCATTCCTACTACAAACACAACATCTCACTAAGGCTTAGTTTAACTCGTTAGTAAACATCTACTAACTGCTAAACCCAATTCACACTTGCCCTAAACCCTCTTGTACGGAAGTTTTGACCAAACACGAGCCACGATTTGGGAATGGAACACCCTCACGTGTAACCGTCGCCAAACCGAAGCTCTGATACCAAGTTGTAACACCGCATTTTTGAAACCATATTTTTTATAAAGATAACCATTTTAGCATTAATATTAGAATTACGGAAGCAATTAGTCTACATCTACGTCACGTTAAGTTTACAAACCGTGGCCCCACAAAACGATACAATTCAAGTAGTTAGTTAAAAGACGGTATTACAAAACACGGCTCATTTCACAAAACATATTTAAAAGCATGGTCAAACGCTCCGTCCAAGCCCGACCCGTTCAAGCCTTCCAACCTGAAATGTGTCAATGAGGGAGGGATTAGCACAAAAGCTAAGTGAATGAATTACTACTACTAACTATGCTAAACTCTAAGCACTAAGCAATTAACATCTCCGATAGGGGTAACCACTATTTGAGAGGATCGGTGGCCTTGTGAGCCTTAAACCGTGATCGGCCAAAACCACGGTAACCGATAGCGATGTATCCAACACCCCGGGTAGACCCCCTTAACCATGCAACGCATACAGGTAAGGTTCAAGTACCCCGTTAGTCGATACACTATGCTCAGCCGTTATCCATCCGACACTGACCTCATCCCGAATATGCACATAGTCATGTATGGTATTCGTCTAACACTAGGAATACATATCAAGTAGACTACCTACGTAAAACACCACGAAAAAAACATCGCAAGAAAGTTCCTAGATGCGAAGCTTTTGCGAACTAGGGTTCGCGTCGTGAACCATCCCGTAAACATCTTCCCGATTCACAACCAAATTCTTTTTCACGTTTTCCCGATCGCGAAGAGGAGTTCGTGATGCGAACTCCCCAGGTCAGCCAGCCATGCGTATTATACTAGTATACACTACTAGATAGAAAAAAAATCGAGACCCGAGTTGTAGGTTAACTCCACTCACCTTTCAACCGTCGATCCTTAACTCAGTGAGCTAGTATCACTGAGTATCCTTCCCGGTTCCTGTCAACAATGAACCGAGTTAGTGATCGATCCACCAAATTGTCAAACCGTCAATTTAACAACTTACCAATTCAAAATTTCAATAACAACAAGTCACTTGAACGATTATGATCATCTAGCATTTCACTACAACTAGTCGACCCAAACGGGCCAAAAACCCGATTATGTCTATAACGATTCAAGGACTACATCAACTAGCACATATTCCATGGATTAGAATTTCCCAATCATCTAACAATTCATCAAGTTCACAATCACCACAATTTCAAGTATCTTACTTCCAAAATCACTAGTTCACCATTTTGACCCAAACACCCAAACACTAGCTAGATTACTTCACCAATCTAACAATACTAGGTTTTTAACATCCATAATTTAGCAAACATGTTTTCTCAACCTAACAAACAATTCCAACCATTCATACACCAAGAAATCCAAGGTTCATCCAAAACCCACCTTCAACCTCCACCATTAATGGAGGTTGAAGGTGATTTTCACCAAACCTTGTCTTCCTCCAACAATCTACCATACATAAACACAAAAAACAACATCCATATCAATATTCACCAACAAATCATCAAGCTACATGAACCCAAGGTCAAGACATAACACAAGAGCAACAAGAACAAGTAAAGGAGAAGGTGTAACTTACTTCAAAGCTTCTCCTACACAAACTTTAGTGTAAATTTCGGACCCTAGCACAAGGAATCACCAAGAACAAGCTCAAAACCAAAGAGAAAGATGGAGGGTGTTTCAAGTAATGAAATAGTGGAAATAAGAGGATAATGTTTGAAAAAGAATAAAAGAGAAGAGAGGGTGTTTCCCTCTCTCCCTACACCGGCCAAGCAAGAGGGAGTGGGGCCCCTCTTGCCCCTTTTTCCAATTTTTCAGTATGTGTCTGAAGGGTCCCTTTCGTAGTTAATTTATTTAAAATAGCAAACGGACTCCAAATTTAAAAAAGAAAGTATTTCAGGAAACGAAATTCAACGAGGAATCTAAAGATATAAAAATCACATTTTCATTTCAAATATATCACAAGTCGGGTATTTTAAAATACCGCAAAAGACGGCGGGCTAATCAAATTAACTAAGCATTTAATCAGATAATCATTTAATTAAATACCTTAAGGTCAATAAACTACTAGGCCGGGTTTTGGGATGTTACAAGTTAAGTATTAAGTTAAGCTTAACTTATTACTAGATTTGTTTAACTAACTAATTAATACAAGTATTTGTACATTTATCAGTTGAGTAAATATACAATGTGTTAATTAAAGATTATCCATAATATGATTTAAAGCTATTAAATCATATAGTGATTGGATAATATTATTGTCTAATTTATTGTTAAAGGTATAAAACACAAGTATATATATTTCGTGTATATGGGTACCGAAATATATAAGTGTATAATACTAAGGCATTTGATAATTAAGTGTGGCAATAATAACTAGATAAACTATGAGGATAGAAAGTGTAAAAGGATAAGTTTAATTAAGAAGTTAATCTTAATTAAACTAGAAGGGTTCTAAGTGAAAGATCTTTTATTATAAATAGAAGATCATAGGTTTGACCTAAAGGGTTGATTCCTTACACCTTATACACGAAATCTAGCCTCCTCCTCCTCTCCCCAATCGGCCGAAACTTGGAACCCAAGTTTGGTGTTATTCGTTCTTCGTGTTCTTCGAGTTTCAAAGAACAAGTTCATTGCAAGTGATCATCTAGAGGATCGCTCGTCGTGTTCATCATCAGTAGACTATCTTAAGCTAAAATAAGGTATGATTTATGGAACACTCTTTCTCCTCTTCCCTCTTGCTCGATCGGACGAGAACACCAAGAACCCTAGGGTTCTTGGTGAGTGTTCGACGAACACACACAAGCATTGTGTGTGTTCGAGTTTTTTGTACAAGGTTTTCTTTCTTGTTAATCAAGTTTAATTTCCAAGTTCCTATAATCCTTTAGGGTTTAAGGATTAGGTTTAATTCAAGTTCCGCTTTTAGGGATTGAATCAGCTAGTTGGTTTTAACCGGTCAAGAACACCATCATGTTCTTAACGGTATGGTTCGAACCAAATATACTAGGAGGTTGACCCAAGTGGTCGATCAGTGTTATGAAACCCTTCAGTGGTATCAGAGCGGTGGTTTAGAAATCCAAACAAGATTAACAGTTTTTTGTTTGTTTAATTTCCAAGTTTTATTTTTTCGTTCCTTCTTCTTTTTCTTCCCATGGATTTCGAAAAGGGTAAAGAACCCTAGACCAAGAATGTTAAACAGTTTAGTTTAATTGGTCATAAGGATTCTAAACCCTAGTAATTTCGAGATCAAGAAAGAACCCTAGGACCAAAACATTAAACTAGTTTAGTTTAATTGGTCAAAAGGCTTCTTTCCCTAGCCCTAGTATGTTCGAAAACTTCAAGAACCCTAGGATCAAGTATGTCAAATTTTTGGTCAAAATGATTCTTTCCTTATTACTTGATCTTCAAAAATCTAGGACCAAGTATGTTAAACTAAGTTTTGGTTTAATTGGTCAAAAAGGATTCTTTCCTTTTCCTCCCTAGATTTCGAAAATTAGGAGGATACTTGGACACCAAGTTTGATTAAACTAGTTTAGTTTAATTGGTGGAAATGTTTCCTAGGCTTAAGGTAATTTTCAAAAATCCCTAGAAGTAACTAGGACCAAGAACATTAAACTAGTTTGGTTTAATTGGTTAATATGATTAATCAAGAATATAATCTAGAACCTAGAAAATTAAACAAGTTTATGTTTAATGAGGTTTGATTATTGTTTTAGTGAGTTTATTAAAACTAGTTCTTTGAATCTAGAAATCTAGACAAAGTTTTGTTTAGAAGATTTAAATGAAAAAGTTTAAATAAAATTATTAAAGTTATAATTTATCCTAGAATTTATACAATTGTTTGAATCGGATAAATTAGGATTAATCTTTAACTAAGAAATGTTATCGATCAAGAATATTGAAACCTAGTTTTAATTGATCAAGAACAACATAAGGGTTTAATTAATTAAATTTAGTTAAAGATAAAAGAGAAGTGTTAATTTTAAAGTCTTAAAAATCAACAAGATGTATTTATATTATATTATATATAATTTTCGGAATTTTTTAAAAGAAAGTGATTTTAAAATATAAAATAGTTTGTACGTATTTTAATTAGTCTAAGTTAAAATACACATGTGCAAATTAGGTGTAATATTCTTTTAAGAATGTTATAAGGTTTTAAAGAAATAAATTATATATATATATATATATATATATATATTTAAATACAAGATTAAATGGAACATTAAATATATATATGTTATTTCATTTAGATGTAATATTATAATAACTAGAAATTTGTATTAAGTTATAATTAAACTAGAAATGTACAAAGTTGTAAACAACTAGAAATTGTACAAAGTAAGGTTTTATTATAATTAGATAATAATACGAAAGCTATAAATATTAGATTGTATAAAGTTATAAGTAATTATAACTATTTATTTATACAAAGTATATTACGAGTTACGTAAAGTACTAGATTAATGATCAAGGGTTAAATAACATAGAAAATTTAAGAACCTATATTTAACTAAGTTTAAGTTGAATATAAGAATGGTTCAAACAAACTAAGATTATTATATATAGTTTTTATATAATAAGATTATTAGTGTTCACCAAGTCTAGACTAGTGATTGTGTTCATGCTCAAATTCCATCATGATTGTTGGAATTAGTGGGAGATACACAAGAAAATCACATGGTTTATAAATGTGTCCTTAGGACATATTTTGGAGAATCTAATAAGTAAATGTTTAATTTCATTATTAAACATAGAAAAACTAGTTATGTTAAATTAGAGTTATGACTTGTGTTCGTAAGTCATAAAGAATTAAAATCTCCATTTTAAAGTTTAACATAGGGTTTGAAGTTTTTCAAAGTAAATAAAACAAGTAAGTTTTATTAAGATAAGGTTTTTCACAAAACCTATAAATATCTTTTGCACACCTCGTTCTAAGGTATACAAAGTAAAATCGATCAAATCTAAAACTTAGAGTTTTAAAGGTAATTTTAGAAAAGGCATCTTGTGGAATTAAGTACACGAATCGCAAGTCTTTTAAAATTAAGGATTAAAATTGGGATAAGGTTTAAGTCTAGTTTAGACTTAAACAAACCCAAGAAAATCTTAGATCGAAGTACTATCCATCTAATGGAACACCTCACTTGTTAAACGATATTCATATTGTAAGGAGAAAGAACCTTAGATATGGATTCAAATCATTGTGAGTGTTAGGGTGCGTAAGGTTCTGTGATAATCGGGAGTCCCAGCGCAGAGCATCACATTGGTGATAATCGGGAGTCCCGGCCCAAAAAGTACTTGAGTAGAATAAACATACTAGACTTTATTGCAACTTAGAAATATATGATTAAATTCGTACAAGGTTGTAATAAGTTATAAGTCTAAAGATTTTACGACCCCTAGGAATCGTGTCAAGTCTTGATATGATCGGTAAGGATGTTACCTACCAGAAACATCATGTCTCGTCGAGAAGTGCCCAAACCTTGCGGCGAGAATGTGACATATGGATCCTAGGCCTAAAATATTAATTATGGGTTTATAATATATTTTAGAGAATGTTTATTGATGATTACTAATTAAACTGGGTTTGATTTGTAGATGGCAGCAACAACCACAACGACAAGTACCAACAATCTCTCACACGCTCGATCCTCGAAAAGGACAAGTTAACTGGGTCAAACTTTCTCAACTGGAAGCGCAATCTTCTTATTGTGCTCAGGCATGAGAGAAAGGGGTATGTCCTGGAGAGAACAGTACCAAATGTCCCTATCGCTAATGCTAGAGCTGAAGCAAGGCAAGCTTACAATAAGCATGTCAGTGATGCACTTGATGTGAACTGTCTAATGCTCGCCACTATGAGTGCCGAGCTACAAGCGGGACTTATGGATGTGACTGCATTTGAGATGATCCACCAACTAAGGGATTCATTTCAAGAGCAAGCTCGCACTAAGAGATTTGACATCAATCGAGCCTTCAACTCGTGCAAGATGGTCAAAGGAACACCGGTGAGTGTCCACGTCATGAAAATGAAAGGGCACATGGATCACCTCGCTAGACTTGGTCACCCCATTCTGTTGCAGATGGAAACGGACACTATACTCAATTCGTTGTCTGATAACTACAAGCCTTTTGTGGTCAACTACAACATGCATAATATGGAGAAATCCATTGATGAGCTACATTCTATGCTCAAGATAGCTGAGTTGAGTTTGGGATCAAAGTCTAAAGATGTTCTGATCATCGGTAATGGCGGTGGCAATGGGAAGAAGAAGAGAAACAGGCATGGTGGGAAGGGTAAGACCAATCCCAACCAAGCAATGCCGAATGGTAAAAGTGTCAAACATAAGGTCGAGAAGTCAAAGCCTAACACTGCGAGGACCGAGAATCGGTGCTTTAAATGTCGTGAGGCTGGGCATTGGAAAAGAGATTGTCCAAAGGTTGTCGGTGGTGGAGGACTTGCTAGTTCTTCAGGTAACGCCACTAAACTTCTAAATCAGTTTAAGTTACTTGTAAAGTACATTACGAGTAATCTAACTTTTGCAATCTTTTATTGCAGGAGGGAATGGAAAGTGATGATGACCGAGATGAGATGGAGATGATCTCACGAGCACCACTTGTTTTTTATTCAGTATTTTGGATTCAGTAAAACAATTTTCGATTTTAGTTGTTTTGAACAAAATTACAATTTCTATTTTATGATAAATTTCGGTATTAAAGTTTATCTTCGTTGAATCCATGGTTGAATTATATTGTGTGTGCATGTGTGTTGATTATACTAGTCAAAGTTTTACGACTAGATTATAAAGTCAAGCTCAGTCACGAAGGAATACTGAAGAGCCTAAAGAGGGTGTTAGAATGCAGCTAGATAGAGAACTATAAGATAAGAGGGATTCCATGGGTGAGAAGGCTGACATGAAGGCTCTCATTCCAAACCGGTAAAGTATTGACTTAATAATGATCTCATTGTTTATATTTGTTTGATTGTTGTGACAATATCTTAGAAGCTCAAATTACTTAGATACTAGTAATTAGAAAGTTTTTCTAATGAAAGTATTTAAGAGTTTTTATGGAAAGCATAAAGTTCAAGGTACATTGAACTTACTTAAAACATCTTAAGTAATGGTTACTTATGATAGTAAGTTTTAAAGTATTAGTATTAATATAGTATGATTATATTGGATATAATCAAGATAGACTTTAAAGAGTATTATTACAAGTCTTTCATACTTATGATAAAGGAATTTAATGAAGTCATAATTCCCTAATAGGAATAATTGGATATTCGTAAAATCCAAGTAGAATGACTTAGACATTAAATGAACTCTTAAAAGATAAGAACTATATTAAAGTATTAAAGAATGAAAGGTATTATTGCAAGTCTTTTATACTTGTAATAAATACAATATTTGATCAAGTCATAATTCCCTGATAGGAATGATGGATATTTGAGAAATCCAAGAAATTACTTTGGCATTAAATGAAGTTCTTAAAAGATACTGATACACTTAAGAATTGAAAGTATCGTTTCAAGTGTCTTATACTTGTTAGATACAGTGAACAATGAAAGTCATGATTCCCTCCAAAGGAATGTTGGATATTTGCAAATCCAATGAATGATTTTAATTGTTGAATTCTTAAAAGATTAAACTATAAGGTTTTTGACTAGGCCAAAGTAATAGTTCAAGTGATGCTTAAATACCATACATTTAGTGGGAGCTATGACTAACGTATTCATTAAAGGTATTAATGAATATAGTAAGTTAGTAGGATATTAACAACAAGGTTTTACCAAGTCGTTAGCCAAAGAGTTAAGAGAAGTAATAAATGATCATTAATTAGACTATTGCAAACCTAATAGCGTGATCACAAAGTCTTGTGATTAATTATTGCATGTCTAATAGGTTGTTCACACTCTAGTGGATAACATAATCATTTAAGGAAATTTCTTTAACTAGTAACAAGATATCTACAAATCAAGTAACTAAAAGAGGCTTTAGTTACAAGGTGAATTTTATGAATTCAAGAAACTAAGGAGTTATTTCCAATACTTCTATGTTTACGGAATTGCATAAAAGGAAAGACTAGAGTATGTTCTAGAATGTTGCAAGAACAAAATCTAGCAAAGACAAAAGTAGGAGTGTTTTTCCAACACTTGTCTTATGTCTTTAGTTTAATAGGGAATGACTAGATCGGTGATAAAAGGTTACAAGTATAATTGTAAAAGTCATTAAGTAATCAACATGAACGAAAGGAATAAGTAATGATGCAGTAATAATTCTGTATCTATGTCCAGTGAGGAATAGTACATGAGTTAGTATCATTGTTATTCAAGACTTTGTATGTTTTATAATATCCATGAATAAAAGTCTCTTTATTCAAAAGATATAATTCGTGACTACTCGTCTTGGTGGGAACCTTGATGGGACGTTAACGTCATCGCGCTATTTGGTGGAGATTCGAGTTTACTCGAAGATAGCTACACAAGTTTGTTGTGGACCAAATATCGGTGATATTCTGTTGAAGGCTCGACGAATATTGGATTGACCACCGTGACAATACTTTGTGGTTGAAAAGTTCAAAAGTATTGTTCACTAGGATTGTCCTTAAGCCCAGGGTATTTAGTTTGGGCCAGATACATTAACTAATGTACTTTGGTTCATCTTAGACAAGCCTGAAATATGGTTGTCATACGAGGCCTTACTAGGTACAGAGGAATTTGTATTTTTGAATCAAAATATTCAAAATGGTAATTGCACCTCCTTTTTAGGAGAGATATTTATGGGTCCTTTGACATGATCAGAAAACTGGTAAGTGCATGGCCATGCCCAAACGAACTGATTTGTTCTTTGTCGTTTATCACAACATTTTGAATCAACAAGTCATGAAATGATTTTGAATACAGGAGTTGATATTTTCTACCATGCTCGTATTCGTTATCACAAATATCGTGCTGCAAGGGATGAACCTAACAACGTCGCCCAAGAAGTAAATACATGGTGTTCTTTACTAGGAGACGCTATTAAAGAGTTTTTCGAAACTATACCTGGGTTACATAAGCTGTTTTTATGGGGTTGGTTACCTACATGCCCATCTAGAAGGCCAATGTAGCTTGTGTCATTAAGATAAAGGTTATGAACTTGCACAAGTGGGAGTCTGTTGGAATTATGTGCACAGTTAGTCAACCTATGATGATACATCCATGCCTACGAAACACTTAAGGGTCACACTGGTGAGTGCATGTAATACGAGCAAGATATGCAACGACACTTGGAAGAGGAATGATTCATAATAGTCATTATGAATCAGTTAAGTATTAAGTTAAGTTTAACTTATTACTAGATTAGTTTAACTAACTAATTAATACAAGTATTTGTACATTTATCAGTTGAGTACATATACAATGTGTTAATTAAATATTATCCATGATATGATTTAAAGCTATTAAATCATATAGTGATTGGATAATATTATTGTCTAATTAATTGTTAAAGGTATAAAACACAAGTATATATATTTCATGTATATGGGTACCGAAATATATAAGTGTATAATACTAAGGCATTTGATTATTAAGTGTGGCAATAATAACTAGATAAACTATGGGGATAGAAAGTGTAAAAGGATAAGTTTAATTAAGAATTTAATATTAATTAAACTAGAAGGGTTCTAAGTGAAAGATCTTTTATTATAAATAGAAGATCATAGGCTTGACCTAAAGGGTTGATTCCTTACACCTTATACACGAAATCTAGCCTCCTCCTCCTCTCCCCATTCGGCCGAAACTTGGAACCCAAGTTTGGTGTTCTTCGTTCTTCGTGTTCTTCGAGTTTCGAAGAACAAGTTCATTACAGGTGATCATCTAGAGGATCGCTCGTCGTGTTCATCATCAGTGGACTATCTTAAGCTAAACTAAGGTATGATTTATGGAACACTCTTTCTCCTTTTCCCTCTTGTTCGATCGGACGAGAACACCAAGAACCCTAGGGTTAGTGGTGAGTGTTCGACGAACACACACAAGCATTGTGTGTGTTCGAGTCTTTCTTACAAGGTTTCTTTCTTGTTAATCAAGTTTGATTTCCAAGTTCCTATAATCCTTTAGGGTTTAAGGATTAGGTTTAATCCCAGTTTCGCTTTTAGTGATTGAATCAGCTAGTTGGTTTTAACCGGTCAAGAACACCATCATGTTCTTAACAGTATGATTCGAACCAAGTATACTAGGAGATTGACCCAAGTGGTCGATCAGTGTTATGAAACCCTTCAGAAAGCAAGTCAATAACCAAGGCACGCTGCAAGAATTACAAGACATAGGCTAAAGAATTCTCCCCACCATACCCTCTAGCCAAACATGAATCCAAACATATTAACTCTACAAGAGGGTCAAAAGTCAATGATGTCGACTTTTGTTCAAATACAAGAGATTCTCCAAGAACATGCCCTTGAATGATTCAAATGTAAATATAATCAATGAAATGAAAAGGTAGGTATGTGTGTATTGTATATTTGTTTAAATCTATAGAAAAAGAAATATACCTCTGAAATGTCTAACTTACCATTTGTTTATGTTACTAGTTTTCAGACTAGCAAGCAAATGAGAAGCAACGCTGCTGCTGAAGTTAGTGTTTGTGTGGGAAACAAAAGATTTCACCAAAGAAACCATAACTGCTCATGTGTTCCTAAATGTGTTGACATCGATTGCGATTGCTCCACGAGAAGCTTCAATCTAAAACAACTCTACTTTAACTTCTTTTTTAATAATCATATCCTGTATTTTAGTTTTCCGTTTTTGGTTTTATGTGTTTATTACTTTTTATGTAATATTGCAATATGCGGGTTGAATTTGCAGGACAAAGGCTTTACATCTGAGTTTGAAGGCACATGGTGCTTCTGTTTCTTAAAGGTGCATGTACTATTACAATTAAGGTTTCTAATTAGAGTTCTAAAATTGACCAAAAAAAGTACTATGGATTTTATAAGACACTTTCTATGTAAATCCTATAAAACTAATTTATAGGACGTTGAAGTTTTATTATGATCAAATGTAATAGGACATTAGATATACATGTCCTATTATATTACATTTTATAGGACAATTATTCACTAAAGTTTTATTATATTGTAGCTTAATAGGACACTTAGTATGCGAGTCCTATAATATTAAGTTTTATAGGATGTCTATTCGTGTGGGTCCTATTATAATGAAACTTAATAGGACC
Organism: Calendula officinalis; assembly: GCA_963853835.1. Lineage (NCBI taxonomy): Eukaryota > Viridiplantae > Streptophyta > Magnoliopsida > Asterales > Asteraceae > Calendula > Calendula officinalis. The sequence continues at coordinate 85,627,974 of OY970820.1, read as the reverse complement.
TTGATACATAAGTCATAATACTTGAGTTTTATAGGTCGCTTATCCATTAACGTCCTATATAATGTAATTTAATAGGACACTTGATATGAGGGTCCTATAATTATAAGTTTTATATGATGTTTAGTCGTGTGGGTCTTATCATAATGAATCATAATAGGACACTTGATATATAAACGAGTATTTTGGGGGTCGCGCTTCGCTACGATGTATTTTGTCTAACTTTAAACTTATAAAAGATCATGATATAGCCCTGTCGAATTCGAACATTTTGTGTTTGAAATGGTTTAAATCTTCAAGGTTAGGCTCATAAAAATAACTTGTGTTTAATACTTCATGTTATTTTCTAAGTTGAATTTCTTTGATTTTCATCCTTAACACAATTCTTAATCTGCTTTAAAAGTTTGAATCCAAAATGATTGCTTTGTAACTTGTATTTGTTATGATAATAATATGTATCAAGTTAGAATTTATTAAATAGTCTACTTTCAGATATTCATAAAGATAACTAATAGAGGTATATATTTGAAATGTTATTTTGTTTATGGAAATTATAATTAATATAGGAGTATATTAGTAATTTAAAATACTTGAAATTGAAGAGATTAAAAACCTTTAACTAAATGCTTTATAATGTAATATAGATAGATGATACTATGAGGTACTTTAGTGAAAATCAATATTGTATAAAACTAATTACCACCTCATTAATATTAACATATCTTTTTCCTTTTAACAAACATTTATATATTATCATAGACAAATACGTCAAAAAAGTCTAAATATAGATAATTAGTTGTTTAATGAAAAATAGAAGTTTAAAAAAACAATAAGGAATCTTGATGAGAGCAGGGATGGAACACGCGCTCCTAATGAAGCAATACCATAAATGGGAAAACCACGTGGGCCTTCAACACTTTTGATAATTTCTTCACATAATTAATATATAATGAATTTGTCTGTTTTTCTTATGCATAGTAACTATTGAATGGTAAATGTATATAAGGAGGAAATAGGTCAAAAAAGTCTAAATATAGATAAGTAGTTGTTTAATGAAAAATAGAAGTTTAAAAAAAACAATAAGGAATCTTGATGAGAGCAGGGATGGAACACGCACTCCTAATGAAGCAATACCATAACTGGGAAAACCACGTGGGCCTTCAACACTTTTGATAATTTCTTCACATAATTAATATATAATGAATTTGTCTGTTTTGCTTATGTATAGTAACTATTGAATGGTAAATGTATACAAGGAGGAATGTGATAACACATTATAGCTTTTACAGGTCGCTAATTCACATGCTCTTATTGATGCATAAAACTTACATATTAGTGTCACTAGCATTGTTTCCACACAAAGTAGCGGATACTATAATATTATACTTCAAATTTATTATATGAGTGTCTTATATTGAATATACAAATATAAATTCAGGTTACGTGTTAAAGGATTTCCAGTTCAGGTTATATGTACATTACCAACAATTATGTTGGGTCGCTGAAAACAGCCCTTACTTACCTATTATAGACTTAATGAAGACAAATAAACAATAGTTGAAACACAACCTGAAAGAGTGTGTTCGGGTTGTGGGTGATTGAGTATCTGATATGTTCATATCCTCGTCATCTCATTACACTTTCTGAACAACCAAAGAATTAACGATCAGTTCCTCGTGCGAAATCAGAGAGTGATCAACCATTCTGATGGTCGTAGTAGGATCAGTGTGTTCCATAATGACACACTGAGTCGTAGTAGGATCAGTCGCCAAAGAACCATGATTAGTGGTATGGTATTTGCCCTTCATGCTTGGCACATTATGATGACTTTAATAATTTAACATATAAAAACAGAGTTGTGTTCTAGGAAATCCATTTATAAAATAAAACAAAGTCACAAGGGACAAATCTTAGCCATTGGATAAAACAAAAAGTCAAACGATCAAGATCAATCTCGTAATCACCACCATCATCAAATCACATGTGATTAAATACACAACAACCACCGCCGGCCACCACCACCATCGTTGGCCACTTCCGCCGCTGATCATCGTCGGTCGTCGTCGCCAACAGCCGCCGCAATCATATTTGATTGGATACACAATCACATGTGATTGAAAGCGGTTGGCAGTGGCGGGCGGTTGCTAGTGGTGAAGGTGGCCAATAGAGGTGGTGCCCGACAGTGGCAGTGGGCAGTGGTAGTGGTAGTGGGGGCGGGGGTGGTAGGCGGTTTGCAATTACATGTGATTTAATGCACAATGACATGTCATTGTAAGCGGCCGGCGGTGGCAGGAGGTTGCCAGTGGTGGTGACAGTGGTCGGCGACGATGGTGGACATAATGGCGGTGGGCAGCAGTAGTGGGGGTGGTGGTGGTGTTGATGTATTCAATCACATATGATGGTGGTGGTGGTTGTGATTTGGGGGTTGATCTTGACTATTTAACTTTTTTTTATCCGTGGTTGAAATTTATCATGCAGGACTTCATAAAAACGATGGACTACCTTTAACATTTCACTATAAAAAATATTACCAATAATGAATGAATTTTACAATTTTTAAAAACTTTTACTAATAATCTTTTACATAACTTTAAGAGATATCATAAACGTACAAAATGGTGAACATGAAGGACTTATTTGTAAGTTTCCTATAAGTCACAAAAATGGGGGAATAAAACCCGCCAATTATTTTGGCTGAATTAGAACACGTCAACACGATATACAAAATTTGGGCGCTACGAGATTGAAGGCTCCACGTTCTTATACACCTTTAACATTATGTTAATTAAACATTAATGTTAGATACAGTTTTTTTGTTGTAGAATCAGATATTGAAATTGAAATTAGGGTTTCAATTTGTCTTCAAAATCAAAGGTAAGTTTTTCTTTGTTGAGTTTAAATTGACATCATAACCTTGTTTACTTAGTAAGTTGTTGACTGTGTTCTTAATCAAAATCACTCATTCAACCAAATTTCAAAGCATATATGAACTCAGTTTTTATATTGAAAGAAATTAGGAGAGAGTTTAGAGTTGAAAGGGTGGTTGTTACTGATCAATGAATTGCAGGAGGGAGATGCATATATTGAGCCGAGGTACCCTAAGATACAAGCCATTGTGTTTGTTCACAATTTTTTATAGGACATCAACACATGCATAAATCAAATGACAGCAAATTCGGTCTTGATAAGAAGCCCTCCAACTGTAGGTTTTATAAATTTCTGTTTATAAATTAGTGTAACGTATTATTTGTTTAATATTAATATGTCGGTTAGGAGTGTGCATCTAAGCATGTTTTGGCAACTTTTCGAGCTGCTGAATTGTGGATTGGCCAAGTCAAGCAGATTTTGATGAAAGGACTGATGTTTGGTCTTTAAGTTACACTTTGTGTGTTATCTTGTAAGGACTAATTAGTTTCTATATTCGTTAAATGATGTGCACAAACTTAAAATGCTAATTAGTTCCTGAAGTCCCAATATTTTTGGATTTTGTAAAACAAGTTGAATTACGTCTATCTATGTACGGAGATGTTGAAAGGTTCTAAAACACTAAAGGTTGGTATGGTAATTAAAATTTAGTTATTTATGTAACTGAAAGTTTTGAGATAATATGAAATTGTTGTATGATGTTTGCCAATTTGTTGCAGAAGATCATGTAGCCCAGTTATGCCTTAGGCTTATCTAGGGGCTTGAAGGATTAACGTCTAAGGACCTTGATTTGGAGATCAAGGTAATATTTTAATGGTTATAAGTTTGTAGTATTAACATAATATAAGCTTTATTGTAGAGTTAGTTATTAACACGACAAATTAAGGTTTCGTTTATTAAAATATATTTATGCAGGTATGATTATCTCATGTTTAGCACACATCTCCCTACTTCTGGAGTATGGAATCACATCCTTTTATGTTTTATAATTCGTTATAGCTATTTATTATTATATACGTGTTGTTTATTTGTAGGTGGTGCTCGAGTACGATGCATGATGACTAAAACCATCGGCCTCTACTTTTCTTTGTTGTTATGCGGAATTACTATGCCAAGACCAGTAGCTTTGACTTTTCTTTCATGTTTTTGTTGCATGAAGACACAAGACAACCAATTTCTAGTTTTCTTTCCTAATATTGTTTAATTTTGAAAGACTACTATCTTGTAGGCTGATGTATAAGTTAACAATGTTGAAATTTTTATTGAGGACATGACTTTAATGCATATTTAAGTTATGTTTTGTTTATTTACTTGTCATTTATTATGTTCATTGTTTAATAATCTTTTATTACAAAATGAGATATTTTGTAATATCATTTATTATGACACCATTGATTTTAATTAAACATGTTTATGGATGTTTTATGATGTTACGTATTAGGACATTAAATTTGGTCCAAACAAGGCACCTTTGTATTAGGACCCTTTTGTTGGTACTAAAAAGAGACTTGATGCATTACGATTACATCCTATGAAAATATTTTATAGGACACATAAATGTGTCCCACGATATAATATAAGGGTAAACATATGTTAGAACACTATAAAACATCCTATTAGGTAGTCTATCAGGACCCCAGTATGTCGCATTAGAGTATTTTTTAGGACGCATCAATATGTCCCAAAATATGATAGATGAGTAAACATATATTAAAACACCATAAAGCGTTCTATTACATGGTCTATTAGGACGCCAGTTGTGTCGTAAAAAACAATTTTATAGGACTAAAAAATTAGTTTCATTATACTAGTCTTTATTAGGACACTTGTAAGTGTCCTAATCACCTATTGTAACCCCTTTAGATGTGACACTTTTATTAAGGTCTTATTAGGTTAAAGGTCCTATAAACTAATTTAATAGGACATTAATTGGAGTCCTATAAAGTATATTTTGGTGTAGTGACTTTAGATGTTGCATATAGAAGGGTTGATTGGTTATGTAAAATATGATGTGTATAATATCTGGATGTCTAATGGAAACATTATATTAGCAGTCTCCGAATGCTTAGCAACATTGTCATATATAATATGCATTTCATCATTATATATTCATGGAACATATGAATATGGATCAAGAAAGAAGTTCGCTTATTTCGTGAAGTTAAAGAAGCAATTAAGAGCCTTGATTTAATTAAAATATTCAAGGGGGCTTAAGGGCAAGATTGTCATTTTACCCCATCCTCCAACATATAAACCTCTCCTTTTTTATTTTCCTTTATTCGTGTTTTTCATCTGTGCTCATCTTCTTCCCTTCTCTTCCACAACTCCATCAATGGTTTCCCCTCCTCGATAAAAACCCTAATAATTTCATGATTTCAGATCCAAATATATGGAACAATAAGAACCCTAACATATTTTCCTAAATTAGCTTCCGTACGTGATACGTGATTTCAGATCTTCAATTTCGTGATACGAAGGTCCTCCTACTACCATATTACATCAATAAGCTCAAACACGTGATTTCAGATCTTCAATTTCGTGATTCAGGCATTAATTCCTTTGTTTTCTTCAACAATTTTGTGATCCAATCAGCTCCAATCGTATACACAGGTATGTCCTCAACCATTAAGTGATTTCTCCTCCTCCTATATGAATTATTAAGGTATTTCTCCTCCAATAACCTCTAGGGCACGTGATTTCTAGTCCTCAATCAGCTTCTGTTCACATGATTTCTCCTCCTCGATCAGCTCCAGGTTACGCAGCTCCTATGCGAGCCCTAAATCAAACTCGGATGAGGGAATCTGATCCAGATGCAGATCGTACTTATGAATCAGATCCAGGTAAGTCGTAGATCTTTGAACTTGTGTGAATTGGTGCTAATTATATCTGATATTTGCATTTGCATGTTCATATGAGATTTTAAGCAACTGCTTGCAATTTGCATTTGCATTTTCGTCTGAAATTTTAAATAACTGACCGCATTTGCTTTTGAATCTTCATCTGAAATATTAAACAACTTACTGGAATTTTTATTTTCATCTGAAATATAAAACAGCTGTCTGTAATTTGCATTTGCATTTTCATCTGAAATATAAAACAACTACTATAATTTGCATCTGAAATTTAAACAGTGACTGCATTTGCATTTTCATTCTTTCAATTATATTTTCATCTTATGCACTTAGTTTCTAAAGTTTAACTATGTTTTATTTTGTTTTAATTTTTTTCTAAAGATTTTGTTCATGTTCCAGCTTCTCTTCGAATTGGTTTTGAAAAAATATCAGCCCTTGGTATATGTAAACGTTGGACAAAAATATTGTTCCCCCTAAAATTTGTTTGAACCCTGGTGTAAAGCCTACTATTTCACCTGAGGATTTGGGTTTGAGTGAGCTTATTAGCAAAGTTCACTTGAATGTGGAACTATCATTGGTTAAACTTGTTGGAAATAGGGAAAAACTTATAAGTTTTTAAAAGCACAAGAAAAGCTTCTAGAGGAATGCGAGAAAGACTTTGATGCTTCTGATGAGATTGGAACTAATGAGTTTATTAGTGAGATGGTAGGTTTTGAGCAACCAGAGATAGGTGATGTTAATGCCCCTCAAGGTGTTCGCAATAAAGGAAGGTTGAAGAAAATGATCACTAGTTCGCTTGAAAACGCTATTTCTAAATCACAAAAATAGGGAGATTATGTGGTCACTGTAAAAGCCGTGATCCGCATAATATTCGCACTTGTCCAGAAAGAAAAAAAGCTGAAGAAAGAAAAAAGTTGAAGATGCACAGAAAACAAAAGCAACAACTATATGATGATGCGGGATTTTCTTGAGTTACACATTATTTTTTTTATTAGTTATTTTTATATTCTTACCAAATGTAGTTAAACATACTTTGGCTTTTACATTTTCATTTTATTCCCTAAATTCTGAAATACTGCTTATGTTTTCAATAATGGCAGTTGCATTTGCATTTTCATACTCATAGTTGAATTCAAGCAGTAGCTTTTGTATTTTACATTAGTTTCTGCTTTAAAAACTCATTTGCATTTTCATGCCTGCGGTTTCATTTTTATTTTACGTAATTTGAATTTTAACTTTTTTGTTCCCGCTTTAAACACTAGGTTGCGTTTTCATTTTCGTACTTGCAGTTGCATTTTCACTTTCATACTTGCAATTACATCTCGCCTCTCATTTTATACAGTTTTTCCGTGAACTTATAAATAATAGTTCTGTTTCAAACACTAGTTATTGCATTTTTTCATTTGCCTTTTCAATATTACCATTGTTTTTGCGTTTGCATTTTCATTTTCATTTTCATTTGCATCTGCATTTGCATTTTCATTACATGTAGTTTTTTCTAAGTTTCAATTTTTATTTACCATTTCACGTATCACTTGATGCAATTTTTTATACATGTTCTTCATCTATTGAAGATTATAATCAAAACAAAGAAAAAAAATTCCAAGTAATAACAATGTATCAATGTATATTACTTCTACAACCATCCATCTTTCTATATCCTTTTTCTCTATCTATTTTTAGTCTTTTTCCTCCTATTTGCATTTCCATTTCTTTGGAGTTGAAATGGTCTACAACCCACAAGCTAAGTTTTCAGGGATTAACTCTATTTTACATTGTATTATGCCATCAAATCCCATTTCCTTTACGGTATCTTTTGACATCTTTCATGTCTTTGCATAACGCCACTAGCTGGTATGGCGATTGCCTAGTTTTCAAGTAGTCAACAATCTTATTTTTTGGATTCTTTTTTACTTCTGCTTCTAATACATCTTCGTTCTCTATATTTTTTTCCTTTTCTATTTCATTCATTATCCTTTTTTTCTTGAGCATTTCATTTATTGTTACGAAGTCGTCGTCGTCATCATCATCATCTTCCGTTTCTGCACTTTCTGTAATGCAAATATTACATATGTTAGTTACATAATGCTTTTGCTATAAGGGAATGAGTCGTCATACATACATAAGCACTTTCACTTTAAAGACAATTGCATTTTGATTATTTAAACAAATTCTTAGACTCTCATAAATGAAAATGCATACATCATAAATCTTTTGCATTTTCACATTATTTTATTGTTTTCGTTTTTCATTATTTTCTACAATTAGTAATGCAAATTTAAACACATATACATATTCTATTTCTTTGTACACAGTTGTTACACACAAAACAAACTCTTTTTCTACTTCATATTTTATACACATAAAATGAAAACGCATACAAACATATATTTAACTTCTTTCTCTTTTTCTGTTTCCTCCTCTGTTTCCTTCTCATTTTCTATTTCCTTCTATGTTTCCTTTTTTTTTTGGTAGATCCTCATAACACCAACAAGCATTTGAAGTTTCTTGAATTTCTTCTACTTCTGTAATGCACAATTGCACATGTTATATAAGTTACATAATTCTTTTTTTCAATAATGCAATGCATATGCACACAAATCACCTCATGTTTAAAGAGCATTTTATTTCTTAAACACAAAAATACAAATGCAAATGCAAACACAGAAATGCAAATGCATAAACAAAAATGCAAATGAGTGATTACCTTCAAAAACTTCTCTATTCTCCCTTCTTTCAGTTTCTACCCAAAAAACATCATCATCATCTATGTTATTATTCTTCTTTCTTTTACCTTCATTAACCCTTGATTGCAGTTTTTTTTTTTTTTGAACAGCAAAAAAACCCTTGATTGCAGTGATTTCCATCTTGTGGAATCATGTGTTTTTGATCTTTTTTGCATCTTAATCTGTTAATTAAAGAAATGAACGTCTTTGTCATTCACAACCCTACTTTACCTGCAATTTATGCAACATATTAACTTTTTGTGTCAATAAACTTTAAACAAATACACATACGAAAATGCAAATGCATTTTAGCAGTTTGCAATACCCTGGACCAAACAAACAATATGAATTTTCTTATTTAATGGGCTGCTGCAATTGATGGATTCTCAAATGAAAATGCAAATGGATACACAATATGAGCATACATTCAAAATCATAGCTTTGTAACTCAGTTAACAATTGATAGCAATGCAACCATGAGTAAGATGAGTGCCTATGATAAGGATGAATAATTGCTTATTTTCTCATAATCATACAAAAATAACCACCAAAACCCTAATTCCACAAACTTTAGGCAAAAACATCGTAATGATACGCAAACAATCAAGAAAACTTGACAGGATGATGAAACAAACAGTGCGCCAATTTGATTTGAAAACAAAATCAGATTCAATCGAATACTGCAATTGCGGAAAAGAGAACTAAAAGTTGAAACAAACCTTTTTCCTAAGTCGATTTAGACCTTGATTCGCGCAAATCGCCTTCAACTTTGTCGATTTAGACCACAAATCGCCTTCAACTTTGATTCCTGCAAATCCCCTTCGTCGATTGAGACTGGAATCCCAAAAACGGTCAATTGAGAAACCCTATATAATCGAAAATCGCCCCAATCGTGAAGTAGAACCAGTTGAATCGACTTTGAAATCAAGGGAACCTTTAGACGTGCGAGAGAGAACGAATGTTTTTGTGAGCGTCAATCATAACAACCCTCTTTCTTGCTTAGGTGAGAGATGAGGTTTTTGACTATTCTACCCGTCTAGCTATTGTTTTTATCCAGATCCCTCCTAAAATAGTATATGCGCGAGATTTTAAATAGCTATAATCTGAACCCTTCAATTTCTGATCTAAAGGCTGTAACTTATTCCTTGTATTCTTTAATTAGTAGTGGTTTTCTATGAATCCATACCCTGGAACATATATCATAATTCATATTAATGGCTTTACTTGTGAGAATGAAGTATATTTAATGATAAGTATTGATATGTAAATCATGTAATTAATAAGGGCAAGTCTAAATGGACCCTTAGTAAATTTGTAATTATTACAAATTTTACATTGGGACAAGTTGAGATCTATCAGTGTCTCATCTATATTTATTATTATATTTATCTTAACTTTCGTGATTAATTTTGGTTGTAATTGCTGGAAAAAAAAAATTATATTTATATTTTTGTTTTTGTTTAATACTTTATAATACAAAATTTTTTATATAAAGTTGTCTGACGTTATGATAGTAGATTTTATATTCAATTAAAAAACATTTATTTGATACATCTTATATCTGTATTAAAAAACTAATGTCATGTATATCGTTACTTTATAGTGATTAACAAAGTCTAGGAAATCACCGAAACGAATACAAATAAGTTATCATTTAAAATGCTATTTCAACAATAACCATCGAAAAGATGCATATTATTTAATAAATAAAGATTTTTTAATTTTACATTTTCCTTATATAGATATTTTCTATACAATGAACATAAGCACGTGTACTCAAATTTACATACTATATGACGATATATATATATATATATATATATAATAGTAAAATAAATGTATTGTTGTATAGATAAAAATATATAATATTGATTAAAAAGAAAAATCTTCATTTAATAATTAATAATCACGTGAAATATTTTGATGGATCTTGTTAAAATATTATTCTAAATTGATAATATATATAATACTGTATATATATATATATCAGAGTTGCGTTCAAGGAGATCTATGATTTTTACAAAGTCCCAAGGAACAAATCTCAATCATTATTTAATATGATCTAATGGTTAAGATTAATCACATACTTTATACATGGAGGGGTATTTTGGTCATTTGGCACTAAAAAAATTTTATTTTATTTTATTTTTTATTTTTGACTTTAAATTTTTTTGATTTTTTTGATTTTTTTTTATTTTTTTGATTTTTTAATTTTTAGTTGAGGGGTATTTTGGTCATTTTGAAAAAAATAATTTTTTTATTTTTTATTTTAAAACTTTTAGTTTTTTTTTTAAATTATTTTTTTAAAAAAAATTATTTATTTATTATTACTCTTTTTAAATTATTAATTTTTCATTAATAACACATAATGTTATTGCATAGTGAACCACATGTGATTGTATAGTGAATCACAAGTGATTGCATTCTGAATCACATGTGATTTAACTAAAACATGATTTTACACTAAAATCACATGTGATTTACACTAAAATCACATGCGATTTTACACTAAAATCACATGCGATTTTACACTAAAATCACATGTGATTTTACACTAAAATCGCATGTGATTAAGAAATCACATTTGATTAAGTTATACACGTAATTATCAAATAAATATTATTTTTTAATAAAAAACTAATAAAAATAATAAAATAAATTAAATTAAAATAAAAAATAAAAAAAATCGAAATTTTTTGAAGTGCCAAATGACCAAAATACCCCTTCATTAAAAAATAAAAAAAATAAAAAAAATAAAAATTTAAAATAAAAAATAAAAATAAAAAAATATTTTTATTTTCTAAAAAATGACCAAAATACCCCTCGATATATAAAATATGTGATTAATCTTGACCATTAGATCCTACTAATCAATGGTTGAGATTTGTTCCTTGGGACTTTCTAAAGATGATGGACCTCCTTGAACGTCTCTCTATTTTTTTGTAACATTTTTTTTGGTGTTATAAAAAAAATATAAGAGTACATGAAAAATATTTCAAAAAGCAAAAAAAGATAAATTAAATATTAAACTAAATATTTTTTTTTCTCTGTCTTATCCTCGCAGCCCTTATACTTTCTCTCTCCATTGTACTTTTTCTCTTTAAAATGGATAAGTGCTACATTAATATCCCTAATCCCAATGTTAAATAATCAATTTAGGGTCCTACAAAATTAACTTCAAAAGTCAAACTTTCAAATCATGGAAAATGAACTTTCATTATGAAAAAGAGGTCTAATAAATCTATCAAATATATCATATCCCAATTTAAGTTATGTAGTCAAACAATGAAACTTAATTGGCTAATTTAATTACCCATTTAATTATCTGATTAAATACATATAAGTTCCCAACTAATTTTTTTTACATATAAATCACCTTTAACTATTTTCTTAAATATCATACTATCTAAATCACCTTTCACTGCTATAATCTCTATCAGTTTATCAATTTATGGGTATGTTTTAATTTTATCTCAATTTTTATCATGTATTTTCATTCACCACTAGAAACAGAGAGACGAGAGAGATTTGGAGAAACAGAAACGAGAGAGAGAGATACAGAGAGACGGGAGATATTCAGAATGAGGAGAGAGAGACAGAAACGAGAGAGATCGAGAGAGACGAGAGATATTCAGAGAGAAACGAGAGAGAGAGAGAGAGAGAGAGAGAGAGAGAGAGATTCGGAGAGACAGAAAGAGGAGAGAGAAAGAGAGAGAGAGAGACAGAAACGAGAGATCGAGAGAGACGAGAGACATACAGAGAGAAACGATAGAGAGAGAGAGAGAGAGATTCGGAGAGACAGAATAAGGAGAGAGAGAGAGAGAGAGAAACGAGAGAGAGTGGTGGAACGGAGGAGGAGCGTTGGTGCTGGGCAGCGGTGTTGCTGCTGTACGGCGGTGGTGCGCAGGGGAGAGAGTGGTGGAGTGGCGGTGTACGGCGGTGTTGAGTGGCGGTGTACGGAGGAGAAGCGATTTCGTGCTGGAAGAGGGTGGTGCGCAGTGGTTGGCATTCTCCGGCAGTGGTCGGCGATTCTCCGGCGGTGGGCGGCGATACACCGGCGGTGGCGGCAGCTGTGGAAGTTTTGGAGGAAGTAGGGTTTTGAATGTGAGGGTAAAGTGATATTTAGGGTTTTTTTAGCTATTAAATAGGTGTAACGACCCGAAATTTGTAAATAAATAAATTGGATAAAAATATGATAAATAAGGATAAATCGTTTAAAGAACGTAGGAATTGGTTTCGTGTCGTTTGGACACCGTATGAGAAAGTTATGGGCGAAACCGGGTCGAGACAAAGATGAAAAAGTGCAGCCCAGCTGCCTAAAGGAGTTCGCGTCGCGAACTAAGGATGGCGATCGCGAACTAGCTCCAGGGAGTTTGGCCTTTTATCGCGAAGAAGTTCACGTCCGATTAACGATCGCGATCTATGAAAATCGCATAGTTAGCGACGCGAACTATTGTTCGCGTCGTGAACTATTGTCGTGCAGCATTAAAATCGGGTTGGAGCTCATTTGATGAAATAGAAAACCCTAGTTCTTCCTTTTGGCGATTTTGGAGCTCAAGTGCAGATCTTGGTTGATTTCTTCTCAAATCTTTGTTAGATTTCACTCCTAGTCGAAGATTAAAGGTATATCTTCACTCTTTGATCTTTGTAGCTTAAGATCTATGTATTTGGGTGTATGGCTTTGAAACCCTAGCTCTTTGGGTTATGGGTTATGGTGATATAAGTGTTGTATACACTTAATAGATGGTGTATTAACAAGGGAAACAAGTGTATGATTCTGATTTGTAAGAATCTTAAGGGTTGGTTAAACCTAGGGTTTGGTAAATCACCATATTTGGGGGAAATGGATTGTTGGGTGTTATTTAGAGATAGATGAACACATTGTTAGTAGATTGTAATGTTGATCATATTGTGATAATTGTATTAGGCTTTTGGTGAAGTCTTGGGAAGTTGATTGGTTTGTGAAGCAAGAGATTGGGTGTCAAGAACACGATTTGAGCATCATATTGCTAAGGTGAGTACGTGTGGAATTTACTGAGTACATAGCCCTGTTAAATATTTTCATTACTTGTGTTATGGTCTATTTGCTTAATTGTGTAGACTAGTAGTTGATAGTTAGTTATACCTATGATAGTATTGAACTAACTTGATGATGATGAAAGTGCTAGCAAAGAGCTAGATTTGCATAACCATAGGGTTATGATGAGATTGAGATGATGTGATGATACGGGCTACTCCCGATCATGAGTTGTGGATTGAGGGGCAGTTGGGCGTATTCCCATCGACCCTTCCACGTTAGTTATGCGATGTCACGGGATACTCCCGGTCATGAGGTGTGGAGTGAGGGGCAGTTGGGTGAATTCCCATGTGAATTCCCATCGACTCATCCACGTTAGTTATGCGATGTCACGGGATACTCCCGGTCATGAGGTGTGGAGTGAGGGGCAGTTGGGTGAATTCCCATGTGAATTCCCATCGACTCATCCACGTTAGTTATGCGATGTCACGGGATACTCCCGGTCATGAGGTGTGGAGTGAGGGGCAGTTGGGGTGAATTCCCATCGACTCATCCACGTTAGTTGTGATTGCTAGGTAAGCAAGTTTGATAGGGTCACACTAATGTGACTAGACTGGATAGTTGGATATATATATATGTATATTGATTGGTTATATGAATTGTGACATTCATTTTATTATCGGGTCTAAACCCATGTAGCTCACGAGACGTTTTTTGTCTCACGTACTCCTTGTTTGTTTTGCTATGTACTCAGGTTCGGGATCGAAGGTTTAGGTACGCATGGATAGAGATGCGGGGCCTAGAATAGAAGAACTTTAGATTGGATTTATGCTTAGCTTTGGTTTTGATCTATTTTGTAACACCAAACTTTATACTCTGATTTTCATACTAAAGGTTTTTTGTAAATCCATATTTTGGAATAGTTCTTCTATTTATGAAAAATGTTTTATTTTGGCCACTATTTGGCATTAAAATTTGAGGTGTTACAACTTGGTATCAGAGCTATAGTTTAAGTGAATTAGGTTGGATGACCATCCTAGTCTTAGACTGTAGCATTAGGAATGTAAGATTCCTTGAGATCGATAGGTTGACCTTGAGACTTTAAATTAAGTTTAGGGTTGAACCTAGGGGGACCGATGAGAATTGATATGATTATGGATATTGAGTCTTATGAGGCTAATGGGTTATACACAAGGTACTAAATGTTTAATGACTTTCGTATAGTCGTGACTGAAAGAAATGGTGACCACGCATAGAAGTGGTAAAGCCCCGGAGGGCCGGGAGGAAGAAATACCTCATGTCGAGGTGGTGGTTGAACAGGAAAGTCAACCGTCGATGCATCAAGTTGATGAATCGGAGGTCGGAGCTAATAGAACTCCGGTGACCATGGCGGACCTCCAAGCTATTATTGAACAACTCAAGGGAGTGGTGGCCGATGAGGTGCACCGCATCATTGGGGACCGTGAGAGGTCGGGTGGAGATCGTGTATCCGAGGCTAGATCGGATGAGAAAACCAGGGATGGTGGCACTCGAGTGGAAAAATCCTCCACAGGTGGTTGTAGTGATGCAAGGGCGAGACCCGATGAAAATTATGGTTGTTCTTTTAAGACATTCATGGCTTGTAGGCCAAACACGTATACGGGTAGTTCGGACCCGAAGGTAACAATGAGGTGGATCCGAGAAACCGAGAGGGTTATCGGTAGTAGTAAGTGTAAGGATGCCGATATGGTGACGTATGCGTCACAACTATTGAAAGAAGATGCCATGGTGTGGTGGGATATCGTGTATGAGACCCTCGGGAGGGAGGTGATTGAGAAGATGTCATGGGACGACTTTACCACGAGGTTGAAGAGAAAGTTTTGCCCCGACGGGGATTTGGAGAAGATGCATGAGAGGTTTGTAAACCTAAAGAAGGGTAATAGGTCGGTTGAGGAGTACTCAAGGGAGTTCACGGGATTGCTCCCGTTTGTTGCAAGAACTTATTTTGAGGAAGGATCGAGGGTAGTCCGGTATGCTTGTGGGCTACCTTGGGATTACCAATTGGAGGTAAGGAGAGCGGTCACACTCGATGAGGCCATTGGTGCCGCCCGGGGTGTGGAAGAGGTAGATGCGACAAGGAATGCCGTGAGGGCCCATGTGAACGAGAAAAGGAAAGCCGAGAGTGGCTCGGGAACTGCTAAAAAGGGGAAGTTCACATCAAATTCCTTCAAGCAAGGAAGCGTTGCCCCGTGCAAGAGATGCGGGAAGAACCATGCCGGCGAGTGCCGAGGAGTTTCGAAGGTGTGCTATATTTGTGGAAAGACGGGGCATATAGCACGGGATTGTAGATCCAAGACACTCTCCGAGGTGGAGTGTTACTCGTGCCATGAAATGGGACACTATAGCAATGCGTGCCCGAAAAAGAGGATCGAGCCAAAGGTGCCCGCGGCTCAAAAGAAAGAGCAACCGGCTCAAGTAAGGGGACGTTCCTTTCAGGTGACTCAAGAGGAAGCAAGAGAGGTGCACGATGTAGTATCAGGTACTTTATTCATTAACTTCATGCCATCTTCTATATTATTTGATTCGGATTCTACTTATTCGTTGTGTCTTATGAGTTCGGTTGTAAATTGAATGTGCCGTCCGAAATGTTAGATGAGGTTTATGAAATAGAAGTAGCCGACGGGAAAACGTCTATGGTTGAATGTGTTTATAGAAATTGTGAAATAGAAATAGACGGTAGAAAGTTTAAGGTGGATTTGTTGCCCATGGGAATTAGGGTGTTTGATGTGGTTATCGGTATGGATTGGTTGGGTATGCACCAAGCCAAGATATTGTGTGGATATAGCTTAATGGTTGGATTATCGCACGGATTGGTGGTTATAGGAATTGGAGGAAAGTTGTATGACGTGGATGTTTATTTGGGGAATGATTTTCCCGGTTAGTTATGTGTATGGAAATTATATTTTTAGAAAGGAATATGGTTCGATGTGTCGCAGATAGTAAGGATATAGGGGTTGATGTTATTATATGGTATCAAAAGAGGAACCGCAAGGACGGTAAATGTTTCCAACAAATGGATAGTAGTACAATGAAGTACTAAGTTTTGGTAAGAATTGTAGTAAGAATGGAAATTTGGAAATGGAAATCTTGGAATTGAAACTTGAGTATTTGGCGGGAATCCGGATAAGAAATGTAATGCTAATGTATGTAAATGGGAAAGAAAAGAATGAGTAAAGGTATAGTGATGCCTTGGAACTAATAAATGTAACATAGGTGGAAAAGAGTAAGTGTCAGGAATGGCATATTTTAATTGGTAGAAATGGTTGAGTAAAAAAAAAAAAAAAAAAAAAAAAAAAAAAAAAAAAAAAAATTGGCATGTAGCCATAACAAGTTTCGGGGCAAGGGATGATCGATTTGATATTAAGGGTAAGATGACGAGTATGGGCAAGATGTCATAATAATGAGGTGATATAATATGACATTGTGTGTGTGAGGCTACGACTGGGAAATAAATATCTCAAGGTATCGCGATGTAGAAAGACGGGAACATGGAATGTTGGGCTAATGTGTGCCAAGTCATGGGTCACAAATGTAGACCGGAGTCGATTGGTTGACTCAAAGGCGATCGGGTTGGCCGGTGAACTTTGGTTAAAGGAATAGATTGGTGGTTACCCCGGTGGTAATAAAAGGATTGGAAATCGGTAATAAGGAAATGGACCGGTCAAGGATGATTGATGTGTAAGTGAAACGGTAAACGACAATCGGAGATTTTATTGGTATACCCACGGGGTGCAATGCATGTACATTATATGATGGCCTTGGAAGGTATATAATAATGGAAGGATAATATTATATGAATTGTGCTAAGCACTATGTTCGATGGGAGACTTATGAATAGGGAAGAAAAAAAAGATAATGCGATTTTTTTTATGGGAGAGGTGCTAGAACGCACGATGAGCGATTGGATGATCGAATGGGTAAGATAGTAGCAAGGCTACGCGATGCGAAAGGATGGATGTCAGATGACATTGGCGTGACATATACATATGGTTGTATATGCGCATGATGATGATGCTTGGATGGTATTGGTGACATATACATATGATTGTATATGTGCATAATGGATACGTTCAGATTGAGTTGGCGTGATATATATATGTATATATATATGTAGGTGTGTATGCGTAGGTGTTTATATGACGAAGATAGAACCAAGGGGTTAATGAGTATTGCTATTATGTTATGGTAAATGAAAATTTGGTTGGAAATGCGGGTGGCATTAGGTCATGTATAGGTATGGGATGCCTACGACTTCTCGAATATGAGAAAAAGGATGCTGTTAGAAAGCAATTGTCATTGGGAACCAGGATATGGTCAGCTTGTGTGAAATTATGGTATGTGAGGCGAAGATGATTGAAATGGTACTAAGAAATGGTATAGGTGACCAAATGAAAGTTAAGAAACGGTAAAGGGTTGATGTGACCATAAGGGAATGTGAGAACTTGGGGAAATTTGAAAAGGCTTGAAATTTTGGAAATATGGACGATTGTTAAGGAAACATTAATGGGTGTAACCGGAAGTGATAAGTCGAGAATGAGATCTCGAGGGTAGGGAATCTGTTAATTGGAAAAAGTATGGTTGACTTTAGGCAAAAGTCAAGTTTTGTCAACATATGATTAGTTGACTTGGTTAAGGATGGGTTTTGACTTTCGTTTCGAATGACTCGCAATGATAGTAGTATAATGTATTAGTTGTGTGTATGAGAAAGAGGTAATGACGTAATTAAAAGAGTTATAGACAAATTATGTCACTTTGACCCGTTGGGCGTTTTCAAGTCGAATTTGGGAATTGGGTATCTAATGGTTGATAAATTATAATTAGAGGTCGATGGTAAAGGAAATTGTTAAAGTGTAGTGACTTTGTTCGTAAGTCAAGGATTAGACGAGGTTGGAATGTGGTAACTTGGTCGAAGCTAGACTTTGACATTGGTGTTGGTCAATTAGTTGATTATTATGCGTGGGTCATGTCATTTCTATATGTATAAGATGATTGGTTAAAGGATTGAAAGTCTTGTGGTCAAAATTGTGCAAGTTTGGCCCATTTGGGCACTAAAGGCTTAAGATTGATTTTTGACCGTTTGGATCTAACGGGATTAATTGAATGTTTACATACATATTGTTGACTAATTCGGGATGAGAAAAGGTTGACGGTAATAACCGCGGGAGAATGAGAATGGATACTCGGTAGAATGTAAATTGGAATTTCTTTTGAGTGATTCCGAGGACGGAATCCTTTTAAGGGGAAGATAGTTGTAACGACCCGAAATTTGTAAATAAATAAATTGGATAAAAATATGATAAATAAGGATAAATCGTTTAAAGAACGTAGGAATTGGTTTCGTGTCGTTTGGACACCGTATGAGAAAGTTATGGGCGAAACCGGGTCGAGACAAAGATGAAAAAGTGCAGCCCAGCTGCCTAAAGGAGTTCGCGTCGCGAACTAAGGATGGCGATCGCGAACTAGCTCCAGGGAGTTTGGCCTTTTATCGCGAAGAAGTTCACGTCCGATTAACGATCGCGATCTATGAAAATCGCATAGTTAGCGACGCGAACTATTGTTCGCGTCGTGAACTATTGTCGTGCAGCATTAAAATCGGGTTGGAGCTCATTTGATGAAATAGAAAACCCTAGTTCTTCCTTTTGGCGATTTTGGAGCTCAAGTGCAGATCTTGGTTGATTTCTTCTCAAATCTTTGTTAGATTTCACTCCTAGTCGAAGATTAAAGGTATATCTTCACTCTTTGATCTTTGTAGCTTAAGATCTATGTATTTGGGTGTATGGCTTTGAAACCCTAGCTCTTTGGGTTATGGGTTATGGTGATATAAGTGTTGTATACACTTAATAGATGGTGTATTAACAAGGGAAACAAGTGTATGATTCTGATTTGTAAGAATCTTAAGGGTTGGTTAAACCTAGGGTTTGGTAAATCACCATATTTGGGGGAAATGGATTGTTGGGTGTTATTTAGAGATAGATGAACACATTGTTAGTAGATTGTAATGTTGATCATATTGTGATAATTGTATTAGGCTTTTGGTGAAGTCTTGGGAAGTTGATTGGTTTGTGAAGCAAGAGATTGGGTGTCAAGAACACGATTTGAGCATCATATTGCTAAGGTGAGTACGTGTGGAATTTACTGAGTACATAGCCCTGTTAAATATTTTCATTACTTGTGTTATGGTCTATTTGCTTAATTGTGTAGACTAGTAGTTGATAGTTAGTTATACCTATGATAGTATTGAACTAACTTGATGATGATGAAAGTGCTAGCAAAGAGCTAGATTTGCATAACCATAGGGTTATGATGAGATTGAGATGATGTGATGATACGGGCTACTCCCGATCATGAGTTGTGGATTGAGGGGCAGTTGGGCGTATTCCCATCGACCCTTCCACGTTAGTTATGCGATGTCACGGGATACTCCCGGTCATGAGGTGTGGAGTGAGGGGCAGTTGGGTGAATTCCCATGTGAATTCCCATCGACTCATCCACGTTAGTTATGCGATGTCACGGGATACTCCCGGTCATGAGGTGTGGAGTGAGGGGCAGTTGGGTGAATTCCCATGTGAATTCCCATCGACTCATCCACGTTAGTTATGCGATGTCACGGGATACTCCCGGTCATGAGGTGTGGAGTGAGGGGCAGTTGGGGTGAATTCCCATCGACTCATCCACGTTAGTTGTGATTGCTAGGTAAGCAAGTTTGATAGGGTCACACTAATGTGACTAGACTGGATAGTTGGATATATATATATGTATATTGATTGGTTATATGAATTGTGACATTCATTTTATTATCGGGTCTAAACCCATGTAGCTCACGAGACGTTTTTTGTCTCACGTACTCCTTGTTTGTTTTGCTATGTACTCAGGTTCGGGATCGAAGGTTTAGGTACGCATGGATAGAGATGCGGGGCCTAGAATAGAAGAACTTTAGATTGGATTTATGCTTAGCTTTGGTTTTGATCTATTTTGTAACACCAAACTTTATACTCTGATTTTCATACTAAAGGTTTTTTGTAAATCCATATTTTGGAATAGTTCTTCTATTTATGAAAAATGTTTTATTTTGGCCACTATTTGGCATTAAAATTTGAGGTGTTACAATAGGTTAATGTGTTAATGGGCTAGGCTTGGATTAAATATATGGGCTAAATTAGTAGCTTATTTTATTTTCAAGCCCACTTATCTCTTACAAATATATATATATATATATATATATATATATATATATATATATATATATATATATATATATATATATATATATATATATATATATATATATATATATATATATATATATATATATATATTAATTCGATTTATAATTATATTGCGGAAAATAATTTTCTATTTTTATTTTCAGGTTTTTGATTTGACAAATAAAAATGTCATTTTTTACTGAAAATAACTCAAATGGTGTTGAATTTTCCACTCTAATCAGGTAAAATAGTAACACGTTTTATTTTGTTTATTATCGTACATATTTCATAAAATAATATTGTCATAAATTCAAATAACTTTAGTTGTAGATCTTTCAATCTCATGAAGATTTAAAAAATTGGGCGCAAACTCAGGTGCGCGCACTTGGTTATGTCATAGTAACTAAAAGGTCATTCACGAATAGAAGTAGTTATATCTCACTTATATGTGATCTTGGTGGTGAATATATTCCGAATGAATCAAGTAAAAATTCCACTACAAGAAAAATTGATTGTCCATTCCTATTACAAGGAAAATATTCACATACATATAATGGTTGGTTGATTAGTGTAGTATGTGATGAACATAATCATCTTCATGCACAACATATGGAAGGGCATCCGTATGCAAGATGGTTAACCAAAGATGAATATCGATTGGTTAAAGATCTGACAGAGAAAAATGTGCCACCACGTGACATTCTGTCAATATTGAAGGCACAAAATGAAAATAATGTGTCAACACTTAAAGACATATATAACGCATAATATAAAATTCGCAAGGCGTTAAAAGTTGGAAAGAGCACAATGGAATTGGCTCTCATGAAAGCAAGTACAATATGCCTTGTTGAGATTGTCGGTGTAACTTTTACAGGAAAGACATTTTGCATAGCTTTTGCATTTATAAGTGAAGAAAAGATGAACAACTATAAGTGGGTATTAGAGTGCTTAAAGTTGACATTAGATTAATGTATGCTTCCACGTGTTATAATTACTGACAGAGAGTTGGCTCTCATGAAAGCATGCGAAATAGTTTTTCCGAATGCTACTCGATTACTTTGTGGATGGCACATTAGCCAAAATATTTTAAAAAAATGCAGGCCAATAATTAGGAGGCAACAAGATTGGGACTCTTTTCTTTCAGCGTGGAAGTTGCTAGAAGATTCTCCAACTCATATATCGTACATGGAGAACTTAAGCAACTTCAATTTGTATTGAGCAAATATCCACGTAATGTTATATTTTATTTTATTATTTTTAAATAGTGTAATTTTATATATTTCATATTCTCATTTAACTTTCAGGTGTTTTAAGTTATGTGGATGCCCAATGGTTGAATAATTACAAGGAAATGTATGTGTCTGCATGGAGTGATCAATCTCTCAACTTTGGCAATCGCACAACCAACAGGGTTGAGAGCCAACACACCAAATTAAAAAAGTATTTGAATTCCAAGAAATATTCCCTAGATCAATTTGTAGGGAATATTAATCAAATCGTGTAGTCTCAAGTTACAGCAATAAATGAAAGTTTTGAAAGAAGTCGAATTAATCGTTATCATCAACATAACATATCTTGTTTCAGCTTATTACAGGGGTTCGTTTCAAATAAAGCTCTAGATATGATTTTAGAAGAACTGCATCGATTGAATGATCTCGAGTTAGATTACTCAACATGTGGTTGTCAACTTCGTACGAGTTGTGGGCTACCATGTGCCTGTGTACTTTTAGCGTACTTATATTCGGCCATTCCTCTGGATTCGATTGATATCTTCTGGAGGACACTAGATGTTTCATGGTCAACACCATTGGAACATGAATATATTCAACGTGATGATCAATTAAATACATTCAAAGAAGAGTTTAACAATCAGTCCAACCCTGTAAAGAAGAGTTTCTTAAAAAAACTAGGTGATATAATCAACCCAAGACCACAAATTAGAGAACCTGTTATTAAAGAAAATAACTGTGGACGACCATCCTTGAAGAAACAAAAGAAAAAGAAGTGTGTCGATTTTAAAATTCAAGATCCTGGTCAAGGTAGTTGTTCAACTAGGCTTTTTGGGGTAGATTTGAGTAATGAAACAGCGAGACATATTTCATACTCGAACCATGAAACATATGCATTCAACTTGTCCGCGCATGTAAACGAAGAACCCGCGAGACATAGTTCGTATGTCTGTCAGTTATTTAAGAGAGACGGTTCAGAAAGATTTTTGGAACAACTTCCAGAAATTTTCCACCCTTATCTTACAGGTTTAGTAAATGTAATAGGTGACGGAAATTGCGGATTTCGATCCATTGCAGTCAGTCTTGGTCTATCACAAAATCAGTGGCCTCGAATTCAGTCAGACTTAGTACATGAGTTAGATTCTAACCAACAAAGATACATATACATATTTGGAACCGCAGGTTACAAAGAACTCCATGAAACCGTACGATCGGCTGGAAGATGGATGGCAATGCCAGACACGGGTTTGATTATTGCTTCTGCATACAACAGAGTTGTAATATATTTAGCTAATGGAAGAAATACCGGAGCATGTACTACAATTTTTTCCGCTTTGGTCTAGTCCACCAGAATCAGGGCCAAATGAGATAATTGTCATTGCTCATGTTGATGGAAATCATTACATTAAGGTAGAATTACGTGAAGGTTGTCCTTTGCCGATAACACATCCACTTTGGAGGGCATATAAAAAAGCGGCATTGCATCTGGTTGGGAATACTCATATGTTAGTCGTCAAGAAGATTTTTACAGATATTATAATAATTCCGAACCTGTTTTTATGTAATGTTTTTTATGTTAATTGTATTTTATTAGTGTATGAATATTTTAAGTTTTCATTACTTTTTATATAAAATGAAAAAATAAATAAATAAATATGTCATTTTTATTTACTAGAAAAGGTAAAGAAAAAAGATTAAAAACAAAAAACAAAAAACAAAAAGCTAACTCTTCCAATAATTATCAGTAATCATCATTATTACTCTTCCAATCATTATTACTCTTCCAATCATTAATTAAATCCACTTTGAAGTGAATTTAGAGGGGGCCTTAATTTATTACTTATAAGGTTCATTTAGTAGGACCCAATTAATAAACGGTAAACATATCATCCATAATGAGAAAACACCACCAAAATAAGCAGGAAAATCCTATAAATGAACTGATAATAATAGTGCCAATTATGGTGATTAACTATTGAGATAACCTATTACTAACCATATGCACATATCATCCTTCTAATTTAAGCGGATATTCAACATCATTCTTGTCCTACATACCAGCCTACAACAGTAATCGTCAAAAGTTAAATGAAATCAACATTCAAATAATTAAATTGAAATGAAACAAACACTAATAAGTAATAACTACAATAATTGGAATAATTTAAAGTTTAAACCACATGTGGAATGTAAAGTTTAAACCAACAAACCACCTAGCCAGCTGGCTTTATTCACATACAAATAAGGGTGCGTTCAGTTCCAGTATCAGAGTGTAACCGCTAAACCTGAAGACCGAAAATCTGGAAAATCGAGAACGGAAAAAGCAGACAATTTATCAGTTCTAGTTCTGGTCGGTTCGGGTAATTTCTGGGTTTAAAACGGGTAAAACCGAATTCAAAACTTACGTTGACCTGCAATTTTAATGAAACAAATCCAAAAAACCGGTAGAATGTTCATTCTTTTTAGCTTAACTTAATATTTTGGTACTTTACTAATCAAATATAATATAATTAATATACAATTACCTTAGACTACCCGGAATGGGTGACCAAATTAAGTTTGGTCACCCCTGTCACCTCTGCGCCACATCAGCTTTCTCTCTCCTGATCAAACACATGATCAGACAGCGACCAAATGCCCGTAATGGGTGACCGATCGAATTTTTTTTTTAATATTTCATTAATAATTAAAACATTACATTAAAAATAACTAAAAAACATTATAAAAAAAAAACTAGTGGTGGGGATGTCGATTCCAAATGTGTTCCACCGAATTAGATCTAAGATTTAGATGAGTTTGTTGATTATTGATCTCCCTGATAACTTCTAATACTTCTTTATGTGATCGTACGGGGTCAGCTTCACTATGTCGCTCTTCCGGATGAAAGTCGGGAGATATCGCCCTGCCTTTATCTTTGATAATCATATTATGTAATATGATACAAGTGTACATTATATCCCTTATTTTGTTAACATTTGGGGACCTTGCAACCGTTTTTATTATACCCCACTTTTTCTTCAGAACGCCAAATGCGCGTTTTACGTCTTTCCTTGCAGCTTCGTGTACTTTCTTGTAGTTCACCCGCTTAACATCATTCGCATTTGGGTGTGAAATAGACTTAATAAGAACAGACCATTCCGGATATATCCCGTCAGTAATATAATATCCCCATTTGTAAGACACCCCGTTTGCCAAAAAAGGTACCTCATGTGCTTTCCCGTCTTTGAGATCATTGAAAATATGGGATGCTCGTAACACGTTGATGTCGTTGTTCGACCCGGCGACACCAAAGAACGCGTGCCAAATCCACAAATCTTGTGAGGCAACCGCTTCAAGTAAAATGAATGGTTCGTTCTCGTGATCCCCTCTAATATATTGCCCACGGTAAGCATTTGGACATTGAGCCCAAGGCCAATCAGTACAATCAATGCTTCCTAGCATACCGGGAAACCCATGTTTCTCCTCATGAAAAGCATATAGCTTCGCCACATCAGTATGAGTAGGCTTTCGCAAAAACTCATCTCCATACAAGTGAATAACCCATTTACAGAACTCTGAGAGACTATCACGGCTAGTTTTCTCACCAATTTGTAAGTATTCGTCTAGAGCATCTGGTACGGTGCCGTATGCTAACTGACGAATTGCAGACATGCACCTCATTAGCGGAGAAGTACCTGGGTTCCCAACTGCATCGTAACGTTGCGCAAATATTGGGACGGTCTTAGTGAGATCGCGAACAATGCGTGTGAAAAGATCACGACTCATCCTGAAACGTTTGCGAAAATCTTGCTCGTATACATCGGATTTTCAGCGAAGTAAGCTGCCACGAGACGGTCATTCGCACCGCCACGGTCCCTATGCACGTATCTTCTAGGAGTTCTAGGGATAGTAGAACTGGAACCTTCAAGAAACACGGCTTCGTTTGTAAAAAACCAAGATGTATAATCATGTCCTCTTCCTCGTCGCCAAAAATGAAATTAGCGACATTCATTTCATCGTCGGAACTCATTTTTAAGATAGTGTGTGTGATGTGAGTAAGTATGAAGAAAAGAAATGAGAAGTGTGAAATTTTTTAGAAAAAGATTGGGTATTTATAAGGTAAAAAAAGGGGTAAAAATTAAGTTTGAAATGGGTGTTTTGGAGCCGTTGGAGGTGGGCTGCGAACGCTCAAATAGTCGACCGTTGGGCACGGTCGACGCGTCGACGTTGGGCCGGCGTAACGGGGGGGACGCGTCCGGGGGGGGGGGGGGGAGGTGGCAGTCGTAAACGATCGGTCGTGCGTTACGCTCAGTCTTATATACACAATTCTCATTCAGATTTTACTGTTCATTACAATTAGACTAAACGGAGTTTTAAATATCAGAGTTTAATTAGGTAGTGTGAGTGCCGTGAGGAAGGGAAAATAATAGTTAATAGCTAGCTGCAAAAACTAATGAGATTTATTTAGGTGGTGTGAGTGACGTTAGCAAAGGAAGGTTATAATTAAAATCTGATTCATTTGAATTTGCAAATATCTATTTTATGTGTGGGGGTATTGTCTAAATATACTATTTGCATATATATTTTTACTAGCTTCAAAGCCCGCCCGACTGGGCGGGCATGCTTCGAAAAATAAGAAGGAAAATACCAATAACAAAAAATTGAAGACATAAATATGGTGATCTATTATTGAAATGGTACACACAATTTAGAGACGAAATAAAACTTCTTTGTATACGACATTTGTGGTTGAGTAAGTGTAATTGTTATATTGGTCATCATTATCAAGTGATGAATGCTCGTACAATTTACAACAATGATGTGATGATATCTTTAATAAAACAGATAATAACTAATAAGATGATTTAAATGATTCTACCAACAATATCTTCTCACCATTTGGATCTGGATAGCTGACTATCATTTCCTAGACTTAAAAACACCCATTTACATCATGAATAAGGTATGATTAAGTAAAAAAAATGCAGCTATAATTCCTTTTACTTATAGAAAATGCCTTCGGGCAGCCCATGTTGATATCTATAGCTGGAAGAAATGCCAAAACAATCTCTTGTAAAGTTTTTCCTTTAGTTTCCACCACATTATTTCTCACCAAAAAAATCCCACCGAACAAAACCAGAAAATTGACTAAACTAACACAACCAGAAAACTGTTAAAACCCAACTGGTTCCTTACCAGGTAACTTCAAAATCTTGTAATATTCCACAATTGAAGAAGCTTCAGTCACCACCATTAAAGAACACATACTAAACACCATCAAATCGAAGATTTACCCCTTTTGTGAGTTGAAAAATAAACAATAATGCAACATACGATTAAGTGAATAGCATGTATGACCTGTATCAAAACTTTATATTTCCATGACATTAGCCCATATGATACATATTCTAATTCAAGTTCTCCTGTAGTGTAAGTGTAAAATTACCATTGAATTTAAAAAACACATTAAAAACTATAAATGATTGAATTTAGCAGATTGATTTTAGTCAAGTTACCTGAAAAACTTTGTGCATGGCTTCGAATTGCTTCATAGACCAGATTGAAATGTTTCCATTAGGTGATGTAACCTGCACAAACCATAATTAAAATTTCCAAATATATAAACGGTGAAGGTGGGCATATGAGTGGTTAGGCAGTTTGGGCGGGTCAGGTAACATGTCAAAACAGACCGGGTCGAAAAGGAAATTGTTTTGTTCGTTAACTACCACTACAAAAAAAAAATGTTTAATCCCAATCCCAAAATTTGATGCCCCAACATATTTAATAATGAGACGCAACACCTTAAACACCATATACCATTTTACACTTGAGATAATTCCGTATTATAATGGATAAATTAGTAGCAAGATTCACCTTAACTTCAGAATGGAGTTATACAACTTCTACATTTACTCCATCTTTGGCTCCAGGTTAGCCTCTTTAAGTGCAGACTAAATAATAATAGAACTATTTTTATGCGTTCTAAATAAACCAATAATAAGAGGCGATATATTTGACTATTGAAAGTAACTGATTTTTTGCTTCTAGCAATTTAACCATCATCTCTTTGGGGCAAATGCAGTTTCCTTCCTATAACACAATAAAAATTCACAAATTATGGCATGACTAATGTTATGCAAAAAGCAACAGTTTAACAGAAATAAGATGCTTTTTTAGGAAATATATTTATTAATTAAGAATTAACCTGGTTAACAATTTTGCTTCCAAAGATATTTCTTCAGCACAAGAAGCCACCTAAATATTAAGTTAAAATATTAGAAATGGTAAATTATGGAAGAGTCACTTAGCAGGGACACAAACATATAAACTTTATACGTTTCTCACTATAATCCAAAATCACACAATTTATTGACCAGAAAGAGAAGAATAAAAAATAATGACAGTAAATAAGAAAGTGAAAAGAAAACAACATAAAGGGATGGATAAGATAACTCTAACCTGATTAATTAGTCAAAATTTGTTGCTGACTTCATGATTCAAAATAAGGAATAAGGGGGTGTTTGGGAAAACTTATGTAAAGGGGCTTATGGCTTGTAAAAGGGCTTATCCCGTTTAAAGGGATTATTATGGCTTATATAAGCTCATAAGCCATAAGCTCCTTTCAATAAGCTTTCCCAAACACCCCCTAAGTTTTGTCTACTGAATAAAACTAATAGAAATTCATATATTCTGTAAGGAAGCTGATTCTGAAGCTTAAATTTTCATACATAACTACATCTCTGATAGTATCATAGATTTTAAAATCCACGGGCTAAATGAATTTCTTGATTTTCTTGCTCCATCATACTCTACACTTTCCATTACAATCGCAAAACAAAAGCATCACAAAACGGTAAAAGTATATCACAAATTACTTAGTCCTCCCGGAATTGTGTAAACCTGCTATCGATATGCAGAAGTAGCACAACAGTAAAATAGAAGATGATAAAATAAAAACAAAACCATTTCCAGATCTGCATATGCTAAATTGATAAAATAAAAACTGCTAATTCCATTTATCTTGATCTTGTGGTTATATAAACTGTCCTGAAAATACACATATTAGCGTTATAACTTGCAGACGGATTTTATTAGAAGCTTTTGAAATTTTGTGACGACCACATACCTAACTTGTGGAGTTGATTTATTTTCTCTTTGATCGTCTTTTACAAATGACCTATCATCACATCACAGGAAAACATACTTATATCTCATAAAAGGTGAAATCAAGAAATTCATAATAGATAATTAATTATTCAAGATTGAACTGACATATTAATAATTAATCGTAACAAATGACAAATTTTGAATGCTACTGGTAACTCATTAAAGAAAAAAATCAATAAAATCCAATAACGAATGACATATTAGAACCAAATCAAGAAATTCACTATAGATAATTGTTTTTTTGTGTTTGTGAAGAAAAATAGGTCTAAGAACATGAAGCAACTTCGAGAATCAAGTTTTTTTATATTACCTTATTCCTTGATTCTCATAGTAGGGAATCAAGTTTTCTGGAAAGCATAAATAGAAACAACCCAAAATATATACACAACTATCAGAATAACAATTAATTCTGCAGCTGTAACAACCCCAAACAGCCCATATACAATACGCAAAATGTCCACAATCTGAAACTTGTGTTCTCCGGTTTCTTATTCCTACAAAAAAGTAACTATTCAAAATTCCTAATTATTTAAGGAATTAAAAAATTGGGTAAATTAGTAACTTACTCTTGCAGCTAACTCTGAAGGCTGCAAGTGTAAAATTGAATGCGAGTATAAATAACTAACTTATTCATGAAGTGTAAAAATGAAGGCTGCAAGTGTAAAAACTTGAATGTCGTATTGCTACTGCACTTTCTGAGTATAGTTAATTAACCTAATACATGAAGTGTACAATGTAGTATAGTTTGAGACAATAGGGTGCAATTGCAGATGATTCCACCATAAATTGAGATGCATTCTAGTCATTAAGGTATTGAAAAAATTATGTTTGCATTATGTACAAATTAGTAAAAAGCTCTGTTAAAATATTATATTTGTAATAATTAAAAATCAGTGCAAATACAACATTGCAGCCTAAAATTGAGATGCAGTTATTGCAATTATTCCAAACCCTAAAATTGCATGAATTAGGCTGGTCATTAGGGCATTAAAAGGTTTATGTAGAATATTACTGCAATTGATGCATTATAATAATGCCCTAATTCATGAAGTATGTAAATGCAAATAGCATTATGTAGAATATGTATGTTGACTTTTATGGTCAAAGAAACTGCATTCTATCTAAATTAGGGTTGTTGCCAAAATATTTGTAAAAAATATTTATAAAACACTGTGGCTGCATTTAGGCTGCCTTCAAAAATTTGTTTTTGCCTTATGTCAAAATTTTATTTGCATTTTAAATGTAATAAATTTAATGTATTATACACTGCATCCTAAAGCTAAAAAAAACTGTAAATCCAAATTGAAAACAGAAGTGTTGAACTTCTCATACCGGTTTGAAGGTGGCTTGATGCTGCATGCGGATGTTTGAAATCGGGTGCTACTGCTGTAAAAAAAAGTGTTGACACCGGTATAATGATAGAGTTATATAAAGGTTTTTTTTGTGTTTGTGAAGAAAAATAGGTCTAAGAACAGGAAGCAACTTACTTGTCAAAATCAGAGGGTTGATTCAAAGAGGGGACTTTCCTTCAGAACTCATTGAAATAGAAGTCGATGAAATACTTTGCAATTGTAAACATGATTCGAAATTAGAGACGACGAAAAAGTCTGATTAAGTTTTGAAATTCAGATTTCCATATCGAACCCCGACATCGAAGTTCACAGAAAATTAGAAAATGTAGATATATGTATGTACGTATGTATGGTGGAATAAATATTAGGTGTAATTAACCGACTTATGACTGGAAGATCCATCTCAAGTCCAACATGCTCCAGAAGCTTAAATCCATCCATGTCAGGCATGTTTACATCACTAATTACAATGTCAAATCCATCTTTTCTTTCACGAAGCTGATACAGAGTTTCTATAGCTAGTCCACATGTGGTAACTGATGCAAAAAACAATAATTTTGAATAATTTAATGATGTTTAACAAATTTGATGAACTTTCTAGTGATTAAAAATGCAATAGATTGCTAACTTTGTGAAACTGTGTTGCAATTAGTGTTTCAATAACTTTTCTAATAACATCTATAATCTCAAAGCTTACTACAAGTTGTTAATTTGCAAATTCAGTTGGCTGATACACCGATTCATGACCTCTCTAATAACATCTATGATCTCATAGCTTACCCTAAATCGAAGTATACACCCAAACCATAGCTTCAATGACAGTTAATAATCAAAAAAATTGGACCTGTACTTATGACGTCACTGATTATAATGACATCTAGTTAAACAAACAAATTAACTATCAATCAAATTCACTCAAGCACGCTTGCATACGTGAGCTAAAAGTGAAATCAAATGGAGAAACAATTAGCGGTAAAATAATAACCTCATAAGAGCACTTCTTAAGCATCTTCTCGAGAATTTTCAACCAAGTAGGATCACAACTTGTGGGTCCACTTAGACCATTTTAGTAATCTTTGACATTTCGTCGAACAGGTGGTGGGCAATACCAAATTGAAGACTTCAACAGATAAATTTGAGATGAAAATACTCAAATCCTTTACAATATTGCATATCCACAAGCATATATAGGTATACTACAACATATAAAGAAACAAAAAGATGAAAGAAAACGTTTAATGCCGATTCAATAGACGAAAATTACCTGAATCATGGTTGTTCGTCAGTGGCCATCTCAAATTGGCTTTAGAGTCAATCTCCTTATCTGCAAGAGACTCGCAAATGACTCACAAATAATAATAAAAAGAAATGGAAAATCATTATCCGCTTGATTATTCCTGTTGGGATGCAGTCGAATGAAATCTGGGATGCAGTCGATATTCATGGGCATATGAAGATTGGGATGCAGTCGAATAATCCTTAGGATGTGTATGCCAGGGATTGAGGCGAGAGACGTGGATAATGAGTATTCACGGGAGATGTTGACGTTGATTAGCGGCGAGAGGTAGAAGAAGCAGAGCTGCGAGAGAAGTGGAATGAAATGTCTGTGGTTTAACCCTAACGCAAATGACTCACAAAATCGTGGACGAATGATTGAATTACACGTGGATTAATGGACCAATCACAAAGCTGCAAAGTGCTGAGTCGTCGAATCAAAATCGGATGTACCTGCATATATAGGGGAAGATTTGTCTAAATTTCTATTTGCATATATTTTTAACTTTTCCAAATTAACAATAAGGTTTCTGTTATTACATAAATTGCAGTCATGTTGACTATGAAAGTCAAAACATGAATCCTAATTGATTCAGAATAGAAAGTCATGGTCAAATTAGTCAACATGGTTGATTGTCAATATCTAAAAATATGTTAGGCTTACGCTTAAAACATGTCATCTTAACAAAACCGTTAAGATCTGAACTCAAGCATGAAAGATCTGAACCCCAAATTGTTCATTAATTAGTAGGATTTAACTAACATTACTTATTTTGACTTTGAGGTCAAACATTTAAACGGACGCTCACATAAAACATTAATATGAATTCATATAAAGAAATCCCACAAAAATGGTTTCGTCGCATGAAAATGGTCTGTGTAACATCCTGAGACCCGGCCTATTATTTTATTACTTTTGGTAAATAATATTTTATTATTTAATATTTTTATAATTTTATTAATTTGTTTAAATTTAATTGTATTTTAACCAAGGGGTTAAAATTAGTGAAAACTGCAATGTTTTGATTAATTAGTGATATTAATATATCCAGATTCCCTTTTGAACCAAGGTTTCAAATATATTTTCGTTGTGTAAATCAGAGTTCGTTTAGGCATTAAAATTAATCAGTGTATAATTAGATAGCAGGTATTTTACACTGTGTTTAAATGAAATTGGGACTTCTTTCATTTGTGTGCCACGTTTCCAAGAGGTGTCACAAAACCTCTTTTTCTTCCCTGGTTCATATCGCCAACACACACACACAACACACATTCACTTTGAAACTTTATTTGGAGAAACCGAAGATTAAAGCTTAATTCATCATCTATCATTTATGTGATTTCGAAAATGAAGAAATCAATAGGTAAGTTTTCATCTTTTAGTTGTGTTCTTGAAGTTTTTATCTAGGGTTTAAGAGTTTTAGTGGGTTTCTTGCATAAAATGTTAAATTGGTGAATCCATTGGTTTTGAATGATGTTTATGCTTGATTTTCTTGTACAAGATGTTTAATTGTTGTGTGAAACCTTGGTTTGGAGGAAAGTTCACAAGCTCCTCCAATGGAGTCTTGAGGAAGATGACACTAAAATCTCAAAATTGTAAATTGGTGACTTTAGGTTCAAGGATGTATATTTTAGGTTAAAATGACATGTTAGATACAATATATATGATTGGTGATGAATGATTACTTGAATTGATGAAGTTTCTATGATTTAGGTAATGTTTGGATGAGTTTTTGGTAAAAACCCGTAGGCACCAAAAAAAGACAGTTTTTGGCCAAATTTTGATGACTTTGTAAAAATCATATAAAATTAACCGTATCTCCGTTTTGGGCGTGCGACCAGTCGTTTCGAAGGTCTATGAGTCTACTGTAATTATATATTATTTTCCTGGATTGAAATGATAAGAAAAGTACTCAGAATACTGAGTTAGTAACAGGTGGTCGAATATGTCTTTTTCGGGTCAACTTGTATTGATAATTGTTGGGTGTTTCAAAGTATAACTAGTTAACATGAAGTTTATTATAAAATGATGTTTAGATCTTAATTGATGTATTGGTTAAGGATTTGGGGAGTATTAGGATAAATTGTTCGGTTTTGACCCGTTTGTGTATTATGTGTCAAATTGGTGAAATATAACTTTTGACTTGGTAATTGTTTGGCAATCTTGTAGTTAAATAAGTTGACCATATGAGAACTTTTATATGCATCTTAACATGTTTGAAATGGAAGTGTTGTTGATGAGAAATATTAGTTTTGGAACTTATATTGACTATTGTTATTATTTGGCGATTTCAAGTTACTAATTCGGTATTCATTTTTGTACAGGAAGTGGGGAGCAAACTCAGTGATATAAGATAACTGAGTTTGGATGGATTGCGGTGCTAAGGTGAGTGGATTTAGCCTTCAATCTATATGTGTACAATTTGGGTAGAAATTGCATACTTGTGGAAAAATGCAGGATTTTGGTATTTGCACTGACTCGCTATGCAAGTCTTGAGATTAGAGATGCTAGTTTTTTGTTGAGTTTGGGCAGAGATATTTCGAGATCTCTAATTTTTAGATTAGCAATGCGAGTTTCCTGTTTAGCATTGCTAACTCTGAAATTAGCTATTCTAATTCCCACTTTGACGCGAACTTTGCCTGGTGCAGAATCCAGTTGTGATTTTTATGGTTTACTTCTTAATGCCTAGTTGATTGTGGTAGTTTTGAGTAAGTGGATATGTGCACATAGATTAAGATTAAGGATAGCCTGGTGGTTAGGGGCTGGTTATTAAGATTAGGGGACAGCCTGGTGGTTAGGGGCTGGGCATCGTTAGCTATTGGCGATAGTATTAAAACTTCTTTTGCATTCGTTGTATAAGGGGACTTAATACTATGCCAAGTAGCTTAGGGCTTCCGGTAAACCTTGTGGCAAAAAGGTTACGGTTCTGCAGTACCGCCGGTCCTCTAGGATTCTTGATTAGACCTTTAGAAGTTGTGGTTATCGTTTGTGTGGCATTGCGGTTTATTGTGTTAGAAAGTGTGAATTTATACCGGTTGTTATATTATATATTGTTCGATTAAGTTCATTCACTTAGCTGTTAGCTAATCCCTCCCTCGTTGACTCTTTTGCAGGTTCGGTTGACGGGCGGGTCAAGGGGTGCTTGTTAGGAATGGTTGACCAATGGTTGCTCTGATAGTATTTTGTATTCGAGCCGTTTTTACAGTAACACGTTAATCCGTTTTGAGGTGTTGATTAACATTATGTTGAAGTTGAATTTTCTAAAATGACTTAACTTAATAGGGTTTGAATATTACGCTTCCGTTATTTAAAAAAATAAAAAAAATAAAAAAATAAAAAAACTCGGCTTAAAATTTGCGGTGTTACAGTCTGGTCGCACAAAAAGTGATTTGGTCGTACATCAGTCGCACAAAATATGGTCTGTTCGCACAAAAAGACATATATAGAACATGTTATTCACAAGTTATAAAAAAACATAAGATATATAATTTTACAAAAGTTAACTTTCCAAAATAGTGTTACTTAACATTACGGCTCGACATCAAAATCATTTCTTTAAGTGTTGGTCAATCATTCCTAATCTTAATCTCCAAAAGACGCATCCATCTACAACCTGTAAAAGATTCAACATAGTGGGGGATTAGCACGAAGCTAAGTGAATGAAAATATAACATTTTAAACTGTCTAAGTACAACAATCTCGATTCACAATCTTCACAAATTCACAACCTTTCCAGATTCACAATCTTTTACAGATTCACAAATAACGAGAGGTACGGCGGTTTTGCAGAACCTTACCACTGTTGTGGGCCTAACAACAGTTTACTGATAACCCTTTACTCATTAGCAATGGTAAAGCTTCCTTAAAACACAACGAATATGACAAGGTACAATTACCGTTATCTAATAGTAAACGAAAGCCCGGCCCCCTACAACCAGGCTGCCTCTATACATTTTCATGTGCACATATCATTTTCCATGTGAACATATCATTCAATTAATTAACACATAGCCAATTAATTATCATATACCATTAATACTGGTCCAGAAATAAGGGAGCAGTACTAACGGATCAACACTAACTAAATCAGCACTAACTGATCAGCACTAACGGGGTCAGGATGAACCACTTTCAATTGCAACCAAAACCATTGCAATTTAAACACTACAAAGGTTCTAAATCCACTCACCTTTGCCAAGTCTCTTTCCACTCAGTTGTCTAATATCACTGAGCCGCTTTTCCTTTTCCTGATAATCAAAACAATACCGAATTAGTACAAAACTTATCAAAATTGTACAAACTCTTTATACAACTTCAAATATTCAACTACTCACAACAATTACTATACTATTATCACTTTGACTCCATCAAAGTCAAAGTTCAATCAATAAAATTGCATTTAACATTTACCCTCATTTTAACCAAAACACCACATACTTGTTAACTAGCTATAACAATCAACTTATGCACAATGTTTTTCATATAATGAACAATTTACCACTTTTTACTTATTTGACTATTTTGACATAATTAAACATTCAAAGGCTTGAGTCAAATTTCAGTTTTTAACCGTAAGCTACAATTCTATTCATTTTTCCTTTTCTTTTGCTATTGTATGCACCAAAAGAAGTTAACCAAAACTTCATCTTTTATTTATTATATATATACACACATATGCACATAGTAGAAACCAAAAGAGGTAAATTTTAGTTTTCCTTTCCTTTTTGTCCTACACAGCAGGTAGCAACAACAAAGAAAAAGACATATTTCCTTTTTCTTTCTTGTGGTTGTACGCAGGTAGCAAGACCGAAAGCCAAAACCATATTTTTTTATATTAGTTCTTTTATTAAAAACAAAACCATTTCCCTTTTCTTATAGTTCTATATAGCTATCCTCAAGAAAACCAAAAATCATATTTCTTTATTATTCTTTCTCTTTTTTTCTTTGTGCTACGCAATAGCAGTGGACAGAACCAAAATATATATATTTCTTTTTAGTATTATACTGAAACAGATCATCAAACAAATAAGACAATCTTATCTTTTCTTTTTATTGTTATACGCAGGTTCCTAAACCAAATTAAAGCCCTACACTAAACAATTTCATATATTTCAAATTAAGTTTATATCCTACTTCAAACTCCATTAATGAGGTTCATATCCCTATCACAAAATAAACTAATTTTGCAGATTAATTCAATTAGTCATAAACCCCAATAAACCAAGGTTAAGCTTTTATCAAGAATTTAAGAACTACAAATCCTAATAAAGAAAATAAGGATTACGTAACAATCTCTTGCATAACTTCGAAATCTCCACAGAAGAATCTAGACTAGAATCCAAGAAAGATTAAAATTACACCTTCAATGTGTGTGGGTGTGTGTTAAAATCAATACAGAGGAAAAGGGTTAAACTTTTTCTAATTTTGCTAATGTCCTATACGTATACCACACGTGTAATACAAAGAATGAGCCAAATTTCATATAAATATAATATACTTGTGTGTCTCATTTGTATTTAATTCATTTAAAATACCAAACTAACTCCATTTTCAACAACGAAAATATATATGGAACTTTGATTCAAAAATGAATCTAATGATATAAAAATCATTAGAATACTTAAATGATTTAATTTCAACTAATTTTAACTCTTTGGTTAAAATATCACAGTTAATTCAATAAATTATATAAAAATCTTATAAATTCAAATAAATTAATAAATAACATTTATCACTTACCGAAAGTGATAAAACACCAGGTTGGGTTTAATGGTGTTACAAATCTACCTCCTTAAAAAGATTTCATCCTCGAAATCTGATTACAGTCAAACTAATCAATTAATAGTTTTTATCTTGATCTTAACTCATCCCATCAACCTAATATCCACACAATATTCTTATACCCACTTGATAACTCTAAATATTCCATCTACCTCAATTAGTATTCAACAAATTGTTTTAAAGTTTTGAACTCATTCAACACAACGTTGCTTTTGGAAGAGACTGAATTGAGGAAATCGAAATGGGTCGGAGGATATTGAACGATGCTCTGAGGACGATTGTTAATGCCGAGAAGAGAGGTTTTGCATCTGCTCAACTTCAACCCATCTCCAATGTCATTTCTTCTTTTCTCAATATCATGAAACAACGAGGTAATCAATCATCGAATCACTTTTTCATGTAATCTATTGTACTTGATTACGATTTGCAATTAGGGTTTAAAGACTTGCTTCTGTTGCCTAATCGAATAGGTTATTAAGTAAGATTACTTACTAATCGGATTGATTTTATTTCGCGTAAGCATGAGTTTTGGTTACATAGGATAAATCAAGTATCACACATCCTTCAATCAATCATTGATAGAAACTATGCTAGGTGAGTTTCGAATTTAGTACCATATTGTTCAATTGTTTTGGTTTTTGTTAGCATTAGATGAATACACACACATATTTCACATTAGAATCTCATCCCTGTTTTTTGACCCTGTTATTATGTATTTCATCATGCTGTTACTGAATCGAATAATCATAATTCCTAATCGTACTTAGTTATCTGTTTTTTGAACATATTTTTTGGTTGTGTATTTTGTTTTGAATTTCAGGGTATGTGAAGAATTTTGAAGTGTACGATCCTCAGAGAGTAGGGAAGATAAAGGTTGAATTGCTTGGAAGGATTAAAGATTGCAGAGCAATTACATACAGACAAGATATCAAAGCTCATGAAATTGAAAATTATAGACTGCGTACCCTTCCAACACAGCAGGTTTTGTCCTGTTTTCTAACATTTTCATATCAACTGTTGTAGTATTTGCCTACTATATACATCTGATTTTTATGTATAAAACTTGTTTTGTTACTAGTGGCCTGCATATTTGTTAAAGGTTTAGCTTAGAGGATTGATTTAGCTTTACATTTATTGGGTTAGGTTAGTTTGGATTGTGGAGCACACATGTTTAGATATTAGGGTTGATTCCACTAAATTATATAGCAATGGGCCTTTAAGTTGTAAATGACCCTCTGAATGATACACAACTGCCCAATCTGCATAAGAAAAGTGTATAGTTAATTAATTATAAACATCAACTTTGATAATTATTGTCATATTTAAATTTGCAAGTTAAGATATTTTTGTAATTTTTTTTTTTACCTGACTTATGGTTCCAATTTGTATGACGTTTATTTTATTTGATTGATGCAGTGGGGGTATGTGGTGATAACAACCCCGAATGGTGTACTGGATCATGAAGAAGCAATTCGACAAAATGTTGGTGGTCAGGTTTTGGGTTACTTTTATTGAATGTTTTGGATTCAGTTTTAAGTTCCTACTCATTTTTTAGTGTGAATCTTGAATGAAGAGACGAGTCGTGATTCCAATAATATGTGAATCAGTACAAGTGACAGAAAACACACAACTTAATTACCTCTTCTCACAATCATTTCATTTTTAATTCTAGCTATTATGACGTTTTTATCTTAAGTTGAATGCTGTGTTTCATTGGGTCAGGAACAGAGACATTACTAAACTTTTATTAATAAATTTTCATCAAAACTTGTTCTTTTTTTATTATATATAGTTAATCAATTAAAGGAATTAAGGAAGCTGGAACACACACTACCATTGTTTTCACCCGAAAAAAATATGATTTTCTGAACTGGGTCAAATGAGTTGGGGTTAAAACGGATTTTCCTTACAAATCATAATGGTGTTTACGGTGTCTATAAGTGGTTTTGTGGAGTTTCTAGACGTGTCTCCAGCATTGCGTTTTTTAGGAGTTTTTTTGGAACTTTATAATCTCTACCTCCTAATTTTATAAATTTTAACGTCGTTAAAAAAAGCTATTAAACGTTCTTGTATCAGAGGTTGTCATAAAACAAGATCAACAGACTACATTAGTTGGTGATAAGCTCTGAGATGTATAAATGAGTTACAATAATTGTTGTTTCAATCACAACCAATGAGCCATCATTTTTCAGTAAAACACAATCAATGAAAATTACCATTTTATCAATATAAATATATTGGATTTTTTATGGCATCTCTTGTAACCTAGTAAGACCAAGCATGCGACCTTGTATATTAATATTACTGATACAAAAATCTAGTATCTTGAAGGAATTGCTTTCTTAGACATCTACTTTAGGAACTCATGCATCGCTTTTGTCACCATATCATGAAATTTGTCAAGAATATTCCGAGGTTTAACATTATCAAGTATATGTGTTACTGAGGATCCCGCTTCTTACAGAGACGCATCATCTTCATATATAATCTTGATCCAACACGGCAACCACGTGTCGTGATAAATGATAATGTAAGATGTAAGATGTAAGAAATATCACATACATCCATTAAAGCAAAGACAACAACTTATTTTCAAGAGAATGTCATTCTCATAACTATCATTCATGAGTCATAAGAATTTGTCCTTATTAGTTAATGACCATAAAAATATTTGTAATAGTTAACACGTTGTATAGTTGGTATTAACGTAACTAAGTAAAGTTTAAGTTATAATTCATATATATAGAATTTGTCTTAGCCAGGTATAGAGATGTTGTGGTGTGGTTTTATATGTAGTGTCCACATACTTATTATATTCTTATGACTTTGCTGATCACAGTAGAAGATCATTCAAACTAAATCGAAGACGAAGTAGCAGAAAGAGTCGAAGATGAGTGAGCATTGTTTCTAGTGAGCTTTTTGTTTGGCATTCAAATTGTAATTTACAAGTTAGAGTCTCTTTCTTATTTGTATTCCACAATTAAAAGTGTATTAAGTTTTTATCTTAATCGTAATAATAAAACTCGATGGAGAAAAAAAGAAAATTATTATTTGAGTTGCACTCGAACTAGAAATCTAGAGGATTATACGTAGAGGCCTTAGGTCATTATTTAGCAAAACATCAATAATCCTAATCCTTTCAATTCTTTCCCTCTTTGTCGACTTTGGCCGAAAACCCCACAACCCCACCACATACACATACACACACACACACACACAATTGTAACCAACAAGTAGATTATAGGTTCCCTCTTGTAATCTAGATTATAGGTGGTCTGTTTGGTGTAATAACCCTATGTCTTGTTTTTTACTCTCTTTGTTGTTTTCTCCGCCTAGTGTCTTGCTAGTCACTTCATACAGAGGGTGGTGCCTTTCAATGTATTGGATAATATCTGAACTTACAAATTCACAAATTCATAGACATGGTTTGCGGTTCCACTTGCATCAATTTAGCTTAAAGTTGACAAAAGCAAAAACAATTAACATATCATATACAGTAAAATGTTAAAGTACACCAAACTTAAAGATAGAATATAGTATTTCAGCTGTAATCTAATAACTTAATAATAATTTTACCTAAATGCATATGGAATTTTATGAGCTAAAAGAGAATGATTGATACTCGACACAATCTATGGTCAAGTCAATAAGTAATGTTGATTGATGCAAGTGAGATTGCACTAAAATGGGTAAAAGGCTCATAATGGTTCTCGAAGGAGGATTTTCAATAGGAATGGAATCGGGTTCAGAACCGACCCGGATGGATCCGGGCCCGAAATACCCGAGATCCGCTTTAGGAGGATTAGTAGACCCGAGAACCGAACCGTTTTACAGAACACGGTTCCGGTTCGGTTCCGGGTTCGGTTCGGGT
Source organism: Calendula officinalis (assembly GCA_963853835.1). NCBI lineage: Eukaryota > Viridiplantae > Streptophyta > Magnoliopsida > Asterales > Asteraceae > Calendula > Calendula officinalis. Next base: position 85,586,558 of record OY970820.1, on the reverse strand, counting down.
AAATCGGGTTTAGACCCGATTGGAACCGAAATAGTATTTGGAGCCGTTTTTGGGTGACTGTATCAAATTTGTTTAGTTTATACACGTAATTTTATAATGATTTACAAATAACAATTGTTTAATTAATATGAATCCAACATTATTAATAGTATTATACCACAACAAATTCATATACATAGTTAATTAATTTCGGTTCGGGGTCTTAGACCCGATTTGTTCCATACCCGATGTACCCGGACTCGATTTACCCGTACCCGAAATACCCGACACCCGATTTCTTAAAAATATTGGACCCGATACCCGAACCGATTTTTAGTAATCCGGTTCCAAACGGTTCCGGTTCCGGATTTTCGGTTTTATATCACATCCCTAATTTTGTAAGTAACAAAATGCATCACTCTCATAAATACATGTTTACTTTTGCCTTAAGAGCTCATGAGATCGTTACAATCACAATCGGTGAACCTGCACATCTTTCAGCTACTTTAGTTTCTAAATGACATATATCCGAATTATCATGTGTGATGTTTGCCATTTTGCTAAATAAATTCCAAGAGTCCAACCAATTTAGATAATACATTTACATGAACACATCTTTGAGCATTCATCTCATCCCACACATCTTTGCTACGTGAAGTTAAGAACAATCTGCAACTAACAGTAGCATGTAATACAGTAGCAAATCAGCGCTTCTAGTCGGTTCCAGCCGATACAAATCGATCTTTCTATTCTTGGTTTTAGGCGGTTTGGCCCGGTTCTTGGACCGTGCACATGCCTAATTAGAAAGCAAATATGATCAAAGAATCACTATCCCTATTAACATATAATTAGATTTTCTTACACCGGCCAGTCAATTAAACTACGAAATTGGAAACCCGGATAAAAAAACACCGATCTATTCAATCATGCAAACATTTTGCATGTGCTTCGGATATGTTTGGTACGTCTTTTGAGCAAACATTGCATGAGTAGACTTAGGGAACATGCTGTATTGAAACCAAGAAACTAAAGCAAATTTAGTTATCACTTTGCAAATTTAGTTAAACTTTCATTCATCAATGATATATTTCTCGGTTTCATGTGTTATGTATATCACAACGTTTGTAATGGAAAAAAGGAACTCAAGCAAGGAGTTTATCAGGTTATCATCCTCAAGCAAAAGACTCAATAAACTAATATTAACAAAAATAAAAGCTAGTAAGAAACTAAGAACAAAGAATATGATTACTAAAATAGAGTTGTCCAAGGTGGTCCACCAAAATTTTAAAGTCCCAATAAGGAACAAATCCTAGCCATTCGATCAAAATGATCAAGATCAAATCACATGTGTTTCAAGTCACGACCACCAACGCTGGTCACCACCACCGACCACCGTTGGCCGCCACCTCCGGCCGCCGCTGCCCGCCGTCGATGGCCAGCGACAGTGGTGGTGGCTGACAGTGAAGGTGTTGGTGGTAATGATGTATTGAAACACATGTGATCGATTCACTAAAACACTGGTGTTCCAAAATACAAACGAGCATATTACTTCGAAGCACATGTGTTTCAAGTCACGAAACACATGTGCTTCACTAAAAACATGAGTTTCTAAAACACAGGGAAGCATACGAACTACGAAGCACATGTGTTTCATAAGGTGAAACACATGTGTTTAAAGTCACGAAACACATGTATTTCACTAAAAACATGAGTATCTAAAACACAGGAGAGCATACGAATTACGAAGCACAAGTGTTTCAAAAGGTGAAACACATGTGTTTCAAATCACGACCACCACCGCCGGTCACCACCACCGACCACCGCCGGCCGCCAGCCGCCGCCTCTGGCCGCCGGAGGTGGGTGGGGTATTGATGTATTGAATCACATGTGTTTGTAGTGGTGGTGGTGGTTTGAATCTTGATCTTGACCTTTGACTTTTTCTTGATCCAAGGACTATTAATTGTCCCTTGGGACTTGATAAAATTATTGTACTACCTTGAACAAACCACTACTAAAATCTTCCACCTATCTTCCACCTATATATGGAGCAAGGACATGAATTTCCTTTGATGACATGGATACGATGCAGCAAATGATATTGCTACTAAACAGTGACTCATCTGCTGACTCAAAGGGTATAATATTAAACTTCATGATACGCAACGTTTTGTTACTACGCATCATTCAGATTTGCTTCAGACAAAATACTTCAGCATCTAGAGCCGCTTTCCCCCATCACAACGTCAATTCGAACCTGCAAGAGTTTAGTTTTCTTCATTAGCTCATTCATCTGAGCAAACTCATCTTGAAGACCAAGAGCTGATTGACGGTTACGAACGCTTCGTGATTGTAATTCCGTGAGAAGTTCGACAGCATCAGATAAACCAGACTTGGCACGAAGGACTAAGCCCTCGTCAGAAAACCCCCTCGTAGGAAGAAACATGGGTAGGCTTCATAACTGGATGAACGATAGGAGGGGTGGAAGTGAGAGTGGCTTGCAGGATGGGTTCTTTCGTTTGTTTCCTCTTGGCAAGACTGGAGGGATCCGATAGGCTGCTAACAGATATTTCCTTGATAGATTCAGCAATGGTAGTACGAACTGTGCGAGCTGCAAACAGTAAGAAGGTTAGGCATAGCATTTGCAGATAAAACATATATATATGAAGAAGGGGAGCCTTACGAAGAAACGGGAAGTTCGGTAATGAAGATTGAGGTTTCGGAGGACGAGCAACAGATGCAACTTTTTCAATAGAAGATGATTGCAAATTTGAGCTGAATAATAAACTTTCAAATAGAGACACTGCAGATGATGCCGGTGGTTGTTTTGGTGGTTCAGAAGAAGACAAGACAGGCCCGGAAGACGTCACGGTGGGCATGGCTAAGGTTGCAGGTGCTGAGGAAGCCATAATCGGAGGATTAATAGGTGGACGAGTGGAACCAGTTTCCTCTCCTACAGGAAAGGGCAAATATGTAAATAAAGAAGTATCGGACATATCGAAAGCAAGTCGTACCTTCATTCTTCTTTCGTTTGGAAGGTGAAGAGGTTGATGTGTCACGTGACCTCTTTGAAAGGGTTCGAACAGACCGAACTTTGACAGGTTTGGAAAGCTCTGACTGCGAGTCTGGGATCATGGTATCTTCCATCCTGAAACCTAGCGATTCAGCAACAGGTGTAGAGATATCTGAAGTACCCTCAGCCTTATGCTCCAATGCGTCCGGAGTGCCTTCGGAACTAAGAGCAACTTCAGAAGGGGGAAGAAAGGGAGTTATATCTCCTTCGGTCACCGTTATGGATTCCCTGGAAGGTTTCTGCATTTTCAACCGTTGAAGTAAAGAAATATCCTTCCCGTCTACCTGCCAAATCAGACGAACTCGACGAATGAAGAAAGAAGGGCTTAGATCAGCCATCCCAATGAGATACTCGTCAGGATCTTCCCATTCCATCTCCAACCCTAGTATACTCTCAACCTGCTGGTTTTCAACATCAGTCAATTCAGGAGCAGCCTCAGAAGATCGTCCGGTTATGGGTCCCCACGAAAGGGAAATATCGTTAAAAGCCAGGCGATCAACATAGAAGAATCCGTATTTCCAATCACGGATGGAATCTTTTAACCCAGAGATTCGCTCGCTCCTGCCAGGTCGATGGGTGAATACAGTCCAGTCACCTCGACCGGTAACAACGTACAGATTACGGAACAACTTGGTAGAAAGAGGAATACCAAGAGCACGACTGGAAATTATAAAGCCGATAATCTTCCTGAAAGAGCTTGGAGCAAGCTATGCCAAATGAAGGCCAAGGTCTTGGAGTAGAACGAGGATAAAGTCATCAACAGGGAACCTCAATCCCCCTAGAAGAAACTGAAGATATACTGGTTCAAACCCTTCTGGAGCGGAACGAATGGTGTCGGAAGGACCGGGAAGAACAAGGCGATAACAGCGGTCGATACGATAATCATCATAGATCGCGTTCAGATCAGGGGTAGTGAGGTTGGTATATGTGTTAGCAGCAGTTCTTTGAACGGATTTCTCAGATTTCTCCTTAGGAGCCTTATCTTTCCTCATGGTTAAGAAGAGAATTTGAAAGAAAGAGTTTGTGAGAGAAGAAGATTGAAGTCAGTTTAGGAATATATGGGAGAAGGAAATGGGAATCAACAAACGAGTAAGAAGTATATATAGGGCAAGAATATAAAGGGACGGTTTCTCTGGGATTGGGCAGCGTTTGAAAATCCAACGGCCGGAAAATAGTAACGGTCACTTTCTCGAAGTGACAGGCGCCCAATAACCGTATAACAAGTTCAAACAACGTTTCAAAAATAACCTTCTTTGAACTTAGGGGACTTAATGAGGTATACCGCGTATACCTTCCTGACCAAGCAACTGAATGAAACCTCCCCGAACGGAAGGAGGATACGGACGCATAGGGGTCGATAATCCCAAGGGCCACAATCCAACCGTCATGCGGAAACTGCGGAAAGGGGGTATCGCAGGTACGATTGCATTAAATGCGACCAAGTCCCTAGGGCGGCTTTGGCGTAAAGCAAGGGTATTACCCTCCGGTTTAAAGCCTCCTACGGCGACCTAATATCCGTAGAGCTCAAAAGGGACCGGTCCGAAGAAGGTTGTCTTTCTTTCCCGCCTAAGGAAGACCGACTATAAATATGATCCTCTGGCGACCAGCGTGGATCATAAAACCTTCCGGTACATTTATTACTCGTATCATTTATTGCTAACACTTAATACAATCCTTACCGATCACGACCTCACGTCATATACATTCATATATACCGATTACTAACTTGAGCGTCGGAGCGTTCTCACGGGAAACCTCCCGGGGAACATCTGACTAAGAGTTGTTCTGTTGTTTCAGGATCCATAGAGAAGAAGAGCATCGTTTATCCTTCCAGAGGAATCCTGAACCAACACTTGTGAGATATGCCATCAGGTATGCAACTGCAATCACCGTCAAATATATTTTATTATTATTCTATGTTACATTTTAATGATAGCTACAGTTACTTTTAACCATTTAGTATTTGTTGATACGGGCAGCCTTACCAACCTGTGTATATTGCTCCTCCTCCCCGACAATGCTTGGAAGAGACAACCATAGACATCGTGTTTCTATTGATAATTAATGCCTTAAATATGATTAACTAAATTATCATAGTAATGAGCCAATTCTGTATGTGTGTCTTAAACAAACAGTGGATCATGGAAAATCTCGGAATCTGTGACAACCCTAAAATTTGGGTATTTAATTCGACATTTATTGTAACCCTAATAGTGTCCAAGAACCCTAAAATAATTTATAAAAACATTTACTCGCATTTATATTTAGCGAAAAACCCTAATATCATTTATAATAACAATTAGGGTGCATTTAAGTTTGGTAAAACCCTAGACGTCATGTCTCATCTATACACCTTTTCATTCAATGCATTAATCATTTGTGTTGCATCATTAGTCAGTTAGTCAACAAGTTGGTGACACAATTAAATTATTAATCAGGAAAAAAAAACATAATTTCTTTAATTCATAGTGAATATTTAACTTAACCAAAGTCAATTATTAGTACCGAAAACAACAATTAAATCTTTCGCATAATCTTAAACCACAAGTGATACACTCAGAATTAGATTAAACCCATCTAGTCACCATCCCAAATTCTCGGTTAAATACATAACACCCTCAAACTCGTTTAAATGCTATTTAATTTCTTTTATTAAATTGATATATTCTTAAATTGTATAGCAAATCATTATCAACCTACCAAACTTATTCTTAGCCTCCCAATTAAATTAAAAGCTATTGTGGACTTCTATCCCTAAAGGCTCTCTAATTTTGGATCCTAATTCATTCTTTTATTTATTTTAATATTCCTAAACATATTAACCAATGAGCAAACACTTTCTAAAACCCCATTTCCTTTTTCTCTTTTAAATCAGATTACCACCATGAGAAGGATCTCATCTCCCTCACTCAAATTACGAAAATTCCTTACTAATCATATTAATGGTATTTATTTTCTAAATTAATACTTGACAATAATAAGCAACCAATCACAATTAAGTCTTCCAAAACCCAGCTCTTTCTTCTCCCATTAAATCCCGTTACCACCCTCTCCTTTTGCTCATGGAAACAAGAATAAACCAGAAAATAGGAAGCCACGTCTCTTCTTCGTTATTACGGCTAGCGACAACCAAACTCCAGCCTCCCTCTTTTCTTTGATTTTACCGGAAACAAACCTACACCATCATCTTTCTCCATTGTGTGTTCCGGCAACAACATTCTTCCGGCGACACAAGTAAACCTCCGACAACACCATAACTTCCGGCGAGAATAATCCTTGGCGATTACCAGAGCTAAGCAATGATTTCCGGTTACACATAGAAGCTTCGACGATCAGACGCAACTTCCGTTGACACTTCGAATCCAACAACTCAGACTCGAGCTCCGACTGTCTCTCCCTCCCGTGATCTCTATCTCTCTCATATGGTATAACCTCTAAACTCTTAAAGATTTCTTTTATTTCACCGTGTGAGCGGTGTCTGAGTTTTGTTATCGGAATAGTGAGGCGCCGGCGGTAGCATTGTTGCTCCGGCGTGATCCGTTTCCTTTTTGACGTTTATCCCCGTCGTTGAATTCATATCAGGCTTCGGCCTAATGGCCAGCCTACACGAGCCCATCAAATCTATTAAAGCCCAAATCCAATTTTAATCAGAAACTTACTTTTGTTTCCTCAATATACCTAAGACTTAATATTTTAGCATATTAACTAAATATATTCAATTAAATATATTAAGTCGGTCACGAATTTTAAAATGAATTATAAAGAGTTATTTAAATTTAGTATAAGTATCCAGGGTACAAATGTCTAATTATTTCGTTCAAACGATAAATCTTTGGCCAAAGTTTATTTATCACAAACAAACGTATTTAAACCACAATATGCCAATTTAATAACGTCACCAACGTGTTGCTCATTTGTTGATATCTATGTGTTTAGGGCACTAGGAATCATTTGGTTGGAAATCATACATCATCATTTCATATTGTTAGCTTTGCATCAGGTGAGTCCACAGCCCCACTTTTTATTGTATTTTTATATACTATTTTACAACAGGGGTGAAAAACATACAAAAATCACTTTTGCTATTCATATTTTATTGTGATGATACACTACTCAGAATATGACATTCAGTCCTTTATGCTCGAACTAAGACAAGATGTAGTGACATTGGTAGATGTCTACATACTGTAACCATTAGCTAGTTGCGACTAGACCCTGGATATGCAGATAGTACTATCGACTGAGACTCACCCTCCCACATTTGTTTGATCAGTTTTAACGGTCTACCGAACCGTCATGGGAGTGCATATCTTAGATTCAGTAACATCATTTTGGAGTTGTAGTTTGGTTATGGGCTTAGGGTCGGCATTTTAACTCATGGGCCTTGCAAACCTTTGGGGATATCAGTTCATGTTAATTTTTAATATCCTTTCTAGGATATCAGATTACTATATTTTTAATATCCTTTTTATTAGGATATCAATTTACACATATTTTAATATCTTTTTGAGGATATCAATTTATACAATTTTATTAAATTATTTTACATGTCTCTACATGCCAAACATCATTTCAATATTGCCTTTAGGCAAATCATTTTCAAACATCATATCATCACAACATTTTTAGCCTTGATGGCTCACAAACATTTTAGATAACTCAAAACACTCTTTAAACCTGTGGATTCACTCAACAATTTTTGTTGATCATTTTACTTATGTTTTTCAGGTAATTCATTGAAGCATGAGTCTTAGTAGCATTGGGTCATGAGCATGCATATTGTCAAGATGCCACGAACGTCTTTTCACTTTCCAAACATTAACTTTTACCTTTAACCGTTTTCAATTACATTAAATTTTGAGATGTACTTAAATTGAAATATTAATTGAAGTTTTTAAACATTTATTGTTTACGATAATCATAGTTGTATTACTCATTAATGTTACATCCCGTTCTTCCGCAAATCATTTAATACTATAAAATCATTTTTGGCGGGGTGTGACAGAATGGTATCAGAGACTTGGTTATAGTGAATTAGCGAGTCTAGTCTATAACTACAAAAAGAATTTTGGGTCAAAATGTTTTCGTGGCATCAAGAGTCTCATCCATATAAAGTTGCATTTAATCTAGAGCTTTGTTTCATACATGCTTTCATTTCATATAGAGTTACATTGCATACATAATTACATCACATTTCATTCTCTTGGCCTATACCTGAGAATTAGGTCGCTTGGCTTACACTTACATTAGATAGATTAAATGCACTTGATTTATAACTTACGCAAAATCACGCACTCAAGAATTTCTACGAAACGTATATGTAACATCCCAAAAATCAGGGGAAAATTAAAATTTTTTTAAATAATTAAAATAATCATTTTCCCCAAAAGTACAAGTAAACAACTGGCCTCTTCTCTAAAACCGAACTTGGGCTCATGAATTTAATATGAATCGGCCTTGGCCCTCCGGCCGGCCTCACGCACTTGCCAAAACAGTTGCTCAATTAATACTCGGAAGTCTAACTTCGCGATAACTAATACTCGTAACTAATAAATCCCGAACGTCACACAATTAATTAGTTCGATTAAGCTCCCAATAAATTCACATAACACAACATCACAATTAATCTCACAATTAATTATACCCAAGTTAAATAACCATCTAGTTATATTCTCGTTCGCCATAAAAATTTCCTAGCTACTTTATATTTTTAAAGTTTCCTCAATTTTGCAACTCATAGCATTTTTGTAACATCTTATTTTTTTTTTTTAATTCACTTAATATTATTCTCATTTGCTCATTTCAGTAAACATTCTCGATTCAATAATTATTCCATTAAGCGTAATATTTGATGACATTCATTTTAGTAATTTAACTCGATAATCCCCTTAATTAAATTTTAATATCTGCTCATAAATAAAATTTTCTCATTTGATTCATTTTAATAATTTATTCGCTTAGCTTGATTTACTAGTTCTCCATTAGTTTAAATCTTTACCTTTATTATAATAACTTACTCATTTAACTCATAAATAAATTTTCATTACTCTAATTTCATAATTTCTCATTATTTATATAATTATAGTACGTGCTACTTCTCGATTACTCTTGATTTATGAATTTCTTACAACTTGATAATTATATCATCACATGAAATTAATTATTCGTAATTATCCTTATAAATTCTCCAATCATATGCATATATATATCACTCAGAAATACAATTTTATTGGTCAATCCACTTACTATTTATCTCTTTTACTTATTTCAGTAATTACTCTAGATTTAATACTTACTCAAGAATATATAATACTCAACACAATACTTTGGTTCAACAACTTTCTCGACTGAATTTAATAATTTCTCATAATCACGTTTTTCTCATTTAACTTGACTTGAACAATTCATAACAAATTCTCATATTATAATAATCTATTTTTATCTCATTATATTTTCACATGAATAATTTCTCGATTTATTAGTCACTCTTATCACTTTCTAGCCAGTTATATGACATATATGCTCATAACAATTATAATTAACACATAACAAAAATTTCTCTTGGTAATTCTCTTAATTTACTCCAACTCGAATAAGAGCAATAAATATATTGGATAATATACTATAAAAGAAAAGGTATAATGACACAACATTAGGCGTCTTCATACAAGAAATCACTATTACACATGAACTAAATACATTTCTCTTTATATACATTTATCATTCAATTGATAGTGTTCAAAAAAAAAACAAATAAATAAAATCATTATATATAGTGAAATAGTTATCCAAAATTTTGAATGCCCAAGTGGCTATACTAAGTTGCCTTTAAAGCATTGCTTTCTTTTGACCACCGTTCAAATCAAGTTACCATCAAAATTGTTTATATTTTCACTTTTTTTTTTGTGTTTGTGTTTTCACCTCTCCTCTCTAGACAATTAAATTATCTTTTTAATTCTAAATTTTATTTAACATAAAACTAGAATATATTTATTCTATAATTTCATTTTTCTAGTAATTTACAAAACTACAATTGTTTTGTCACATAAGTTAGATCATATATTTTCTATTATATATTCAATGAATTTATAGTCATTTTTGGGCAATTTATTAAATTGAGTTTTTAATAAAATGATTCAAGTATGTTGCATTGCATTCATTTTACGGCGAATAAAAGCTTTAAAGAAATAAATGGCAAAAGTATTCGATTGGTTTGTTGTGGATGATAAATTTGCTTTTTGTATAATGTCTTGTGGATAATATACAAGTTTTTGAAATTTAATATTATAACATAACATTAGATAAAATTACGTGTATTTAAATCCCGCTACATCGCGCAGACCCGACAATCGTCGTTATATATCAATTACTGAAAGAAAAAAAAACTACTAAAATTAAATAATATTTTTTTTACGTAGCGGTACTTCCATTATTTTAGATACAGTATCATCAAAATAACATTGCTAAATATCATTTTCAAAAAGTGATAAATAAAAGTTGCTAAAAGTCGTTTCACATTAAAGAGTTGAGTCACTTCATCATCTCTTCCAAACAAATATCAAGAATAGTGGAGTAGGACTACCAGATTTGATTAAAATATTTTTTTTCCTTCTCTCTTAACAATTCCAAATTAATATTCGTGAATAACATTTATTCAACAATAAATCACTAGTGCCTCCCTTTGCTGACCATATTATTGTTTACACAGTTAGGTTTTCGATTCAATTTCCGTAACAGCTATAAATACTAAATACATCTCCTTGTTAATCATAATATATATTTCTTTCACGCACTATCCCTCACGTGCATATCATCAAATTATAAATAAGGTTATGAAGAGACAATGTTGAAGAAACATTGTATTATTATATTATAAAAACGGGTGGCCAACGTGTTTATAATTACATAATGGAATGTGGAATTATTAAAGTCACGGATTAATACAACAAACCAATGAATATAAATCATTAACCGTCATCACCAATAAGAAACCTAGTGAAATGAAAAACATCCACTCTTTGTTCCTGACGCTTAACCTATAATTAAATATATATTTTTTTTTAAATTTCGGGACGAAATTTTTTTAACAGTGATCGTATGTGACAACCCTAAAATTTGGGTATTTAATTCGACATTTATTGTAACCCTAATAGTGTCCAAGAACCCTAAAATAATTTATAAAAACATTTACTCGCATTTATATTTAGCGAAAAACCCTAATATCATTTATAATAACAATTAGGGTGCATTTAAGTTTGGTAAAACCCTAGACGTCATGTCTCATCTATACACCTTTTCATTCAATGCATTAATCATTTGTGTTGCATCATTAGTCAGTTAGTCAACAAGTTGGTGCCACAATTAAATTATTAATCAGGAAAAAAAAACATAATTTCTTTAATTCATAGTGAATATTTAACTTAACCAAAGTCAATTATTAGTACCGAAAACAACAATTAAATCTTTCGCATAATCTTAAACCACAAGTGATACACTCAGAATTAGATTAAACCCATCTAGTCACCATCCCAAATTCTCGGTTAAATACATAACACCCTCAAACTCGTTTAAATGCTATTTAATTTCTTTTATTAAATTGATATATTCTTAAATTGTATAGCAAATCATTATCAACCTACCAAACTTATTCTTAGCCTCCCAATTAAATTAAAAGCTATTGTGGACTTCTATCCCTAAAGGCTCTCTAATTTTGGATCCTAATTCATTCTTTTATTTATTTTAATATTCCTAAACATATTAACCAATGAGCAAACACTTTCTAAAACCCCATTTCCTTTTTCTCTTTTAAATCAGATTACCACCATGAGAAGGATCTCATCTCCCTCACTCAAATTACGAAAATTCCTTACTAATCATATTAATGGTATTTATTTTCTAAATTAATACTTGACAATAATAAGCAACCAATCACAATTAAGTCTTCCAAAACCCAGCTCTTTCTTCTCCCATTAAATCCCGTTACCACCCTCTCCTTTTGCTCATGGAAACAAGAATAAACCAGAAAATAGGAAGCCACGTCTCTTCTTCGTTATTACGGCTAGCGACAACCAAACTCCAGCCTCCCTCTTTTCTTTGATTTTACCGGAAACAAACCTACACCATCATCTTTCTCCATTGTGTGTTCCGGCAACAACATTCTTCCGGCGACACAAGTAAACCTCCGACAACACCATAACTTCCGGCGAGAATAATCCTTGGCGATTACCAGAGCTAAGCAATGATTTCCGGTTACACATAGAAGCTTCGACGATCAGACGCAACTTCCGTTGACACTTCGAATCCAACAACTCAGACTCGAGCTCCGACTGTCTCTCCCTCCCGTGATCTCTATCTCTCTCATATGGTATAACCTCTAAACTCTTAAAGATTTCTTTTATTTCACCGTGTGAGCGGTGTCTGAGTTTTGTTATCGGAATAGTGAGGCGCCGGCGGTAGCATTGTTGCTCCGGCGTGATCCGTTTCCTTTTTGACGTTTATCCCCGTCGTTGAATTCATATCAGGCTTCGGCCTAATGGCCAGCCTACACGAGCCCATCAAATCTATTAAAGCCCAAATCCAATTTTAATCAGAAACTTACTTTTGTTTCCTCAATATACCTAAGACTTAATATTTTAGCATATTAACTAAATATATTCAATTAAATATATTAAGTCGGTCACGAATTTTAAAATGAATTATAAAGAGTTATTTAAATTTAGTATAAGTATCGAGGGTACAAATGTCTAATTATTTCGTTCAAACGATAAATCTTTGGCCAAAGTTTATTTATCACAAACAAACGTATTTAAACCACAATATGCCAATTTAATAACGTCACCAACGTGTTGCTCATTTGTTGATATCTATGTGTTTAGGGCACTAGGAATCATTTGGTTGGAAATCATACATCATCATTTCATATTGTTAGCTTTGCATCAGGTGAGTCCACAGCCCCACTTTTTATTGTATTTTTATATACTATTTTACAACAGGGGTGAAAAACATACAAAAATCACTTTTGCTATTCATATTTTATTGTGATGATACACTACTCAGAATATGACATTCAGTCCTTTATGCTCGAACTAAGACAAGATGTAGTGACATTGGTAGATGTCTACATACTGTAACCATTAGCTAGTTGCGACTAGACCCTGGATATGCAGATAGTACTATCGACTGAGACTCACCCTCCCACATTTGTTTGATCAGTTTTAACGGTCTACCGAACCGTCATGGGAGTGCATATCTTAGATTCAGTAACATCATTTTGGAGTTGTAGTTTGGTTATGGGCTTAGGGTCGGCATTTTAACTCATGGGCCTTGCAAACCTTTGGGGATATCAGTTCATGTTAATTTTTAATATCCTTTCTAGGATATCAGATTACTATATTTTTAATATCCTTTTTATTAGGATATCAATTTACACATATTTTAATATCTTTTTGAGGATATCAATTTATACAATTTTATTAAATTATTTTACATGTCTCTACATGCCAAACATCATTTCAATATTGCCTTTGGGCAAATCATTTTCAAACATCATATCATCACAACATTTTTAGCCTTGATGGCTCACAAACATTTTAGATAACTCAAAACACTCTTTAAACCTGTGGATTCACTCAACAATTTTTGTTGATCATTTTACTTATGTTTTTCAGGTAATTCATTGAAGAATGAGTCTTAGTAGCATTGGGTCATGAGCATGCATATTGTCAAGATGCCACGAACGTCTTTTCACTTTCCAAACATTAACTTTTACCTTTAATCGTTTTCAATTACATTAAATTTTGAGATGTACTTAAATTGAAATATTAATTGAAGTTTTTAAACATTTATTGTTTACGATAATCATAGTTGTATTACTCATTAATGTTACATCCCGTTCTTCCGCAAATCATTTAATACTATAAAATCATTTTTGGCGGGTGTGACAGAATCAACCGCCAATATCTGGTAGCTGATTATAATGCAACAAATGACAACATACACAGCCTTTTGTCGATCACCTGTTTTGATTGTAAGCACCAAAATCACATTTCATCATTCATATATTTATTATTGTTATTATTTCTAACCTTATGCTATATTTGGTTATTTGAAGATTTCTGATTTTGATCTTTTGGCAGTTGATGGCTCTTCTGCTGCTACAACGTGCATCATTTGTACTGATGGAGATGGAGATGAGGATGCATCTACAACTTTTAACTCTACGTAGGTCTTGACTACCTTTTTCCAAAGTAAATGCTACTTAATGTGATATTGAATAATACAATTAACTGTGTGGAGAAGATAATCTTTGGAAGTGTCTTTTTCTATTTGAAGATAATGTATTATGTTATGGATACTCCTTTTTCTTATAGATCGATTGATACTTACAAGAATTATAACAAAGGGAAACAAGGTCAATGCAAACAAGAATGATCTATTATTAAACTTAACAAAAAAAATTGATAATTTCTATTATTATCACCTAAAAAGGATATGATCATTTTTTATAATCAGTTGCCTATAAAGGATTTGATTTTTTGGGTTGAAAGCTCTGAGAATACACCTTCAAATAGATTTGGGTCATTTAATGTTTAATGGTCATAACTGCAGGAATATTGACCCAATGGAAAATAGTGATGTGAGGTCAGGATCAAACTCTGTCAGCCGCCTTACCCCTAACTGGTGGTTCCGGATTTTAGATTCATTATTAGTATTGAAGTATAAAAAGTGGGAAATTGATTTGAGGAGGCATTTGTCGGTGATCTTCATATTTTTTAGTGTTATGTTTTTGTAGAGTTGGGAGCTTCTTTTTTAGATATGAGAGAAGAAATATTGGTTGGTTTTCTATCTTTAATTTTGTAGTTTGTTATTGTTTTTTTTAATAGTTGCAATGATGGTGATGTTTGTATATTTTTAGAAAATAACAAATTTAACCCTTAGAGTTACATCATTCCCTAGTTTAGTCCCTTTATATAATTCCAATATCACAAAAACCGGAAGATTGACAGTTGCACTCCGTTATGTATAACTTGCCAAGATCCGCCCGCAAGCAAATGGAGAAAGAGACTAACAACGGCGGTGGAGGTGGCTACTGGTGGTGGGCCGCCGCTAGTGGTGTCCAATTGGTTTGGGGCATCTACTCCTTCCGGAAAGGCTACTCCGGCGACTCACGCCTCATGCCTCTCAAAGCTTTTGGCGTAGCTTCTCTATTCGTCGGCGCCACCGCCACCGCTACTGTCGGAACCATTAGTGCCTCCGGCATCCACTCGGTACGAATAATTACTATTATAATTTTATAAAATTGTGTACCTTTTGCAAAATAATTGCTACGATTTAGGGCATCCCTTCCCCAATTTATGTCAATTTTGCTCAATCAGATAAATGAATCACAACAATTTGATTCTATAGGAGATTGTGGTACATGAATACTTATTAAACGAATTATCATTATACTGTACAAATTTAGTTCTGATTTTTAAGGTAATTAGAATCAACATTTATTATTATTGAAGTTTTGATAATCCAACTTATGAGCTCGGCAACTTGAGATTAACACAAAAATGAACTTTTTACGTAAGTGTTAGGGCTTCATAGAAATCAAGTGTTCGTTGATAAACATGAACACACACACACACACACACAATGTTACATTACACAGAAGCTAAGGTTAGCAGGATGAAATAACAAAATGTATTTTAATGTAGGTGAAGGATGCAGTGGAACTTGGTGCAAGTATTAAGTCTGGGCTCGGGGTTAAAGGAAGGGGATAAAGCATTTTGATCCAAGTATTATCATCATCGAAGTTGCAAGATTTTGGTTAAAATCAGGTACATAACAACAAATAATAAAAAATAATCTTCTCATTCTTCCATTCGAAACTCAATTTCTTGAGGAAATTATAAGATGAACAACTCTAGATCTTGATTTCACATAGGACACCGCGGCTGCAAATTGGGTTATAATATTTCATCTTTATTTCAGCTTGTCGAAAAGAGAAGCACTCGATAGTTTTGCAGTCATGGATCTTTTTTTTTTTTTTTGAAGTTATATTTTGATTTTTGAATTGGTAGGTTTGTGATAATGAAACTTTATGACTTCCTATAACTGATGAAAGTATCAAAATTACTCTTGAATGGTTGCTCTTAATTGTTTCTCTCCGTTATTGTCTACTAAGGTTATCCGCACAAAACAATCATTAGTTATTATTTTTCGTATCATTGTATGAACGACTTAAATTGAATTTGTACAAATTTAGCGGTTTTGGTAAAATTTTCGACTTACTCTACATTCATTTTTAGCAAAAGTAATACAAATCTTTCCATAATAAGCAAATGAAGACCGAATATTTAGGAAAGACCTCAAATCCATTATAATGTGGTCTAGGCATTATCTATTTAATTCCCAACTCTGTATGATATCATAATTTGTCCCCGTATTATGAAGTTGACATTTACAAATTGAAAATGGAAGAGGCAAAATAAACAGATAATGCAATGCGGTTATGATTTCATCACCCTTACCTCAAAACAGAATTTGCAATTTCACTAAATTTCACCAACCAAAAACAAGTACTGATATATATTTTATTTTGAAATGCGACCCAAAAGGGTATACAAAGCAACATTCTTGCTCACTTAAGCCGTCGTTGGTCGTGTAGTGGAAATACCAGTATGCCCTTGATCTTGACTGACCTTAAATTCTCCAAAAGTAAGAGATCCATCTTTGTTTTTGGAAATTGTTCTCTTTAGTGGCGAATATGCACAATATTCTACCTCAATCACCATCACATCCTCTGGTGTGTTTGCAGTCACTGAAACCCCTACCCCTTCACCTAAATTTCAAATTAAAACATTATACTTTTTATAATGCAACATAATATGAAGAATAAAGAAATGATTACCGTGTGTAACAAGCAACAGGTTTTCGGTAGGATATTTATCAGCAAGGATCTTGATGATGTTCTTGTACCTGTCTCTAGCGCCTTGGATTGACTCTTCCCATTTTGGTAGCTGGTAATATTTTATCGATGTAATTAGTGTTATGTTCTCATTTATTTTAATAAATTTAAAGATTTCAGGAATCTTGTTACCTCTTTGTAAACTCGTTCTACACTTGAATCAACTGTCCCATGTGGTAAAACTGCTTCACAATCTGAAATATTGAAAGCAAAGTTGCCATCTTTAGGGGCATTTTCAGCCCGTATGGCTCGTTTGTTCAGCATTTCACATAGTCCATACTCAACAGATACCTGCAACATCTCAAAATGATGTTTTTAAGAACCATGACATATATTAATTTTGACAAACATCAAATTTAAAAACGTTAAGCCACAAAGCTACCCTGAAAATAGTAATTAACCTTTTAATTATAAGGATTAGAATCACTTGCCTCTCAATTCATCATAATCATCTGACTAGTAAGTAATAACACTCATTGGATCTCAAAACAGATATGATTAGGGGGAAAAAGGAGCGATTGGAATCAACGAAGACACACATTACTGCGTCATTGAGACGTTGGGCCTAATTCTGTTAGAAGATGCACATCACGCACAAATGACTGATGCAATCCGAGGTCCATTGGATTGTTTTGTTATGAACTTTTTTATTTCAAAACAATCGCTATCAATGAATAATGTTGAAAATAAGTAAAATCAGGAAATGACCTTGAGTTTAGAAGGATCAATGGCGAGACAGTCGGCGGAGCTCATGTGAGTGACACTGTCATCATTGGCGCAAAGAGCATGGATGACTTCAGATGCGGTCTCAAGGCACCGGAGGAAAGGTGATACAAAGACACGATGGATCGGAAATCCTAGAGTTTTGTTGAATTTCTTACCAGTACAGAATGCCCTAACCTTGCCGTCTAACACCAACGGCGGATCCCAAGGCCTAGCAGCCTTCTCAGTCCACAACGGTTCGAAATTGTCAATCCGGTCACCGTGGCGCATTACAACGACGTTTTGATGGCCGGAATCCATGGTTGATGGGTGACGTCGAAGAATGTTGATTTGTTATATAGGTGAATAAATGGTTCTGTTCACGTGGCTGTTTCCTTGCAATTTCTATTGAAACTTCCTACAGACTTTGCCCGACGACTCCGTGAAAAGCACGTGTGTTCGTATTTTCTCTTGATTTTTGTCGGGTAGTACTAACTGGGGTGCATCTTTGACGGATTTATAATCATACAAACTTACTATTCATATATTGTTTAATAGACTGATTTTTTTATTTTATTTTTAATCGGCAATCTAATCTACTCCTAATTACCACATATGTCAACGCCGGGACTCGAACTTCATACCTCAAGGTATGTACTAAGGGGGTGTTTGGCAGAGCTTATTAATTAGGTTTTTTAGCTTTTAAGCTTATTAACCTAACTAGCAGGTTACCCGCGCAATGCGGCGGCGGGTACCCTGTGACTAAATTTGACGGCGGTCAAATAGTGGGTGGTGACGCCGGTAGTGATAGTGGCTGCTGGTTGTGTTCGTGCGGATGGTGGGTGATTTTAATTTTAATTTTGTAAAGATTAATAAAGATTTCTCATAAGTTTCCTTAAATCAGAAATTTACGTTTTTTTTAAATATGAACCGTTTTAGCTATGTTGAATATCTCATAAGTTTCCTTAAATCCGAAATTGGAGTTTTTTAAAATATGGGCCCTTTAGTTATGTTGAAGTTAAAGGTTATATATATTAGTTCTTGAGATTAAACAAAAGGTTTATAGGTGGTGATAAATACACCAAAACTTTTAATGGTTACACCACAACTATTGCTTTAGGTGGTTGTACATTTAGTTATAAAACTTGTACTTTGTGGTGTAGACATTAAAAAGTGTGGTACCAAAATGAATTCCCTTAACAAATGGTCATTTAGATCAATCGGTTAACACACAGTTATTTTTTTATTTTTGTGATGTTTAAGAGGTTACTAAAAGTAGAAATAAGTTTAAATTTAAATTTAATTAATTCTATATTTAGTAGTCCTAAACACATTATAAAGGAGTAAGATATATTTTATTAAGTATCTGGTTTAACTTATAAGTTTATGCTTATAAGCTTATTAAGGATGTTTTAAATAAGCTCATTTGTAATGGATTATTAAGCTTATTAAACTTTTTTACCCTTTTATCATCACCTTTAAATAAGCTCATCCAAACTAGGGGTGAGCATAGCCGGTTACCCACCGGTTCCGACCGAAACCGGAACCGGAACCTCTTGTACCGGTTCCTCAATTTTCGGAACCGGAACCGGAACCTCCGGTTCCGGTGCCGGTTCCGGTTACCCTGTTTCTAAAATCGTAAAATTAAAATAAGATGCGAAGCAAAAATATTAATCATTTTTTGTCATTTTATCAACTAATCTTTGAATAATATAAACTCCAAACACTTAAACATATTATTGTCTATATATTTTATCATTAGAACACTATATTTAGACTAATTAATGACTAAACTCATTAAAGGTTACACAAAATTCTCATATATTTAAATTTGGACATTAAATTTATCATATATATATAATACTAGCTACAAAACCCGCCCGATGGGCGGGTATGCTGTAAATTTTAGTATGTAGAAAAATGTCCAAAAACTTTATATACTTCTAAATGACATAATAATCGATAGATGTGATGATGATTTTGTACAAAAAAACGGTAATGAAGAAATGTTACATATAAATGTTACATATAGTTATTTGTTTCCTTCGCTGATTGTTCTTTTAAATATTTATTTGTTTCCTTGTATGTAGGATCTTTCAAATAGTTATTTGTATGTACGATCTTTTAAATAGTTATTTGTTTCCTTGTATGTAGGAAGCCGTATATGGAGCATATGAATGTAGACCGTAAGCCGTACCAGATTCGTTTGCCGTATATGGAGCACATGAATGTAGACCGTAAGCCGTACCAGATTCGTTATGAATATGAATGTAGACCGTAAGCCGTACCAGATTCGTTTGTATTAGTGCAAATGACGTGGACCAATCAGGGAATTCCAAGTGGCATTATGGACGAATAGGAATGCTTGGAATTGCCATGGTGTCAAACCCTCTTCAAATTTAGGCCTCATATATAGGGTAGGATTTTAACAAAAATAGACCGAATAATCGCCGGTTCCGGTTATCCACCGGTTACCGGTTCCTAAATTTTGAGAACCGGAACCTCTTAGGGCGGTTCCATAATTTTAGGAACCGGAACCAACGGTTCCAAAGCGGTTCCGGTTCCAATTCCGGTTACCCGTTTTTTATGCTCACTCCTAATCCAAACACTTTATTTAAAAAAAAATTATTAACCTAAATAAGTTTGTAAGTTAATAACCACAAGCCCCTTAATAAGTTTTCCCAAACATCCCGTTAAAGAATAAATTTATTTCCAATACTGAAACCAATTAATCAGGACTCCGAATTTTTATTTTTATTTTTGCGTAAAATGACAAATCTTATTAGTTGGAATACTGATAAATGATTAAAGTTGACATCAGGTCTAAAAGTAATATAAGTGAGAGTGACTTATCAACACCACAGTATTTGCGCAAAGAAACATAAAATTATATATTTCATTTTCATTATAAGTAATTTAAATTACATTCATATATTAATCGATTAATGTTACATGCTATTCGATTTTATTAGGTCGTATTATATATATTTCAATAAAATAAAGAATGTTTGTATGACAGAATATTGAAAATGTTAGTTTTGGTTTATAGGTTTATATAATAGTGATAGTCTTTTAAGATAAAAGTCATAAAACTGAAAGAAGTCCGTAGTTGTTACTTGTTAACTATACCTTTAAAACTATTAAATCACATCACTGTGTTAAATGTTATCCAGATTAGCCCCTCTCACACGGCAATCGTCACAAACATCATGACCCACTTTTTTGGAATTTGAATTATTATCAAATAAAAGAATTTACGATCCGACTTACTTGGACTACGTCAACAGATTTTTAGCGTTTTAAGTTTTTAATAGAGAATATGCACAAATATAATGGCTACATAAGTTAGAAAAAGAGAGATGATATTTAGTCATACCATTTAGTTTTTAGTTTCTACTCATAATTCTACATACTTATAGGATGACATATGTAATCAACTAATTATCTCTCCTAATATTATCCATTGATTATGACACATGTGTTCATCTAATAAGTAAAATTATGAGTATGAATGAATGGTAAGACTCAATATCATTACTCGGCTGAAAATAGGGAAAATGAATGCGCGTGAAATACTTTCTAGAGGCAACATGTTTTTAATCCGTTTATTCTACACCAATGTTAGTTGTTACTTAACAAATGTTAAATTAACATGTTCATGCCTTCATGGTACAACACTACAACCTGCATGATCTGCCATTTTGAAGCCTATCAGTTGCCAAAAACATGTTCAAATCCTAAAGGGCAAAATGCATAAAAGGGTAACCTACTTTTCATCAAAGTTTATTTAAGGGTATGCACTTTTGTTTTGATCACAAAAGGGTAACCTACTTTCCATCAAAGTTTATTTAAGGGTATGTACTTTTGTTTTGATCACTAAAGGGTAACCTACTTTCCATCAAAGTTTATTTAAGGGTATGTACTTTTTTTTATCACTAAAGGGTAACCTACTTTCATAAAAGTATATAAAAAGGTAAAATGTGACTTGTGAAACCGGTTATCGGTAATCAATTCTTCCATTTGTTTCCCACGTGACTATTTAATGCTTATATGATTAGTTTTGTTTCACATCCTTCAAACTAGGTCAAAATAAAATTGTTCAATTCTTCCTTCAAATTCCAAAATTCCATCTTTCTTTGAACTAATGGTTAAGGTATGGAAACAAAACCAATCTAGTGATCCAAGTTAATCAAGTTCAAGACTCATCTCATGAAGAAGCTCAACTTTAAGAACCAACACATGACCATTTTTTGAATTTATTGTTTGAGTAAACTGATTTAGAAAGAAAGAAGCATGTACACTTTGAACTACTTTTTTTGTAACCGTTCATTTTGGTTGGAAGAAGTAAATTAAACTTGTTGAGTGAGTCATTTCCCCCCTTTTTATATACCTTTATGAAAGTAGGTTACCCTTTGATCAACATTTATGAAAGTAGGTTACCCTTTGATCAACCTTTATGAAAGTGTGTTACCCTTTAGTGATCAAAACAAAAGTACATACCCTTAAATGAATTTTAATGGAAAGTAGGTTATCCTACTATGCATTTTGCCCAATCCTAAAAGCCCAAAAAAGAATACAATCCTAATCAATTAGTCAATCTTACCTAAATGTTGACACAAAGGCCCAATTAATAGAGTAGCCCAAAAAAGGCCTGATAATCAAATATTCGGTTGCTGGTTTTCCTTTTGGGATGTGGGCAGGTGGCCTGTTATATTGTGCAACTTGTATTTGGTCTGGTCTAACTCCAACCGTAGCAATTCTTGAATCTTACAAAAGGATCGCCTTCCCGTTTTAATATCGTGATCCTAGTTATCTATCCAAACTTGGTAATTACAATGAGATTTATGCAAAATTAGAGTGAAAGATGTGTGAATTGGTTGAGAAAGAATGTTTGTAAAATGATTACATCAAAAACTATGTTTACAGGCTTAAGTGGGAGATAAGAGTTAACATGGCTTCTATACTCCTCCAGTCCTCCTCTAATATATTACATTTTATCATTTAACCTATAATTTAATACATCACTAAAGTATAAAACTTTAAGTTCAAGAAATATCAATTATCAAGGCTATTAAATACCGTATGTAGTTGTTCGTCTCTTTAAGTTGAACAATTTTCTTTTTTGGATATCTTGATTCGGGTTATATGTAAAATTAAAATATTTAAAACCTTCATAGTATAGTTAGTAAGAATTTATGAAATTTTTAGGAAGTTTCTAAATTTTCACAAAATTTTAGCATGTGACAACAAATGAATAATCAAGTGAGGCAGGTTGTATCATTTGTCTGCATACTAAGAAACAAACCATGCTAACATGACATTGACGACCACACCTTCATACCTTTCAAACACATCACTGTCCAATGCTATGAACTTCTTTTCAGGGGAAATTAATAATTTTTAGATTTTAATTTTTTTTTAAATATCCAAAAAAATAGGTTTTCCCTATTCTTTTTTTGAGAATATCGGCCGGTTCTCTTCAGTAGTTAATCACTGATTAAACTACCTTCAATCTTACCGGCCACCTCGCTGGTTTCCGGTTCAATGAGTCTGCTCGACCGGTTCAAATCGGTTTTCAAAACATTTATATTTATATTTATTTATATATATAATACAATTGCCACACCTTATAGTGCACTATGAACAGTCCCTTGCGAACATACGCTTTTAATTTATGATATAAAATTTGTTTTCAACGCAGTAGCAAGTCTGTAAGTTAGCATAATTGGTAAGGTCGCTGAATTCTAATCGGCATGTCGGAAGTTCGACACCCAATAGTTGATTTTTTTTTTTATTTTTTTTTTTTTGAACGGCAAGTTAGTAAGTTAGTGGTTCGAGTCTAGAAAGTGACATCCACAAGGGGATGTATGCCTTCCCTCGAACCTTCCACCTATAGGGAATAAACCCCATGTCCAGGACGGGACTTGAACTCAAGACTAATAAGTCATGACAACATCTTATCTTTTCCACCAATACCACTCGGCTAGAAGCCTTGTCCACACCCAATAGTTGATATATATACTTTGTTTTGGAGGGCATCGTCCGTTTAAGTCAGGGCACATGGCCTTTTAAAGTAACATTATTTTAATTAAACAGCCTCATTAAATCTATTTAGTAAGATTATTTTAATTGGATCATTGTTTGAGTATAATTTAAAAATCAATGAAGAAATGTGTTAGGATCGAATAACCTAAACAGATTATTTAATCACAGATCTACTAACAACGAGAAGTTGCAGCGGATCAACACTCGTGTTAATTGATTAAGAACAATGAATACTGTAAATAAACACGAATAATAGTAAGAACACAGTAATCACAAAAAGCTTCAATGTATATTGATATGCTCGAACAATACACACGTACGTTTACAATTCGTAAGGAACTATTTATAATAGTCCTTGAAGCCTAAAATATTAACCTAGTTATTCTAGGATTCGATTACAATATAATTACAATTGATATTATCTTCTAAACTAACTTTCCTAAGATCTCGGACTCAATATTCTCTGTAAATAGCATCATCAGTAGTATTTCAGTTGATCAGTAGTATATGTCAAGATCAGTAGTAAGTTGTATCTTCAGTAGTAATTGTAGTATCAGTATCAAGTAGTCATATCAGCAATAACTCTTGATCAGTAGTATCTGCACATCAGTAATAGAATACTTATAACTCAACAAAATGTATCTTAAAAACTTATATTTAACAAAAACTCAAAATTCATTTTGAAATGTTCTAATTAATTAAAATTAGGTAAACATAAAACAAAATTTCTATAAATTTGCTGCAAAGCGCGACCTGATTATACTCGTTGGAAACAATAGCTAAACGCCTAAACCCTCTTAATTTCTGTTGTTTCTGTACGTAAGGTATGCATAGCATTTTTTTTACTAATTGTCTAGTAGCAATTGTTACAGAACAAGGATTGTTGTCCCCCGCACTTCGTTGCGGGTTTTTAAATGTAATTTTTTTTGTTGAGATCATGATTCGCTTTTGATAAATTTAATTTCTATATATTTTATTTATAAACAAATAAAATGACTCGATCTGATCCAGCGACGTCCAAACCGGTTACGATCCGGTTCCAAAATGGTTTTGAAACCGGTTTAATTTGGTATAATTGCTATAATCACTTTAGTGTTTTGTTAACATTAGCTCTTACTAACAAATAACAATTACAGAGTATTATTAGGTAAACATAAAACAAAATTTCTATAAATTTGCTGCAAAGCGCGACCTGATTATACTCGTTGGAAACAATAGCTAAACGCCTAAACCCTCTTAATTTCTGTTGTTTCTGTACGTAAGGTATGCATAGCATTTTTTTTACTAATTGTCTAGTAGCAATTGTTACAGAACAAGGATTGTTGTCCCCCGCACTTCGTTGCGGGTTTTTAAATGTAATTTTTTTTGTTGAGATCATGATTCGCTTTTGATAAATTTAATTTCTATATATTTTATTTATAAACAAATAAAATGATGTATGATCAAGTCTAATGTAATTACAACACCACTAATAGTACTACTTCCTCCGTATCAAAATAAGTGACATAAATTGGCTTACACATTTTTTGAGGTAAAAGATTAAAGTAGAGGTTAAAATAGATTAAAGTACATAGTTAGTGGAGGATGGGTCCCACTTTTCTTGAATAAAGTGATATTAATGAGTTTTAAAAGTAAAAGTAAGGGTATAAGAGTAAATTCACTTTATTAAAGTAGATAGTTAGTGGGTATGAGGAGTCCCATTAATTTTACCAAATAAGGAAAGTTTTAAAGTGTCTCACTTATTTTGAAACACCCCAAAATGAAAAGTGTGTCACTTATTTTGATACGGAGGAAGTATTATGTATGGTTTTTTAAAATTCAAAATATAGTGAAAAATATATTGAAATACATATTTTAATAATTTTTTGATTTACAAATAAGAAGTAATATAAATGATAAGAACGTATTTGATTTTTCAAACATTTTTATAAAAATATTTTATTTCCTAAAGTAATATGTTTCGTGCCTTCAAATTTTAATTAAGGAATGTAAAAATAAATAAAATAATAATAATAAAGAATTATATTCACTTTTTATGCAAACAAATTTAGAAGTGAAAGAAAATTAAAATAAAAAACTTCCAAATCTGTTTTGATTTGGTTTTTATGAGTTAAACTCAAGCTTAATATTTATTTTATGTACTAATGGGTCTTTGGCCTAGCGGTATGGTGTTTGCCTCTCAACTTTAAAGTCAGGAGTTCGAGTCTCGTTGTGGACATATATGATAATTAGGAGTAGATTAGATTTCCCGTTTAAAAAAATAATATTTATTTTATGTCTTATTGTTTAATTAATTCTAATTTAAAATAATTATTTAATTGAAAAGGAATTAAATAAGGGGATAATTCACAGTTGCCGAGGGAATCTATCTTTAATGTTAATCCCTTTATACAAAAAGGGAGTAAAAGAATAATTTAATTGAAGCAGGATTCAAAACAGGGACCTAAGGCTAGCAAAGTCTCACACTTAACATGTAAAACGCCACTTGACCAACCATTATTTTGATTAAGGTATCACAAAACTAATATATATACCATCTTATGAACAGTACTTATGAATAATAATATTTATTTTATGTCTTATTGTTTAATTAATTCTAATTTAAAATAATTATTTAATTGAAAAGGAATTAAATAAGGGGATAATTCACAGTTGCCGAGGGAATCTATCTTTAGTGTTAATCCCTTTATACAAAAAGGGAGTAAAAGAATAATTTAATTGAAGCAGGATTCGAAACAGGGACCTAAGGCTAGCAAAGTCTCACACTTAACATGTAAAACGCCACTTGACCAACCATTATTTTGATTAAGGTATCACAAAACTAATATATATACCATCTTATGAACAGTACTTATGAATGGTAAATGTATATATAAGGAAATATTTGTGACATAACTTAATTAGTGTTTACTCATCTTTGTTTTGTTTTTTTATATTAATTAATTAAAAGCGATTTCGGTTAGTCTTTATTATTAATTCAACCAAATTTCGCGAATCTAGAGTAGAACAATTTTTGGAACCCAAGGTGTAAAAACAGGTTCATGTTCATCTATAAAACATCATAAAAGCTATATATGAATTTTTTAACAGGCTGTTATTTTTAAGTAGTGGTGCTATTAGACTACCTGTAGTAGTCGGTATCCAAACGAACGCCGTTGCCCGTCCCACTTCTTCCGACGCATTATTGTCATGTGTTTGGTCGGAAAAATGTTGATATTTGTGACGCTAATATACCAGCAGTGACCAAACTTGAGTTTAATCATCGTTGCACATAATCTTAGGTCTAGTTTTATATATTTTGAATTTCTTTATTTTCTAATATATTAACAGGTAAAAAGGTAAATTTTGGCTAAATTTGTTTTTTAAAATGTGGATCTAATTTCAAGTAAACAATAATTTCTATTAAGCTTGAATATTAACCATTTACAATGGCATAACTTTTTTATTTATACCATAACTATAACCAGGGTTCTAAAAAACGCGTCATGGCGGCGCCAAGGCGTGAGGCGCGGCGTCGACGTTACGAAACAGACCATGGCGGCTAGGCGTGGCGTGGCGTGAGATAAGGCGTGATAAGGTGCGATAAGGCGCGCCTAATGACGAGTATTTTGTAAGATGGCTGAGAAAATTGAATTTTTTTAAGAAAAAATGATGACATATATAATTATAAATTTTGATGTAACACTTTTTGTGAACTTTATATATGAATTGTTATATAAATCAATCAATCTATAAAAAAAATTAATTTGATATACGTATATATATAAATTATATAAAAAAGTTTGCCGCGTTAAGTCATGCCTTGAAAAACGTCATGGCTCGCTATGGCTCGCTATGGCTCGCCATGGCTCGAGGATTGATGATGCTGCCACGCCACGGCTTACGCTTTCTGGAACTTTGACTATAACTATATATGTCAGGATCGAATAACTCGAACAAGTTATTGAATCACAGATCTACTAACAAGAGAAGTTACAGCGGATTAACACTCTTGTTATTTGATTAAGAACAATCGAAAAACTGTAATTGAATACGAACAAAAGTAAGAACACAGTAATCACAAAAAGCTTCAATGTATATTGATTAACTTGAACAATACACACGTACGTTTACACTTCGTAAGGAATTATTTATAATAGTCCTTGAAGCCTAAAATATTAACCTAGTTATTATAGGATTCGATTACAATCAATATACAAAAGATAAACATTCTATAACTAACTATACTAGAATCTCGGACACGATCAACACCATAAATAGACATCAGTAGTAAACTCGATCGTCAGTAGTAAGTCCAAGATCAGTATCATCAGTAGTATCTTGCTATTCTGCCCCATCAGTACTAACTTCAATAATCATTGATCAGTACTAACTGCAGCATCAGTATCAGAATGTTTATATCCCAACAATCTCCCCCTAAACTTGTTAATTCACTTTTAATTAACCAAGTTTCTTCTCTTCTTCTTCCTTCTTTCTCATCTCTTCCAATTGTTCTTTTCTTCTTTGATCACCTTCTAATGTTTTCTGATTTTGCTTTTTCCTTTGTGCAATTATGTATTTGCTGTTTCTTTTCACAAAGTAGTTATATTTTTCTTGAAACATAGAAAGGTCATGTGGATGCATGAATGAGCAAGTGATGATCTGGTACATTGTTTCTTCTGAGTGAGGATATTCCTTTTCATACAAGTACAGCTCACACTTCTTACTGGTTCTTTCAAAGAAGTACATATTTACAGTTGGTAGCACATTCCAAGCATAAACATTTTCTGTGTTAGTGAATATTTCAGGATAGTTGTCTGGATAAAAAGCAGCATCAATCATTTGAGTTATGTATCCAGCTCCTGAGTTTTTCCATGATTTCTTTGTCATTCTTGGCTTTCCAATGATTAAAACTTTGATAATGTCACTTCTACTACATGACATAACCATTGGTTTACATGCCTTAAATCTCTGAGTTGTTTTATCTTCTCTTATAATTTCTATGATATTATCAACAACTCTCCAATTGATAATTGGATTATCTTCAAGAGGAGCAATAGGAAATTAAAGTACTGGAATAATTTTTGTTTGTTTTGTTTTCTTTCTTGCCTCTTGTTCTAGTTGAAGAGCTTTTCTCTTTTTGGAAGGAGGTTTAGATGATGCACCAGAGATTGGTGTTCTGGAGAGTATGATTGTGGGATCAATTTCTACTGAGATCTTTTCCTTTTCTTCTTCTACTTCTAATTCTGCTAATTCTCTTTTCTTGGCAGTACAATATTTATCCACTATTGTAATCATTTTCATTCTGCCAAAAGACTTAGCACTATGACCTTTTGACTTTAAGAAGTCAATCATTTTCTTCTTTTGTTCAAAAATTTCATCTGGTAGGTCAGCTTTTTCTTTCTTACATTCTACCACAAGATCTTCAAGGCAATTCAGATGTTCTTCTTCTATTTTTCTTTGTTTATCAAATTCTGCCTTTTGATCCTCTACCAGGAATTCTTCAACCTCTTGAATAGCTGCATTTTTCAGTCTTTCTTCTTCAGCCTTTTTCTTATCTTCAAGAGCTTGAGTCTTTGCAACTTTCCTCAGATACCTTATTCTGTTCACCTTCCATTTGTCTTGTTTTGCAGGTCTGACATGGTTCATTTTATTTACCATATGGTGACCTAGAGCTCTTTTTGGATAGTCATCATCAAATTTTTCTTTCCCTTTTCCAACACAGGCTGAAAGTAGAGGTGGAGTGTATTTCATATCAAGAACAGGAGTAAATAGAATAGATGGAGAGAATAAATGTATCTTATCATGTGGTAGTATCTTGGGGTGAGGAGGAAGTGCACATTCATCAACTTCATACAAATTCACATTATCATCAATGTCAGGTATGATAAGTGGTTGTAATTCTGGAGTTGGAGGTCTTGGTATGATAACAGCTGGTTCAAGAACTTCTGGTAGTTCTTCTTCATCTTCAGTAGCAACCAAGGTAGTTACTACTGGTGTAGTCTCTGGTTCAAATACCACCAACTGTTGTGATGAGATTACTACTGGTGAGGTTGTTGATGTAGTTACTACTGCTAGGGCATCAGTAGTAGGAATGATATTTTCTTCTGGAGCATTTACTACTGGTGTTTCATCTTCTTCAATATGATCAGTAGTAACAACCTCTTGATCCTTAGCATCAGTAGTATCCATAGGATCAGTAGTCTCTATGACTTCAGTAGTAACTGGAGAGTTTACTTGTTCTGCTGTTTGAGATTGATTTGCAGACACAAATACATCCTCATCCATACTTTTTATTCCTTTGTACAGGTGTTCACCATAACTCTGACCTGTTTCACCATGAGCTTCTTTTAGATTTAGGAGGGTTGCTGCTGCTATTGATTGATCAATCGTTCCTTGTATTTGATCTTTCCCCCCTTAGTGATCTCAACCTGTTGAGCCTCACTATCTGCAATCTTTCTTTGTAACTTTCTGATCAAATTTGATTGCCATTGAAGCTTGTACTCGAACCTCTTCTGTCTTCTGTTCAGAGTGTTTATGTAATGCTTCATATAAGTCATGGTTTTTCCTTGATTATTCAATAAATTCAGACAATGTTGTACAGTGGTTTGAAGGTTTTCCTTCCTTTCCGTCAATTGTGTTGGTTTAATACTGCCCTCAGCCCTTTGGGTGAACCATTGGGCTTAGTTGGTACATTGGCTTTTAGGTTTTCCATCGTATCCGTCAATTCAGTTTGTTTGTTTCTACCCTTATCACTTCTTGGTGATAAATTGGGTTGTTTAGACACTCTCTTCTTCCTAGAAGAAGCAGTAGTATCCCCCCTTATGGTTTCTTGGCACCGGGGTCCTCTTAGT
The DNA here is from genome assembly GCA_963853835.1 of Calendula officinalis. Lineage (NCBI taxonomy): Eukaryota > Viridiplantae > Streptophyta > Magnoliopsida > Asterales > Asteraceae > Calendula > Calendula officinalis. The sequence continues at coordinate 85,555,975 of OY970820.1, read as the reverse complement.
GCTGCCTCAAAAGATGAGTCATCACTTAGAGTTGCCGACATCTGGGTCCTATTGATGTTCTCACTAGCCTGTGCACCCACCTTTGGGGCATCAGTAGTGAGAGCCCTTTCCTCGTGTCATCTCTCCTCCTTGGAGGACAACTCTTGGAGTCTGGGGTTTGACTCAATTGGTCCCCTGGTGTCATTTAAGGAAAACACCCCGAGACCCGGCCTAGCATTTTTAAGTTGTCGGTAAGTTTATTTTATTATTTATAATTTTAAAGAATTTTATTTGATTTAGTAGAATTTTTAACCACGGGGTTAAAAATTAGCAAAACTAAGGGAATGTTTCAAAAAAAATATAATATATATATATATATATATATATATATATATATATATATATATATATATATATATATATATATATATATATATATATATATATATATATATATATATATATATATCATTATCTCCATCTCAGTCTCACTCTCTCGTCTCTGCCTCACGTATACAACACAAATCACACACAAAAATATAGGAACTTTGATTGAAGCTTAAATCTTTGAAGGCTCTTGTCCTAAATTCGAAATTGAAGTCCTCATCTAGTAAGTAATCTTCTCTTGAATTTAGGGTTTTAATTTTTGTATGTTCTTGATCAAGTGGAAGAATTAGGGTTAGGGTTCTTGATGGGTTTTCGGTGAAAACTTGAAATTTATGATTCTTTTAGGTTAGGTTATGATAAGGAAGTGTTATACTTGTTAGTTGAATGATTGAAACATCCAAATTGAACCTAATTTATAGTTAGTGATTCTTGGGTCAAGAACCCTAATTTTGGAGATGATGATTTATGTGAATTTGTGATTGTTTAGGATTGTAATTAGTATTATAATTGTGTTAGAAACTAGTTATAACATTAAATTAATTGTTTGGTAATAATTAGACAAAAATTAGTAAGTTGTGAATTTTGGTTAGTTTGACTTTTGTAAAGTCAAATTTGGATTTGATGAAGATGGAATTTGATTGTATGCATTTCTTAAATTAGTTGTGAAGTTGTAATGATATGAATTCATATGTTAATATGTTTTAGTTAAGAATCGGGTTTTGACCCGTTTGGGTCAAATTAATACCTTAGATGTCCATTTACAAGTTAGATGTTGAATTTGACTTTGTGGAGTCAAAATGTTTGTTTGTGCAGAATTTTGGTTGTGTAATGGTTTAGAATTGAGTTTGAAGTTTATGTATATTTTGACTTGAAATGGTACTAATTTGGGTATTGTTTCGGTTAGCAGGAAAAGGGAAGGCGAAGACTCAGTGATATAAGACAACTGAGTGTGGATTCGTGTATGCAAAGGTGAGTGGATTTATAACCTTTGTACTATTTAATTGCAATGGTTTAGGTTGCAATTTGTTTGGTTTGGTTTTGGAAAATTTTGACCGGGCATAAATTTTTGGGACAAAAAGGGCAGAAATTTTTGGGACGAAAAGGGCAAAAATTTTTGGGACAAAAAGGGCAGTAATTTTTGGGACGAAAAGGGCAAAAAAAAAATTTGGGGCGAACCAAAACCAAACAGAAACTCGAAATAGCGAACTCAGAACTTTTCGCGACGCGAATTTTTGGCGTGGGTAGAAATTTTTGTCGTGGGCAGAAATTTTTGTGACGGACTGTTGTTTGGCTGCAAAACTTTGTGTTGTGATTTATACAGTATGGTTTAATGTTAATTAACTGGCTATGTGTTAATTAATCGATATGTGCACATGGAAAAGTATAGAGGCAGCTTGACTGGGTGGCTGGGCTTTCATTTACTGTTAGATAACGGTAATTGTAACTTGGCATATTCGTTGTGTCTTAAGGAAGCTTTACCATTGCTAATGAGTAAAGGGCTATCGGTAAGCTGTTGTTAGGCCCACAACAGTTGTAAGGTTCCGCAAAACCGCCGTACCTCTCGTTATTTGTGATTAAGTGAAAGAGATTGTGAATCGAGATTGTTGAATTTAGACATTATTATGTGTTATAGTTTCAGTCACTTAGCTTTGTGCTAATCCCCCACTGTGTTGATTCTTTTGTAGGTTTTTGGGAAGCTCTGTTTAGGAATGGATGACCAAATTATAAAGATATGTTTTTGGGTGTCGAGCCGAAAGTTTATAACACCGTTTTTTGTAAATAATTAAATTACTTTACTTATATAACGTCTGTAAACTAATTAGTTAAACGCTTCCGTGTTTTGTTAAAAAAAAATTGGCATGAAAATTACGGTGTTACAATTTGGTATCAGAGCATTGGTTTGGCAATGTGTATACATTTTAGGTGTACATTTCCAAATCAAGGCTCGAGTTTGGTCAATCATTCCTAGAGTGTGGGGATTAGGAAAGATTAGATAAGGCGGTGAAGTTAGTATGTTAGGTACTTACGAATTTATAACTAATGTTTTGTGAGATGCTGTGTTGATTACAGATATGGCCGGTAACGAGCAGAATATCCCTGTGACCCTATCAACGACTGAACCGGGTAATGTTGGAACTTCGGGTAATACAAATGAGAATCGGGAGGATTACATTGTCAGAATGGAAAATGAATTACAACATCTTCATAATTATATTGAAGAAATGCAACGAAATCAAGCTAATCAAATACCAATCCCAACAACAATGTCTACATTTTCAATACCGATCCATACTATGCCAACCCCAATTATGTCAACCATCTCTATGCCACCACCCACAATACCTGAATCATTTCACTTTCAACCCATCCAATCTCAAGGTGTTCCCCAATATACTTTTATTCCATATCCTATTTCTACGGGAGTCAAACCTCAATGTACTTATAAGCAATTTCTTGATTGTAAACCACCGGAGTATAAGGGTAGTAATGATCCAACTGTGACTTTAAATTGGTTGAGGGAAATGGAAAGAACCTTAGACGCAGCAAATTGTGAGGAACGAATGAAGGTGAAATATGTTTCTAGAATGTTAAAAGAAAGAGCTATGGAATGGTGGGATGTTTGGACGAAACAGATGTCTCCTGCCGAAGAAGATGCAATTACTTGGAAAGAATTTTATGATAGAATGTGTGATTACTTTTGTAATGAATTCGAGATGAACAAAATTAGGAAGGAGTTTATGAATTTACAAATGGGAGATAGGATGTCAGTTGAGGAGTTAATCAAACAGTTCAATGATAAACTTAGATTTGTGAAGCAGTGGGTGCCCGATGAAAAGTCATAATTACAACATTTTGTTGAAGCATTGTTGCCTGATTATAGAGGTATAGTTCGAACAACAAGTTCATTAACTCAGGCTTTTAATTTAGCAAGATCTGCGGAAGGTGATCATAAAGCAAAGGAAAGAATGAATCGGGAAAGAGGAGGTTCACAAAGATCCAGATTCGATCAGTCGGGTTCTCAACAAAGTAGAAGGTGGCAAGGGAATCAGAGACATGATTCTCGAGGGTCAAATGTTAGAAGACCGAGTGAAAGTGTGTCTAGTCAAAAGTCACAATGGTGTAATATATGCAAGTCTTATCATTCTGGGTTATGTACGGCTCAGACGATGAAGTGTATTCGGTGTGGGCAGATGGGGCATGAGATTAAGGATTGTAGGTTTCCTCGGAACGTGTGTTGGAATTCTTAGAAGGAGGGACATCGGGTTGGTGATTGTCCAACGGGAAAGAGGTTTGGGTCCGGTTCAGGGTCAGGGTCGGCGGGTGGTTCGTTATCTTCAACGGGCCAAAAGAGAAAGAACCCTCCTCCACCCGAGGGTAGAGCTTTTCAGATGACGGTAGATGATGCTATGTCTACCGATGACGTTATCACCGGTATGTTCTTGATTAATAATATACCTGCACGTGTACTTTTTGATTCCGGTGCTAATCGTTCTTTTGTTTCGATAAAATTTTGTGAAATTGAATTTACCTGTTAAAAATGTGACAACACCATTAGAGATTGAAGTAGCAGATGGTAAGGCGGTTCCGGTCACAACATCTGTGTCCGGGGCACGTATAGATATTGATGGTGTTTATTTTGAGGTATTTCTTTTAGTAATGCCGATATCCGGCTTTGATGTAGTACTTGGTATGGATTGGCTAAGTATTAATAGAGCAAATATTAAGTGTCATAAGAAGTTAATTTCTTTTCCTTTATCTGACGGGACACGTGTAGTGGCACGTGGGGAACGAGCCAATTCATTTATTCCATTAATATCTTTTATGAAAGCTAGAAAGGCATTAGTCAAGGGGTGTGAATTATTTTTAGCATATGCAATTGATGCCCGTAAAGAAAAGAAGACGGTTAATGATATCCGGGTGGTATCGGAATACCCGGAAGTGTTTCCCGATGAGTTGCCTGGGTTACCTCCCATTCGAGAGGTAGAATTCAAAATTGATCTTATTCCCAGAACTAGTCCAATTGCTCGGGCTCCGTATCGATTGGCGCCGTCGGAAATTCGAGAAATGATGACCCAAATTCAAGAACTTCTTGATAAGGGTTTTATCCAGTCAAGTTCCTCACCTTGGGGAGCTCCGGTTTTGTTCGTAAAGAAGAAAGACGGTACGTTTCGTATGTGTATAGATTACCGGGAATTAAATAAGAGAACTGTGAAAAATAAATATCTGTTGCCTCGTATAGATGATTTATTTGATCAATTACAAGGTGCTTCTTGTTTTTCAAAAATTGATTTACGTTCCGGTTATCATCAAGTGCGTGTACATGAAGATGATGTTCACAAAACCGCTTTTCGTACCCGATACGGTCATTATGAGTTCCTAGTTATGCCTTTCGGGCTAACAAACGCACCCGCGATATTTATGGATCTTATGAATCGGGTATGTCGACCTTTCTTAGATAAATTTGTCATTGTATTTATAGATGAGATATTGATCTATTCTAAAACCGAATCGGATCACGAGGATCATTTGAGGCAAGTTTTAAGTACTTTGAAACGGGAACAATTATATGCTAAATTTTCGAAATGTGAATTTTGGTTACCAGAAGTGCAGTTTTTGGGCCATGTTATTTGTGCAGACGGGGTGAAAGTTGATCCAGCAAAGATAACAGCGGTTATGAATTGGAGTGCACCGAAAACACCGTCAGAAATCAAGAGTTTTCTTGGATTGGCGGGTTATTATAGAAGATTTATTAAAGACTTTTCGAAGATTGCGAGTCCATTAACCAAATTAACAAGAAAAGATGTACCGTACCGGTGGAATGAAGAACAAGAGAAGGCGTTCCAAACTTTAAAAGAATTATTATGTCAAGCACCAATTCTCGCGCTACCCGAAGGTTCGGAAGATTTTGTAGTTTATTGTGATGCTTCATATTTGGGTTTAGGGTGTGTATTAACGCAAAGAGATCGGGTGATTGCTTATGCTTCTCGACAGTTAAAGAACCACGAAAGGAATTACCCTACTCATGATTTAGAGTTAGCGGCGGTAATTTTTGCATTAAAACTGTGGGGACACTATTTGTATGGCACCAAATGCATTATTTGTACCGATCACAAAAGCCTACAATATGTGTTTTCGCAAAAAGAATTAAATATGAGACAAAGACGGTGGCTAGAACTTATTAAAGATTATGATTGTGAAATTAAGTATCACCCGGGAAAGGAAAATGTAGTTGCGGATGCATTAAGTCGGATAGGATCGTCAAATAATGTTCGGTTTATGAGAATCGAAATTGTATCCGAGTTGATAGATCAATTAAAGATTTGTCAACAAGAAGCTTTATTAGATGATAATTTAAAAACCGAGAACATGACTAAGAGAAAAGATGAATTAGAAGTTGATTCTCGAGGGTTAAAAACCTTTCATACGCGTGTGTGGGTGCCTTTGATTGGTGGGTTACGTGACCTTATTATGACGGAGACGCACAAGTCACGGTTATCTATTCATTCGGGTAGTACAAAGATGTATAATGATTTGAAAGTATTTTATTGGTGGCCGACAATGAAGACCGATGTGGCGCAATTTGTAGAAAAATGCCATATTTGTGCTCAAGTAAAAGCCGAACACCAAAAGCCATATGGGTCTTTGAAACAATTAGAAATTCCCGAGTGGAAATGGGAAAATATAACTATGGATTTCGTTACTAAACTTCCGCGTACCCAAAGAAATCATGATATGATTTGGGTGATAGTAGATCGGTTGACAAAAAGTGCTCATTTCTTAGCTACTAGTGAAACCGCATCACTTGATAAACTAGCTAAATTATACATTGATGAAAACGTGTCCCGACATGGTATTCCTTTATCGATTGTATCCGATCGAGATTCTCGATTTGTTTCTAATTTTTGGAAAGGATTACAACGGGAATTGGGCACTCGAGTTAATTTGAGTACCGCATATCACCCACAAATCGATGGGCAAACCGAGAGGACGATACAAACTCTCGAAGATATGCTACGAGCATGTGTTTTGGAATATGGTGGATCTTGGGATACACATTTACCGTTGGTGGAATTTGCTTATAATAACACATATCATTCGAGTATTAAAATGCCACCGTATGAAATGTTATATGGGCGTCGGTGTAGAACTCCTACTTGTTGGTTAGAAGCCGGGGAAAAGCAATATGTCGGACCCGATATTGTTGAAATGACCGCCGAGAAAGTGAAAATAGCCCGAGAAAAGTTGAAAGCGGCTCGAGATAGACAAAAGATGTACGCGGATCCCCGACGTCGACCGGTTACGTTTGAACAAGGTGAGTTAGTATATTTGAAAGTGTCGCCGTGGAAAGGGGTTATACGATTCGGGAAACGTGGAAAGTTAGCACCACGTTATATTGGACCGTTTCCGATTCGCCGGGTAGTTAATGATCAAACGGTTGCATTAGATCTTCCTCCGGAATTAACGGGTATTCATGACACATTTAATGTATGTTATTTGAGAAAGTGTCATGTTGAAGATGAAAATCAAGTGTTACCGATACGAGATTTGAAAGTTGATATGAAAAAGAGGTTAGTCGAAGAACCGGTTGAGTTATTAGATCGAAAAGTTACTAAGTTACGAAAGAAGCAGATTCCGATGGTATTAGTAAAGTGGAAACATAGTTTAGGTTCAAATTTAACGTGGGAGACGGAAGAAGATATGAAGAATCGTTATCCGGGTTTATTTGAACGTGTTGAGATTCCGAGGACGGAATCTCTTTAAGGAGGGGAGATTTGTAACACCCCGAGACCCGGCCTAGCATTTTTAAGTTGTCGGTAAGTTTATTTTATTATTTATAATTTTAAAGAATTTTATTTGATTTAGTAGAATTTTTAACCACGGGGTTAAAAATTAGCAAAACTAAGATAGATATATATTAGTATGATTTTTATATATCTGGGTCCACTTTTGAATCAGGGTTCTAGTGGTATTTTTAGTTTTGAGATCAGAGTTCGTTTCGGGTACCAAATTAAACGTAGTAGTTTTGTATTATAATATAAATTAAAAAAATAAAAAAATAAGCCCTTAGTAGCTATGCACGTGTGATTATGACTTAAGGGAATGTTTCAAAAAAAAAATATAATATATATATATATATATATATCATTATCTCAATCTCAGTCTCACTCTCTCGTCTCTGCCTCACGTATACAACACAAATCACACACAAAAATATAGGAACTTTGATTGAAGCTTAAATCTTTGAAGGCTCTTGTCCTAAATTCGAAATTGAAGTCCTCATCTAGTAAGTAATCTTCTCTTGAATTTAGGGTTTTAGTTTTTGTGTGTTCTTGATCAAGTGGAAGAATTAGGGTTAGGGTTCTTGATGGGTTTTCGGTGAAAACTCGAAATTTATGATTCTTTTAGGTTAGGTTATGATAAGGAAGTGTTATACTTGTTAGTTGAATGATTGAAACATCCAAATTGAACCTAATTTATAGTTAGTGATTCTTGGGTCAAGAACCCTAATTTTGGAGATGATGATTTATGTGAATTTGTGATTGTTTAGGATTGTAATTAGTATTATAATTGTGTTAGAAACTAGTTATAACATTAAATTAATTGTTTGGTAATAATTAGACAAAAATTAGTAAGTTGTGAATTTTGGTTAGTTTGACTTTTGTAAAGTCAAATTTGGATTTGATGAAGATGGAATTTGATTGTATGCATTTCTTAAATTAGTTGTGAAGTTGTAATGATATGAATTCATATGTTAATATGTTTTAGTTAAGAATCGGGTTTTGACCCGTTTGGGTCAAATTAATACCTTAGATGTCCATTTACAAGTTAGATGTTGAATTTGACTTTGTGGAGTCAAAATGCTTGTTTGTGCAGAATTTGGGTTGTGTAATGGTTTAGAATTGAGTTTGAAGTTTATGTATATTTTGACTTGAAATGGTACTAATTTGGGTATTGTTTCGGTTAGCAGGAAAAGGGAAGGCGAAAACTCAGTGATATAAGACAACTGAGTGTGGATTCGTGTATGCAAAGGTGAGTGGATTTATAACCTTTGTACTGTTTAATTGCAATGGTTTGGGTTGCAATTTGTTTGGTTTGTTTTTGGAAAATTTTGACCGGGCAGAAATTTTTGGGACAAAAAGGGCAGAAATTTTTGGGACGAAAAGGGCAAAAAAAAAAATTTGGGACGAACCAAAACCAAACAGAAACTCGAAATAGCGAACTCAGAACTTTTCGCGACGCGAATTTTTGGCGTGGGCAGAAATTTTTGTCGTGGGCAGAAATTTTTGTGACGGCCTGTTGTTTGGCTGCAAAACTTTGTGTTGTGATTTATACAGTATGGTTTAATGTTAATTAACTGGCTAAGTGTTAATTAATCGATATGTGCACATGGAAAAGTATAGAGGCAGCTTGACTGGGTGGCTGGGCTTTCGTTTACTGTTAGATAACGGTAATTGTACCTTGGCATATTCGTTGTGTCTTAAGGAAGCTTTACCATTGCTAATGAGTAAAGGGCTATCGGTAAGCTGTTGTTAGGCCCACAGTTGTAAGGTTCCGCAAAACCGCCGTACCTCTCGTTATTTGTGATTAAGTGAAAGAGATTGTGAATCGAGATTGTTGAATTTAGACATTATTATGTGTTATAGTTTCAGTCACTTAGCTTTGTGCTAATCTCCCACTGTGTTGATTCTTTTGTAGGTTTTTGGGAAGCTCTGTTTAGGAATGGATGACCAAATTATAAAGATATGTTTTTGGGTGTCGAGCCGAAAGTTTATAACACCGTTTTTTGTAAATAATTAAATTACTTTACTTATATAACGTCTGTAAACTAATTAGTTAAACGCTTCCGTGTTTTGTTAAAAAAAAAAAAATTGGCATGAAAATTACGGTGTTACATTTAAGGAAGATTTCTTCCTTTTATAGATTTTAGAAATTGTTTTGGCTATTGGTTGGTCTTCCTCAGAGTGAAGAGTAGCACTCTGTGGATTAATTTCATGTACCTGGGACACATTCAGGACATCTGTTGGTTCAGGTAATTGAGTGGACTGAATGGGTTGTGTTTGGGCTGTATTTAGTGGTGGAGTTGGTTTGGGTTCAATGGGGTGACTTGAACCTTCTCCTGTTGGGGGTTGATCATAGATCATGTTTTGGAACAATGGAGTAACCTTCCCAGAAAATTTAAATTGTTTTCTCATATTAGAATACACCTTTTTATTTAATTCTGGTGTAACAAAAATGTTTTTAGGTGTTGAGAGATTTGGAATTTCACAGTTTAAAATATGAGTTAGAATCTTGGATACATTAAAAATTTAGAAGATGAAAGATTAGCAAGCATTCCTTCAAAAATCATGTTTGAAAAATTAAATACTTGTCCTGTGCACAGACAAACAACAGCAGATGCTATTGATTTGTTGAACTCATTCCAAGTACTCTTTTTAGGAGAGACACAGTGTTGAATAGTATGAACAAGAAATTTCCACTGAGGTGAAAGAACACCTTTTTGAACAGTAACAATATCTAGTCTTACTTCATACCCCATTTTTTGTAAAATTTCAACAAGATCTTCCTTAGGTAAAGAAAACAAACCTGATTCATCATTCAGTTGAAGATGATGTCTGATGGTCTGTTCAGTGATGATGATTGGCTTGCCATCTACAACGGATTTGATTTTTGACATATTTGATTCTTCAATCCTTTCAGCATTTTCCCAGAAATCAACAAGGTGCTGTTGATAAGCTTTAGGGTTGATGGTGAGTGCAAACTTTATGTATGAGTTCTTTAAGAACATGACTATAGGTCGGAAATCCTTTGTGCCATCTGGATTTCTCAAGAATGCACACATATTGTGAAATTCAGAGAATTTGAGATCGGTTTTCACTTCTAAGGATTTTAGAGTCGCCATTTGTTTGATGTTGATCTTTGATTTCAGAGAGAGTTCAATCGATTTTGCTTGTGCGAGTAATTTGGAATGATTTTCTTTGCTACTGATGCAGGGTTTTGATCGGATTTTGCAGAGATTAGGGTTTAGCGTAGGGTTTATCGAATCAAGGAGAGGATAATGCTAAATTAATCACAATCAGCTATTTATCTTTTTCGAATTGACCTGCAAAAGGACCGAAATACCCTTCGAATCATAACCCAACGGCTATTTTCATGGGGGTTAGTATGGTAAATTGTGTATTTTACAGATAACGGTCGATCAGTAGTAACTAAGTATCAGTAGTAGAAACGTCAGTAGTAACTGTTGATTCTCTACTTTACCTAATTCTACTAAAAACCCTATCAGTACTAAGTTGTAAGAGTAACTCACGATCAGTAGTAATAAATAACCAGTAGTAAAACATACTTATAAAAATAAAAGTTGTACAAAAACTTTACACATGATTTTCATTTGTGAAATTAATTTATTAAAATCATTCCAATACTGCTAACCAAGAAGCTGAATCTTCCTACATCAAATGCTTTTGTAAAAAGATCTGCTAATTGATTATCAGTATGAATTTTCTCTACTTTGATTAATTTATTTTCATTACAATCCCTTATAAAAATGAAATCTTATTTCAATGTGTTTTGTTTTTGAATGTTTTACTGGATTATTCACAATACTGATAGCAATTTGATTATCAATAAAAATAGGAGTTTTAAGAATAGAGATACCAAAGTCTAGGAGTTGATTTTGAATCCATAGGACTTGAGCACAGCAAGCAGATGCAGCTACATATTCTGCTTCAGCGGTTGAAGTTGAAACATTGGTTTGTTTCTTGCATTGCCATGACACTAATCTTGATCCAAAGAATTGACATCCACCAGTAGTAGATTTTCTATCTTAACATTCACCACCATAGTCACTATCAGTGTAGGCTATGAGTTCAAATGGTGAGGCATGTGGATACCAAAGACCAAGAGAAGGTTTTCCCTTCAAAAATCTGAAAATACTCTTGACAGCCTGCAAGTGTAGCTCCTTAGGTCTTGCTTGATACCTGGCACATACACAAACACTATACATAATGTCAGGTCTTGATGCAGTTAAATACATTAAAGAGCCTATCATTGATCTGTAAAGATGCTCATCTACATCCTCCCCCTCAACATCAGGATGTAGGTGTTTGTGAGTTTCCATTGGTGTGCTTGCACTTTTGCAGTCTTTCATTGCAAATTTCTCCAAAATGTCTCTGACATATTTTGATTGATTAATCAAAATACCATCTGATCTTTGATTGATTTGGAGTCCAAGAAAGAAGTTCATTGGACCCATTGAGCTCATCTTGAACTTGATCTGCATCAATTCTTCAAACTCTTTGCACAGTTGATCATTTGTTGAACCAAAGATGGTATCATCTACATATATTTGGACCAGTAGTATATCATCTTTGACCTTCTTGTGAACAATGTTTTGTCAATTGCACCTGTTTTGAAATTATTCTTCAGTAAGTATGATGATAATGTGTCATACCAAGCTCTTGGTGCCTGATGAAGGCCATATAGAGCTTTGTCTAGCTTGTACACATATTCATCATATTCTGGATCTTCAAATCCTGGAGGTTGACACACATACACTTCTTCTTCAATTTTCCCATAAAGGAAAGCACTTTTCACATCCATTTGGTAGACTTTGATTTTCTTGTATGAAGCATATGCCAGAAATATTCTTATTGCTTCAATTCTAGCAACAGGTGCATATACTTCATCATAGTCAATACCTTCTTCTTAAGTGTATCCTTTGGCTACAAGTCTTGCTTTGTTTTTTATCACTATATCTCTTTCATCTTTCTTGTTTCTGAAGATCCATCTTGTTCCAATGGCTCTTTTTCCTTTTGGTAGAGGTACAAGAGTCCATACAGCTTGTAATTTGAATTGAAGAAGTTCTTCTTGCATTGCTATGATCCAGTTTGAGTCTTTCATTGCTTGTTGAATCTTCTTAGGTTCCTCCTGTGACAGAAAACATTCATACATACATTCATTAGATATTAAACTGATGTTACAAACATTTGAGTTTAATGATGAATTAAATTTGCTTCTTGTCTGCATGTTTGAATTGACATCACTTAGGACTAAGTCCAAAGGATGATTCTTTTTAGTTCTGGTTCCTGGAACTTTGTCAACAGGTATTTGACTATCAAGTTTTGACTCATTGGATTCAGGAATTTGTGCATCTGTCCATGTTTCTTCTTGATTGTCTGAATTTTGTGGGGATTCTTCATTTCTACTGGTGTCAGTAGTAACATTTTCTTCATTAAGTTCAGGTGGTTCATTGTTGTTACTGCCACCATTATGGTTCGGTTCATCATCAAAACTTTGAGGTTCTGAATTACTACTGGGATCATTAGTATCTTGAGAGTTGGAGTTGTTACTGGTGTCAAGAAGGCTAGGGTTATCAAAGTTACCAATGTCCTCAGTATCAACTGTGGGATAAGTATTAACTTAGATATATTTCATAATGTCTTGACTGCCATTTGATGATGATACTCCTTGTTGGTTTTGATTGTTTGAATCTCCTGCATTATAGTCATAATTAACATCAAAAGATTTGGTTAGATTATCAATGTTAAATAACCAATCTGGACCATTTCCCTGTTCATTCATCAGATTTTCATTAAAGGATACATTTACACTTTCTTCAATGATCCTTAGCCTTTTGTTGAATACTTTGTAAGATTTGCTTTGAGTTGAGTATCCTACAAATATTCCATCATCTGCTTTACAGTCAAACTTACCAATTTGTTCTCTTGTAATTAAAATAGTACAAGGACAACCAAATGATTTTAGAAAGCTTATTGAGGGTTTTCCTTTATTGAAAAGTTCATAAGGTGTTTTAAAGTGAGGCTTAACTATTAATACTCTGTTTTGAACATAACAAGCAGTATTAACAGCTTCAGCCCAAAAAGTTATTGGTAATTTTGAATCTGCAAGCATGGATCTGGCTGCTTCAATGATGGTTCTATTTCTTCTTTCAGCTACACCATTTTGTTGTGGAGTTCTTGGTGAGCTGTACTGCCTGTCAATACCCTTAAGATCATAAAAATCAATTAAATTAGTATTCTTAAATTCTGTGCCATTATCACATCTAATTGCTTTCACTTTGAGATCTCTTGTATTTTCCAGCTTGACAACTAGATTCTTTATAATCTCACTTTTTTCATCTTTGGTCCTAAGAAAGAAAACCCAAGTATATCTGAAAAAATCATCAGTAATAACAAGACAATATTGTTTCTTTCCAATACTCATTACATTTGTAGGTCCAAAAAGGTCCATATGTAAGAGTTGCAAAGGATTAGAAATAGAGTTGATTGCTTTGGTCTTATGAGAAGTCTTATGTTGCTTACCTTTTAGGCATGCAACACAGTGATGATCACACATAAATTCTTTTTTTGTGGTAAACCAACTACCAAATTCTTTTCGACTAAATTGTTCATATTTTTAAAATTTGTGTGACACATCCTTCTATGCCAAAGTTCTGATTCATTTGTGTTTGCCTTAGATATAAAACAGTTGATCTCATTTGAAGAAATGAGTTCTCCCCTATATCTAGGCAATACACATTGTTTCTCCTTGGTGTTCTTAAAACAACAAATTTTTCATCTAAAATAAAGTCATGAGAAAGAATGATGCACTCAACATCTGTAAAAAGAATTTTGTTCTTCTTATCACAGACTTGTGAGACACTAATCAGATTATATTTAAGCTCAACAACATAAAATACATCATCAAAAGTAATCTTACCATATGAAACTGTACATTTACCTGTAATCTTACCACCTCTTGGATTTTCACCAAATGCAACATATCCACCTTCAAAAGACTTGAAATCTCTAAGAATTTGAAGATTTCCAGTCATGTGCCAAGAGCATCCACTATCAATATGCCATGTTCTTCCTTCTTCAGGGATCTGAATGCTCTGCACATAAAGTAAATGGATTAGTTAATTTTAGGAACCCAAGCTTGTTTTGTCTTGGGTTCATCCTTTAAGGAGTAAGTTTTGCTAAATGGATGAGCTTTGTATGCAGTTTTGGTCTTAGTTTGTTGATTAGTACTGGTGTTCTGTTTTACTACTGACCTAGGTTTATACCCGTAGTTTTTGGCTTTTGAGTATTTTACTACTGATGGACCAGTAGTATTTGGGTAATGTGAATTCTTAGCATAGTCAGTAGTGTTTTTGTAGTTGTACCAGACAGCATTGTAATCAGGGTTTTTATCAGTACTAAACCTGGAATAGTTCCTACTGATGTTTGGAAACTTTGAGTACCTTGGAAATTGATTTTGTTTTCCATTATTTTTGAAATAATTACTTCTGTTAGGACTTTTATGCCTGATATTTTGCACGAATCTTTGTGCAGTTCTTCCAAATTTGGGAATTTCAACATGTGAATTTTTAATTTTTTTTGCTTCTGCAGTTTGTTTTAGTTTTAATGCTTTCTCTTTATCTTTGCTTAATTTAAACTCTTTGAATTATTTGCAGTTAATTGGATTAAAGTGACAATTCTTTGCTATGTGGTTAACTTTGTTGCATATTAAGCATGTTAATTTTGTTGATTTAGCACCTTCAGGCTTTCTTTGTTCTTTTAATTGGTTCAAGTTTCTTGTATTTCCCCTTCTTAAAATGTTTGGTATATTTTCTGAGTTATGTTTAGGGGATTCAGTTTGACTTTGTGTGGTATGAAAACTTGTATCAGTTGAATCAGTTGTTTGATCATCATCAGATGAATCATTATTGGTTTCAGTTTGATTTTCTATTTTTAATTCATTTAATGTTCTTTTTGTGCTTGATTTAAGAGGAAGGATAAAATTAGTTGGAGGTGGAACTGCATGATATCCCACTCCATGCACAACTTTTTCAGTGGTTTGATTACTGGTTAATTCATCAATAATTTTAGAACTTCTTTCAAATTTTTTAATAGTTAATGTATTCTGTTCTAATTCCATTTGACATTCTTCTAATTTAATTAAAGTTTCTTTTAATTTTAACTCAGCATATTCTTTATCATAAGTTGTTTGTAGGAGTTCATCTTTTATCTTTTGATCTGTTATTTATAAATTTTAATTTGATTTTCAAGATCAGCTATACAACCATTATATTCAATTCTCCTATTTTTGTTTAATATCATCTCTTCAAGTGTTTCTTTGTTAAGTTTTTCTAATTCTTTATATGCTTTAATGCATTCAGGAGTGCAAGGTTTCGAATGTACCTCAGTAGTAGAATCAGTGAAGGCCATAAGAGCTTGGTTCTGAGCATGTTCCTCTACTTGAAAGCTCCAGTCATACCCTTGACCTTCTTGAGATACTAAAGCAGTTGAGTTTGAGGTGCTGTTTTTGTTGTAATTTGATCTTTGATCTTTGCTAGGGCATTTTCTAGCAAAGTGACCAAGATTACTCCAGTTGTAGCATTTGACTTTGGTTTTGTCAAATCCAGTACGATCACCTTTGTTGTAAGTCAGATTTTGCCTGCCAGTTCTTTTGAGAAACCTTTTTGTTCTTAAACTCAGCATTGCCATCTGCCACTTGATGTCCATCTCTTCCAGATCATCAGGATTAAGTTGTTCCAAATCTTCACTAATCAATGCAGTGTGCACATGACTAGTGAAAAAGGATTCTCTTGATGCATCTTCAATTCCTGCATTCTTTGGAACCTCTTGACTTGTTCCTGTACTAGACAAAAAAGCAGCATTGTTTGAGGATAACTTGGGAGTTTTATTACTTACCTCAGATTCTAACACTCTGAGTTCATTGTACAGTTCATCAAGGTCTTTCTCTTCCAAAGCATCTCCTTGTCTATATATAACTGTATACATAGACCATTCTTCACCAAGAGATCTAAGAAACTTTCTGTTGACATCATCATTGTCATGTTTAACACCAACTTGATTTAGTTCACCAATAAGATTGTTGAATCTATCAAAGACTTGTGACAATGATTCATTCTTCTGGCCTTTAAAGCTTTCAAAGTCTTGCTTCAGAACAGACTTCATGTTTCTTTTGGTGCTTTTGGTACCTACAAACCTCTTCTCCAGTGCCTGCCACAGCTTCTTTGCATCATCATATTCAACAAACAAATGTTGATAGTCATTGGAATAGCAAGCAGAAGAGTGCTTAAGGCTTTGAGTTCAATTCCTCTGTCCTTCTTTTCTTTTTCACACTTGAGTTTGTCGACTTCAGTTGATGTGGTAGCTATTTGAGTCTGGATAGTTTTGTTACCTTCAACAACAACTTCCCACATGGAATCAGTAATAAGCATGTATTGCTTAATTCTGTTTTTCCACATCCCAAAGTTGTTGGGAGTGAGAATTGGAATTTTGTTAGCCTGTGTGCTTTTATTGTTATCAGACATGATTAACAATTTTGAATTCGAAAGTATGAAACTTTTTGCTGTTTTTAATTCGTAGATCTAGAACCTTAAAGCTCTGATACCACTTGTCAGGATCGAATAACTCGAACAAGTTATTAAATCACAGATCTACTAACAAGAGAAGTTATAGCGGATTAACACTCTTGTTATTTGATTAAGAACAATCGAAAAGCTTTAATTGAATGCGAACAAAGGTAAGAACACAGTAATCACAAAAAGCTTCAATGTATATTGACCAACTTGAACAATACACACGTACGATTACAATTCGTAAGGAACTATTTATAATAGTCCTTGAAGCTAAAATATTAACCTAGTTATTCTAGGATTCGATTACAATCAATATACAAATGATAAATATTCTATAACTAACTATACTAGAATCTCGGACACGATCAGCACCATAAATAGACATCGGTAGTAAACTCGATCGTCAGTAGTAAGTCCAAGATCAGTATCATCAGTAGTATCTTGCTATTTTGCCCCATCAGTACTAACTTCAATAATCATTGATCAGTACTAACTGCAGCATCAATATCAGAATGTTTATATCCCAACAATATACCAGTGTAATTTTATATATTGAACCCTAGACTGTGTTATAACTAAAATTCGACCTAACAATCCAATTGGTAAAGATAAACATATTTTATATTCAAAATTAACAAGTCCAAAAGTGAAAAACAAACTTTCATGTAGATTAAATACATAATGTATAAAGCATAATGTATAAAGAAAAAGGGGCCACATGCATAATAACAAATTTGTTATGTTGTTGGGTAGTCTCTTCCTTCTATGTCGTGGCCCCATATTACTTTCTTTTTTTTGGCCTTTTCTTTTCTCTATTCAACCAATGAGACTATGACACTTTTTAATATAGAATATTTAGACAATAATAATTAAAGCTATATAAAAAAACACATGATTTTTCTATTTATATCTATAAGCAAGTCATGTTAGCTTTTATTGTAAGTACCAATGTGGCTAAATACCATAAATATACCTCTTTGCTCATAGATGTGGAGCAAGTCCAACATGGAGATTGCATCTCAAGTCAACCATTTCTCATCTTCCTCAACCACCACTACCACCTCTTCCTCCACCACTACCACCACCACCGGCTCCTCCTCGGTGTCGCCTACCTCCACCTCCACTGGATCAACCGCCCATTTCATAACATGCGTTGAAAGTGAAGACAGGCCTATAAAGGGCTTTAAAAGAGCTCAAAAGGGAAACAATGGTAACGAACAAAAGAAACAAAGTAGAATTGGTGATCATCCAATGTATCGTGGTGTACGAAAGAGGAGTTGGGGGAAATGGGTATCGGAAATCCGTGAGCCACGTAAGAAATCTAGAATATGGCTTGGGACATTCCCAACAGCTGAGATGGCAGCTCGAGCCCATGATGCAGCAGCTATAGCCATAAAAGGTCACTTGGCTTATCTTAACTTTCCTGAATTAGCACATCTACTTCCACTGCCCACCACCACATCACCAAAGGGCATCCGAGAAGCCGCCACAAAGGCTGCCAACATAGGTTGTGAATATGAAGCAGAGCCACCAAACCAAGCCACACTTTCTCATTCACACTCATCGACAACTTTGTCATCAGAAAACACCCAAGAATCGATTAATTCAACATCAAACGAAGATGATACAATTTTCAACCTGCCTGATCTTTCTCCCAAAAACATTGACCGGAGCGATAGTTTCCAATTTTATTCTTCACCATGGCCATTGGAGGCTGATACTGAGGAGCCGTTGCTTTGGGATATTTACTAGTAGGCCAGAAATGATCTCTTTATGCAAAGTTAGCCATTACCCTTCAAAATTACAATATATTCAAGTTACAACCCTGTAAATTAAACCACCAAAGGAAGCCCAAAGTTTTGGATTGATTTATGTGAGACGATTATGGATCTTATTTTTTTATTTTATTTTATTTTTATTTTTACCAAATATGCATGTCACAATTTTTGATGGGAAACAAATATTTGTTCAAGCTTATATTATTTCGTGGAATAAGTTTTAATATTTAAAAAAAAATTAATAATCTAATAAATAAAATCTAATAGATAATTTATTATGATTTCTAGTAGAAAAGATTTATTAAAAATCAAAAGTAGTTTTGATGAAACAAATACTTCATTTTTATTAGCAGGCCAATATAAAAAGTATGTACAGATCGAAACAAACAAGATGATATAAAACACAAGTATATAAATACGTAAGCATAGAAATAAATAATCATAGTGCAATATAGCAAAATCATGATGACGAAAAATTGTTTACTTCTATTTGATACTTGTACTATTGAATTACAATTATTGTTGGTTTTTAAATCAATCATCTTTTGTTCGTTTTGATTTTAGCTTTTACTATTCCGTGGTTCAGAAATTGTTTGTTTTCTATGTTTTGATTGAGATTTACAAGCTTTTCTATTTTATTTTGGTCGTATATTAAGATTCCCTTTAATATGTACATAATAATCAATAAATAATTTAATATCAAAAGAATATGTATTAACCAAAGGCCAATGGCTTAGCGGTAAGATGTTTGCCCTCCAATCTAATGGTTGAGGGTTCGAGTCTCATGGTGGATATAAGTGATTATTTAGGAGTAGATTAGGTTTGCCGTTCCAAAAAAAAGAAAAAAAGAAGAGAGAATATGTATTATTAAACGCTATCTTTTGTTAAAGAGCCGGATCTGTGACTTGAAACACGGTAACATATCAAAATTATGCTAATAATTCTAGTCCTATACTATATTATTAGTGATTCAATGCAGAATTCATTTTAAATGCACAATCGGGAGTTATCAATGTACATAATTAGATTACAAGATTAACGATTAAGATTAATTATAATATTTTCGTAAATAAAATCAATTATATTTTTGGTAAATATTAAATGAAAATGGTATATTATATATATCTTGCAATATAATAATAATAATAATAAATTTAAATTTATTAAAATTCCTCAATTTTTGGTAAAAACCATTATTTCTATAAATCTTAACCGTGTAGGTTAATTCTTCAGTAATTCCCCATGCATGTCGCCTCCGACCTCACCATCATCTATTTTATTCATATGTCCTCTGGATAATTCTTATGTCTCCCTAGTAAGTTACCTAAAATACACAAAAGAGTTCTTAACACCCCATGTGTAAAGATTAATATGTAGTATTTAATGTGTATACTTAAAAACTACAGATTGTTAAATATACATTATAAGATATTTAATATTCGGGTAATTTAAATTTAACATGTCATTAAACTTTTTCAAATTATAAATGATACAAGTTTTTAATATAATGTGGATTTTGCTTTATATGGCTGTTGTACATAATTAATAATTTGATTAAGACCCTTCCCTACTAGTCACACATGATGACACATGTGTAGAGTGTCCAAGAAGGAGGAGACACCATCTCATTTAATTTAGAGTTAACTTCAAGAATGGTCCTGTGATTTGGTCAAATTGCACGTTTGGTCCTTATATTTCATTAAGTGCAGGCGCGGTACCCATGGTATGCATTTTTGTGCACTCATGATCCCTCCACCCTAACGCTGTTAAAAATGTCCATCAGTTGGAGGGCATTTTAGTCATTTTGCATGGTGGTCCCGCTAATGTCTTCTTCTTCCCCTATCTTCTTCCCCAAATCCATATAAACAAGAAACTTAAAATCGTGAACCTAAATCAAACTCAAAATCATGCATCTTAACATTCTTATACAAGAATCAGAATTGGAAATGTAACACCCTAAAATTTACAAGATTTTTAAAATTTTTGAAAACAAAATTATAATCAAAAGGTCCCATAAATAATCATTTAAATAATCCCCCAAAATGATTATTTAATATAAAATGTATTTAATGCGGAAATGTCTTAAATAAAATTCAGAGTTTTGAAATAATAACAACGTTTCACATCAGCACTAAGAAGTAATACAGCAGTCAATCGTCCACCTTCTCCTTTCCTTACTGGTACCTGAAACAATGTGGGGGAAAATAGGGGTCAGCTGGAGGAGCTGAGTGAATATCTCAAAATGCATACAATCATAACATACAACACATGAGGGCACATCGGTGTACTCCTACTCAGAATCTACTCGATTAATTACTCAGATTTATTTCTCGGATTTTATTACTCAGATTTATTTCTCGGATTTTATTACTCAGATTTTAATTTATATAGCGCGCTTGTGTGATTTGGGACGAGAGATCAACCTCGCCCCTCCTCACACCTCAGATAGGCGTAAGCCAAAACTCAGACGGGAGTGATCCCAAAACTCAGACTGGAATAATCCCAAAAACTCAGACGGGAATAATCCCAAAAACTCAGACGGGAATAATTCCAAAAACTCAGACGGGAGTAATTCCAAAACTCAGATGTGTGTTATTATGTTTTATTATTTCTTTAACATAATTATCTCAGATTGCTCTAGCATGTACTAGCACAGAATGACTCTGTGCCGAGCTCGGTTACCCAGGCACAATGTCTCAGATCATGAATAAATAAACAGATGCTCAGATACTCAGATAACAGGTCAAACTCAGATAACGGATCAAACTCAGATAACAGCTCAAACTCAGATAACAATTATGGTGCAAGAAATGTAACACATAAGTCATGCATGTACAACGTTAAAACTGAATACACGGTGAGAATACTCACCTCGAGAAACGTAAGCTCCAAAGGGGTTCCCGACAATCAGAAGGACAGCACGTTATCTCTTAGACGGTCCTAAAACCAAAAAGCGAAACCCGGAATTAAAATTCTACCCGAGGGTTTATTTCAGAAAACTGGCAGCCCCCGTCAGTCTCACGGAAATTGCCATAACTACTAAAAGGTTCAGTAGATTTTTCTCATATTTTTACCACAGAAACTAGGAAACCAGAACTACATATCACTGTGAGACGGTCACTGGCCAACACAGATTCTACGGGTCTCAAAATGGTGTCACAAGACAGACATGTCGTACAGGTCACGTCCCTAACAGCAGCATATTAAAACAGGTATAACTTTTAAACCGTAATTCGGATTGACGAGAGGGTTGCGGCATTGGAAAGCTAATTCAAAAACCAAGGTCCCAACACGGGCCAAAAATCCTAAAAGTTATTTTAAGTACACTGAAAATAGTTTAGAGCAGGAGGCAGATTCTGCCACGAAAATGTTGCCTTATAAAATTCGTTTTAGCAAGCCGACTCGTCACCGAAAATCCTACATGCTTAGGATTTATACCTGATAGCTGAAATTATTATTTACATGAATTGAGTACGGTTTCTATCTTGAGGGTAACCGTTTTTTTTCCCAAGTGAGAACCGAGAACCCTATGGGTTCGGTTTCTCCCTTTCGGTTCTAGGATTTTTGGTTTACAAAACACTATACTCCCAACCCTTCACGACAACTCGAGATTTAATCTCGACTAGCCGGTCACCCTTCCAAACTCAGCCCTCAAGGCAGTGATCATTCTAGGTTCAATAGAGTTACTCGAATACTAATCGATTCGAAAACAATAGTCGAATTCTACTAATCCGACCCTATGCTTAAGTTTGGTGTTTGCATTACAACATCACAGCCTTGGCATCTTTACCTTCCTATAGCTCTCCTATACTACACGAATTGACAAAACTCAAATTACGGGAAAACTAGACACCGAGTTATGGACAAACGATTACCGGAATGAATAACGACTCGCCACCGAATTGATCAATCCTCCTCACTCGACTGAAATCCCGGTTGATTGCACAACAAGAAACACTCAAATATTCCTGTTTAATAGTGACCACAACAGTAAAACCAATACACACACCACCACGATTGTTAGAATCGGATATAGCAGGGATGCTTACGGAAAATTAAACGGAATTAAGGATGAGTTTACCTATTCCAGCCGATCCACTAGCACTCCCGATCGCAGCCTTCTACTGGTCTCTGAACGCCGATAGTGGAGTGAAGAACAATGCTATGCTCGACTAATTTGAAGGACGATGATAGTGGAGACGCTCCCAAACACTGATCGACACTTGGACAAGAGGAATGTCGGCAATAGGGTTAAGAGGAAACAAGGAACGGTCTATCACATAAATACCGAAGTTCAATATGAGGCCATAGATGGGTGGGCTTGTTAGAGGTTACAATTAAAGTTGGGCTTCTCCTCATTCACACGGCTGCACCAGCCCAACAACATGGTCCGTTTCTTTTGATCTAAACGGTTTACTAGACGTAAGAAAATAGCGGTTTAAATGAACCGAGCTCGGCCTTGGCCTACGGCCGGCCTCGACTCGACACTCAATACCCGGGAGTTAAATATCTCTAATACAGTTGACGAAACATTACGAAATTAATTATTTGGATAATGAGGCGTCACATATAAATATATAATGTTTGATAAAGACGAACCGTCTAATTACAGGTCGCCCAAATAATATAGAATTAATTATAAATAATAAATTGTGATTAAATAATTCTATTTAATTAATATAAATTTTTGGGGCGTTACAACTCAACTCCACTTGAAATAGACTTCGTCCCCGAAGTCATTGCTCGGAAGAAACTCAGGGTAGTAATCTCGCGTCTCAACTCATACTCGCCAACGACACACGTCCTCAAATGGGGAAAGAAACAAAATGATAAGGTTAAGAATGAAAAGGAAATTCATCAGGGTGGCCTACGACATGCGTACTCAAATGGAAAAGAAGAATAAAACGATAAAGTTATGAATAGGAAGAAGCTCTTCATGGTGAATTTACTTAATAGGAAATGAACTCCAGATCACGTAAGTGCTCATACAATTATCCGCCTCTAGCGACGCAAAACGATAATGCTAAAAGAAATAAAGTCAGGATGCTCACTATGGATCTCAATGTGCAAAGAAAATGTTGATAATGAGCATAAAATACACCACGATACTCTACTGAAGGCGTCTTCTTGCTCTCGCATTCGGATACAGTTGTTGCACTCAGCGATTAACATCGCGTTGAATCACCGATTCAACTCCACTTGGAAATTTACTATTGATTTTGACGATACCAGATGCTCAGCATAGTACCAGGTCATCCAAACCATTTGCACAATCACACTCGAATCTCTCATGACGATAACAAGTTTTTAGGGAAAATTTTTCTTCCCGCACAACTCCATCAAATGACCACTTACACGTTTTAGCAACAGATAAAAATTTCATTATCGACAATTTTCTACCAAAATGACCCGGAAGGTCCTCTACTCTATGGGTCAACAGTTTGTTATCAGCATAATAAATAATCTAGTGGTTTACACCATTATCATTTAATAAAACCATGCAAATAAATCACAAGGAATAAACATATCACACAGAATTCTCATATACTCAGGTATATAACTCCAAAATATGATCTGGAAATATAACTCAGACGTCCCACTCAGAAATAAACTCAAAACATATCTCAGGAGTATAACTCGAAAATGTATAACTCAGGAGCAACTCATAAATCTTAACTCAGAAGCAAACTCACAACTCTAACTCAGTAACAACTCATAAGGTAATAATATTTACGAGTAATAGCATTAGGTATAAATCACATTTTTACTCATTCTTATTACTACTCGCGTGTTCCAATTTACCAGCTTATAATACTCGGGGTGATATACTCCCTCATTAATTTCATGTTACCCACTAAAAACTCCAATTAAATTTCATACTCTTATTTATAATGATTTCTCGTTACTCGAATTACGAATTAATTCCTTAGTTCTCATTTACTCAGTTCGCAGTTACACTTTATTCTAAATCTTCATGGTTCAACAATTCAGTACATTCTCGTCTTTTCGAAATTTCTCCTAAGTTCAATATAAATTTATTGAATAGCTGTTCTCATCTCAAGTTTAATAATTATTCATAGATAGAGTTTTCTCATATAATTTTATAATACCTCAAAACTCATAACACTTTATAATACTTCAACAATTTGAATAAAACTTCCCGTTAATTTCATACTTTTCTCTTTTGACTCATTTTATTAAGTTGCTTATGTAACTCGATTTGTAAATTTCTTATAACTCAAAATTACTCCATAATTACTCAGAATAAAATTTTATCTTTTAGCTCGATTTAATAATAACTCGTTACTAGTAAATTACCGATCTCATTTTAACTCATTTTCCTCAAAATTTCATTGTAGCAGTTTTCTCATATTCGACTCATTAATAAGTTCTCATCACCTTAATTTAATGATTTCTCGTTATTACATTTATAACCACCCAAGAATAAGTATACTGTCTTCTTTTGTATATAATTGTAGTATTACTACCTCCCTTTTGCACGATATTCATTCAACCCAATAAACTTGATTTGTTAATTTCTCCGGTAAACCCGATCTATCATGTTGGTTGTAAACTCCATAATTACCCATAGAATAATTTAATTATTCTCAACTACTTGATTTGATAGTTACTCTTATAATTTATTAGATCAATTATATGTATCTAGATTTCACACTTTAATTTCATACCAACAAAATCTCTCTGCATAAACATTATGCTCATAATATTTATAATAATAATTAATGATAATTATTTCTTGACAATTTTCCTTTTTACCCTTACTCAACTCCACTTGGAGAAAAACTCGTCCTCGAGTTTGGAACTAGTATTGTCTACCAAAAAGAACAAAGAAATATATAATCACTCGAACAATTAGGATACACATACCGAATTCACAATAACAAGCATTGGTCCATCGTTCCCCACAAAATCTCCCCATAACCAACCAAAAGTTCGGTGTGTACGATAATAGGGGCCCTCTATTACTTTCGACACCTACTTCTGTTTGGTCACGAGTAAATCCCAAAGTTTACAACTTCCCACATATAAACCCACCAACAAATCACACTCAGCAGAAAGGACTTTTAATCACACTCAGGAGAAAGAAATTTTATTTTCAATATCTGATAAATACAGATATGCACTCAACAGTGCATACTCAAAATCTCATAATCATTACTCAGAAAATCATGCGTACATTTAGTCTCGTACGCGATACTCGGATAACTCAGATTCATAGAAATATTTCCACTTAGTTATTTTCACAATCCAAATCTCCTTTTAAACTTTTCATTTGGATATGCCAGTTATCATTCCTCATAAATAATACTTATATCCTCTTCACAGTTATATTCAATTTATTGTAATTTGTGAGCATGTCGATTAATATCTTTTTGATCAGAGTTCTCAGTTATTGCGTTCCTCGTTTAATTTGATTCAATTTACCGCTCTTTTAACTCGTTTTTAAATAAATCATCATCAAATTGATGACGTTAGCTTCCTCTTAATCCTCTTATATAATTACTCTTTAAGATTTAAGATGAGCTTCAATAATATCTGATTAATTTGACTCAGCAATTTCTCATTTAATTAATCTATTAAACTTACATAGTTTATTTTAAGCTATCAGTGTGAACTCATTAATCTGTCACTTAACTTGTCATCCACATTTAGTTTTGTACTCAGCAATTTAACCTACTTACTCGAAATGTTTTTCCCATTTTATCTCAATTTAAATAAATACTAACTTGTTGACCTTAACATGGAATCTGCTTAACTATTATATCTCGTGATTCGTTGTATTCACGAAAATTTTAATTGTTCATCTAGATAACTCCTCTTTTAACCCTGATCAATAATTCTCTTTTAGATCCTGTTAATAATTCTCGATTAGCTAAATGTAATTATTTCCCATTTTATTGACTTAATAATTCTTTCTTTTACTCAACTTGGTAAATTCTCTTAATAATATTCTTAATCAATTTGATTTACTAATCTCTGATTTACTCGTTTTAATTGACTCAGTCTATTAAGTGTTTTCTCCCAATACGAATATTAAGTACTCCTTTTTAATGTTAATAATTTCCTCATTTCTCATTTACTCAAATCATGTTTCTCATTACACAGCTTGTGGATCTTATATAATAAATTAATATTCCATTATTACACTTTTGGTTCGAATTTCTCAGAATTTATAAACATTTCACCTCAACTCTATTAGGTGTTCCTCTAAATTGAAACTTTTATTATTTTCTCATTAGTATTTATAATTTCACATTTCTCCAGTATATATTTTTCATATATATATAAACATAAAACTCTAAGAATTAAAAAAAAAAATCGAAATTATGCTCAAATTAAGCTCTAAATTATTCACAAAATTATGGAATCGCATAATAGTATATCTATATACATATATGTTTAGCCATACAATCACGAGTAATTCTCTCAGGATATAAACCGAAAATTCTCAGAATATGCTACTCTTCTATACTCATAATATAGCAAAATCTCAATTAAATAATACTCTTAAATATTACCGGCAGTAGGAAGCGAGAGGTCAACGTGACATGCTATATGTTCGATGTGAAAACTTTTCTCAGAAAAATATTTGACTCTTTTCTCGTTTGAAAAACTCGATACTCAAACTTGAGTTTGAATTCGCCCCTTGCGAACCCAAATCCCTCAAGTCAGAGCTCTGATACCAACTTGTAACACCCTAAAATTTACAAGATTTTTAAAATTTTTGAAAACAAAATTATAATCAAAAGGTCCCATAAATAATCCCCCAAAATGATTATTTAATATAAAATGTATTTAATGCGGAAATGTCTTAAATAAAATTCAGAGTTTTGAAATAATAACAACGTTTCACATCAGCACTAAGAAGTAATACAGCACTCAATCGTCCACCTTCTCCTTTCCTTACTGGTACCTGAAACAATGTGGGGGAAAATAGGGGTCAGCTGGAGGAGCTGAGTGAATATCTCAAAATGCATACAATCATAACATACAACACATGAGGGCACATCGGTGTACTCCTACTCAGAATCTACTCGATTAATTACTCAGATTTATTTCTCGGATTTTATTACTCAGATTTATTTCTCGGATTTTATTACTCAGATTTTAATTTATATAGCGCGCTTGTGTGATTTGGGACGAGAGATCAACCTCGCCCCTCCCCACACCTCAGATAGGCGTAAGCAAAAACTCAGACGGGAGTGATCCCAAAACTCAGACTGGAATAATCCCAAAAACTTAGACGGGAATAATCCCAAAAACTTAGACGGGAATAATTCCAAAAACTCAGACGGGAGTAATTCCAAAACTCAGATGTGTGTTATTATGTTTTATTATTTCTTTAACATAATTATCTCAGATTGCTCTAGCATGTACTAGCACAGAATGACTCTGTGCCGAGCTCGGTTACCCAGGCACAATGTCTCAGATCATGAATAAATAAACAGATGCTCAGATACTCAGATAACAGGTCAAACTCAGATAACGGATCAAACTCAGATAACAGCTCAAACTCAGATAACAATTATGGTGCAAGAAATGTAACACATAAGTCATGCATGTACAATGTTAAAACTGAATACACGGTGAGAATACTCACCTCGAGAAACGTAAGCTCCAAAGGGGTTCCCGACAATCAGAAGGACAGCACGTTATCTCTTAGACGGTCCTAAAACTAAAAAGCGAAACCCGGAATTAAAATTCTACCCGAGGGTTTATTTCAGAAAACTGGCAGCCCCCGTCAGTCTCACGGAAACTGCCATAACTCCTAAAAGGTTCAGTAGATTTTTCTCATATTTTTACCACAGAAACTAGGAAACCAGAACTACATATCACTGTGAGACGGTCACTGGCCAACACAGATTCTACGGGTCTCAAAATGGTGTCACAAGACAGACATGTCATACAGGTCACGTCCCTAACAGCAGCATATTAAAACAGGTATAACTTTTAAACCGTAATTCGGATTGACGAGAGGGTTGCGGCATTGGAAAGCTAATTCAAAAACCAAGGTCCCATCACGGGCCAAAAATCCTAAAAGTTATTTTAAGTACACTGAAAACAGTTTAGAGCAGGAGGCAGATTCTGCCACGAAAATGTTGCCTTATAAAATTCGTTTTAGCAAGCCGACTCGTCACCGAAAATCCTACATGCTTAGGATTTATACCTGATAGCTGAAATTATTATTTACATGAATTGAGTACGGTTTCTATCTTGAGGGTAACCGTTTTTTTTTCCCAAGTGAGAACCGAGAACCCTATGGGTTCGGTTTCTCCCTTTCGGTTCTAGGATTTTTGGTTTACAAAACACTATACTCCCAACCCTTCACGACAACTCGAGATTTGATCTCGACTAGCCGGTCACCCTTCCAAACTCAGCCCTCAAGGCAGTGATCATTCTAGGTTCAATAGAGTTACTCGAATACTAATCGATTCGAAAACAATAGTCGAATTCTACTAATCCGACCCTATGCTTAAGTTTGGTGTTTGCATTACAACATCACAGCCTTGGCATCTTTACCTTCCTATAGCTCTCCTATACT
The DNA here is from genome assembly GCA_963853835.1 of Calendula officinalis. NCBI lineage: Eukaryota > Viridiplantae > Streptophyta > Magnoliopsida > Asterales > Asteraceae > Calendula > Calendula officinalis. The sequence continues at coordinate 85,526,898 of OY970820.1, read as the reverse complement.
ACACGAATTGACAAAACTCAAATTACGGGAAAACTAGACACCGAGTTATGGACAAACGATTACCGGAATGAATAACGACTCGCCACCGAATTGATCAATCCTCCTCACTCGACTGAAATCCCGGTTGATTGCACAACAAGAAACACTCAAATATTCCTGTTTAATAGTGACCACAACAGTAAAACCAATACACACACCACCACGATTGTTAGAATCGGATATAGCAGGGATGCTTACGGAAAATTAAACGGAATTAAGGATGAGTTTACCTATTCCAGCCGATCCACTAGCACTCCCGATCGCAGCCTTCTACTGGTCTCTGAACGCCGATAGTGGAGTGAAGAACAATGCTATGCTCGACTAATTTGAAGGACGATGATAGTGGAGACGCTCCCAAACACTGATCGACACTTGGACAAGAGGAATGTCGGCAATAGGGTTAAGAGGAAACAAGGAACGGTCTATCACATAAATACCGAAGTTCAATATGAGGCCATAGATGGGTGGGCTTGTTAGAGGTTACAATTAAAGTTGGGCTTCTCCTCATTCACACGGCTGCACCAGCCCAACAACATGGTCCGTTTCTTTTGATCTAAACGGTTTACTAGACGTAAGAAAATAGCGGTTTAAATGAACCGAGCTCGGCCTTGGCCTACGGCCGGCCTCGACTCGACACTCAATACCCGGGAGTTAAATATCTCTAATACAGTTGACGAAACATTACGAAATTAATTATTTGGATAATGAGGCGTCACATATAAATATATAATGTTTGATAAAGACGAACCGTCTAATTACAGGTCGCCCAAATAATATAGAATTAATTATAAATAATAAATTGTGATTAAATAATTCTATTTAATTAATATAAATTTTTGGGGCGTTACAGGAAATGCCTAAAATCAAGAATCAGAATTGGAAATGCCTTAGAAACAAGCCTAAAATCAAGAATCGGAATCGGAAATGCCTTAAATCGTGTCTCACCATCATCGTCAGCACCGTCTTCTTCTCTGGCAGAAATGCCCAAAACACCCACGAGCACATACATCATCACCCAAATCAAGCATCTTCATACACAAAATCTAGGGTTCATGTGTTTATGATGAAGTTAAACAGATCTGAATCTGAAGTTAAATAGATTAAAGTTCGAAGCTTATGATGGTCGGGGTTGATATCACCGGCGGAGGAGAGGAAACAACCACCCTGTTGTACAAACATGTTCAACCACCACCAACGTCTCCGGCCAACTACATAGCCTAGATATGTTCCGCCTCCCACCACCGCCATCGTCGGATCTGTTTCATGCTTCAGATATGTTCTGGTTTGTAATATTGTGTTAGGGTTTCGAGGTTAGGGATTTGTTTTACCTGTATATCGAATTCGAGATCCTCCGTCGTGGTTATGTAAGAAGATGGTGTTTCCGATGAGGAAGAATCGGAGAGATGGTGTTTCCGATGAGGATTTTAGGAGGAGATAGTACATGGTGCATCATTAGTTGTTCCCTTACCTTTTTAAATTAATATTATTAATTATAAAAGAGTAATTTAATTATAAAATGTTAAATGCCTAAAATGCCCCTCAACTAACGGACATTTTTAACAGCGTTAGGGTGGAGGGACCATGAGTGCACAAAAATGCATAACATGGGTACCACACCTACACTTAATGAAACACAAGGACCAAACGTGCAATTTAGCCAAACCACATGGACCATTCTTGCAGTTAACTCTTTAATTTATTTATGCAAATATGAAAATGGGCAAATGGAAGTCCAATAATTGAAAGCAATATCATTTGGCATAATATAAAATTACAAAATATTTTTATAATCAAGATGTTGGATAATAACAACTTTATTACATATTAATTCATTTATTAATTCTAATTATTTCCTTTGCTAAATTCCCCTTCCATTTAACAATTCCAAATTTTCGTCAAAGCATTCCTTATAAATTTTCCTAATGTATTTATTAGTTTTAACAACAAATATTGAAGATGATTAAATTCCATGGCAATAAATCTTTTTAAATTGGACTATTTTGTCTCACTATATATATTCAAATGATATTAATAGTTAACATATGATTGAATGAATACTACTAAAATGATTTCTTTAATAAACTAATTTATGATGTGCGTAAGCTATTTCTTGAACGAATTTTAAAGTATTTATTCGTTTGATCTATTTCTCTATTGCTTATACGAAGTATATTTTAGTTTACACTACAATAGTTACCATAAAACATATTATAACTTAACTCAGTGCTCTAATGCACTCAATAGTATATATTGATTTAATTTAAACTTACTATTTATATTGAAATATGTATAGATAATAAGTATAAGTTTATTAAAAGTCCTTATCTTATGTTTTAAAGCACGAATTAAAGTTAAGACCTTTAAAATATACATGAATCAAAATATCATATTGGCGTTCTCATTTCCATCATTAATGAACAATATAATCATAAATTGGGAAGCACAGTGGCAAGAAAGGAGACAAATGGTAATCTCTTTGCTTTGCTAGCAAATCTTTTAGCCACACATGTGTCATTCTATATATTATATTATAGCTATATATAGTCATTATATATTATTACATTATTACCCACTGAGATTATAATTGAAATTTTGGGGTCCCTGCAGTATAGCCAACAATTTAGACAACATCTTCTGTAATTTAACCAACAATTTAGACAACAATCTTTTATAATTTACATCACTCCTTCCAATTGGTATTAATATCATATTTTAAATTCTAAATTTTCAATTTGATACGTTGACTTCTTCTCTCCTTTCGACTTTTCCTTAAAAAACAAAAAAAAATGCAGGCGGGGTGGAGCTCGACAGAGGCTTCGAGAATAGGGTAGGGTGCGACTTTGGTTGAGAGCAGCGCCTCAAGTCTGGTATGGCAACTAATTCTATCTGGCAAAACTTAATTTTACATTTTACCACCATCTTTTCAGGTTAACCGTTATTTGTATGTAGAGCTTTTAACACTTAAATTATTTTTATTTGGTTATAATTTCAAAATTTATGTTAGGAATATTTTTATTAATATTCATTAAAGATTTGATATGTCAAAACTATTAAACTACAAGGACCTAAATTGAAGATATGAAAGTTCAAATTCAAATAAAGATTTAGAAGATAATCATTAATGTAAAAAGATATAGTATATCTTTATTAGTTTAAAAGATTTAGTTATTATCTTTTCCTTGTAAGTCTTAGGTTTTCTAGTATATAAAGAAACCTAATGACATAGAATTAGATGTTCTTAGAACCCACGTTTTAACGTGTTTTGTGTGTAAAACCTAAGCCTCAAGGTCGTTTGATCCTGTTTAACGAAGAACCGTTCTATATATTTATATGTAGAATTGAGGCTTTTAATGATGAAAACTTGTTTAGCTATACATATATGTTTAACTAATTCCGCAATTTTGTTATTTGTATATGCTTATTCCAGATAAGAACTAACTATTCTTGAGCCTAAAGATCGACGTTTATGAAGAGTTGTTCTAAACTCAGCAATTTATAAGCAAAAAATAAGAAAGCTAGTTTATAGGCATGTGCAATACACAAACACTTATTTTAGTTACAACATATATTTAGACTATGAACTGTAAATGGGGCAAAAAATGCAAGTGTCTTCTGATTTTGTATTTAAGGTTTAATTTAGCATTTTACATCTGTCCCATATCGCAAATGAAAGGATCCTCCGAGTTATAAATAGGGTGGGGAGGGAAGCGACCCGCCTTTCACTTTCTTAGCCCTTTGCCTTGGGCCCACACCGGTTTAATAATCCAGTTTTCTCTGGGCTGTTTTAATCTTTTGCATTGAATTCCACCTGTTTGCTTTCATCTAGCCAAAATATTTATTTGGAATATCACCTACACTAGAAATAAATTAATTTTTTTTAAAAATATTATAACATTATTCAGGAGATTCACATGATTTGTGCTACGGTCATCTCTAGTTGTACGTGTTGGGAAGGAGGGAGTGTGAGAAGGTGTCCGACAATAATTTAGTAATGAATTGTCATACAGTTTTTTGTGTGTGGGTACATTCAACCATTCTTTTATTTTGGAACATTACATCCTCCATGCCATATAGATCAACAAACACAAAACGGCAGTACAATCTGACACCTAGCTAATTTTTGAGTCCTAGCTCGATTCTCTGAACCGTCGGAACATCAGTTTTAAAAGACTTAGCAACAACATCATCATCAATCCCAGTAGTGAAAACCGATTTCGGCACGGAAAGTAGGCCAGCACTCGCGCTTCCAAACGCCGAAATCGCAATTGCAGATTGATTGTGGTTCCGGTTGTACTGAAAATGAACCAAACCCTTCGGAAACACAAATATGTCACCTTCTAGAAGCGTTTGGTTAAACAACACGTTCTTGGTGTCAACGAATCCAACTTCAAGCGTCCCCAACACTACAATCAGCAGTTCAGCTGCACGTGGGTGGGTGTGAGGTGGGTTCACGCCAGCTGGCGGAAACTGGAGCACCGCATATGACACACTTTGACCGTTTAAGGCTGGGAACTCGGTCATTGAAGCTTTGATCACTGTGAAGTTTTTAACGTTTGGGTTATAGAACGCACTGAGTCCTCTGTAGGTGAAGAAACTGGCATCAACCGAGCTCGTATTTGGGGCAATGAAGTCGGTCAAGATATCAGGGTCGTTAGCTCGTATTGTTGATGAAACGGCTAGAAAAAAGGCTAGTGACAGTAGAAGAGATGGTTTTGCAGCCATGACTTAAACGGTTAGTAAACTAACTGATTATGTTATCGATCCACCGATGTCCCTGTTTGAGTTTAGATATAAGATTTAAACTGCTAAATAACTATGTTTGTTTATGCCAGCTTATGTACGTTCTAATATGATCTTTCCATAGAACAAGAAAATATACGGATATACCAATATTCGTGTAGGAGATATGAATTCTTGTACATGTACGTCGTTAATAACTAATTTATTCTAAATAGACCATAAATTATTGAAGCTGACAGCGCACTTTTTTTAGATTTCGATGACTAAATCGTACCCCAAATGCAAATACATGAGAGAAATGACAAAAACACACGAAAGAAAAATAACGAAAAAGGTCGCTTTAACCCAACGAATAAAAAAATATTTTTTTCTCGATGCGAATTGAATAAACATGTTTGGCCATTCAGACTTGTTTCCATCAACAAGCTGGATTACAGAGCTGTGTGAAGTAACCAATGTTCTAGAATCCAACCGGCCGTACGTAAAACCAATCATGCATACAACAACTTCTTTAGGTTGTTTCAGTCGATCCCTATATATACGTTGACATCAATCTCTACAATTCAAAATTAAGCAAGATTTTAATTACTTAATTTCTGGATTGACAAATGGCATCAAAGCTTCAAATTTTGTTACTGCTTTTAGTCATTTCATGTTCCACTTTAGAGATATCAATGGGTGGAGATCCCGACATTCTCTCAGACTTCATCCTTCCACCGAATCTATTTCTCCCGGTGGACGGGAACTTCTTCACCTTCACCGGGATGAGGACACTTGTCAACGCACCCTTCCCGCCAACTTTCAAGGTGACAAAAGCCGCCATGGCCGAATTCCCGGCTCTCAACGGTCAGAGTGTCTCCTATGCTGTCCTTCAGTTCCCTAATGGCACGGTCAACCCACCCCACACCCACCCACGTGCCTCGGAGCTGTTGTTTGTGCTCATGGGTTCCTTGAATGTTGGGTTTGTTGACACTACTAACAAGCTGTTTACTCAGACACTGCAGCAAGGTGATCTTTTTGTGTTCCCAAAGGGGCTTCTTCATTTCCAGTTTAACAGTGATGCGGTCAATCCAGCTATGGCTCTCTCTGCCTTTGGAAGTGCAAGTGCAGGGACTGTTTCGGTTCCAAATACGGTTTTTAATACGACTATCGATGATCAACTTTTGGCTTTGTCATTCAAGACAGACGTTGCTACCATTCAGAAGATCAAATCTGGGTTCTCAGGCTAATTAAGATCACCTGACAGTTTCTACCTGTTATTGTAACTGGATTTCAACCACCAATAATGTTGTTCTTAAATGATAAATAAAGATTACTTTTTTTCTTTCTTTCTCTTCCTTTTGAGCCATGTTTAAAAAATAAAGCAGTTTGTTTTTTAGTGGGTAATAGATATTGTTGGATCCCAACAAAACAAACGTGTTGCGTTATGACCGAGTAACGAAGATATGATAAGTAAACAACAAGGTTTCAATGATTAAGAGTTTATTAAAACAACTTAATACAGTACAAAGTTTGCGGAAATAGATAGTACAAAACTAACTAAAACTCTATACTTGAAATGACACTTTAGACCGCTCAAACTAGAAGAGTATACGCTGAGAGTTATATCAGCTGATACTAACAGCTGATATTAATGCCTTAGTAATAACTATGAAGGAGTTAATACTTAGACAAATAACTAACTCTCAGAGAATGTTCTTGTGCTATGATTTCTAAAGGTGTGTGTAAATGCAAGCATTTACGTCTGTATTTATAGCCCAAGATCCATGTTCCTTAGTCCACAAGTTTGACGACGTGTAAACATATTATTCGTAGATGTGGACTTGTCTATGGATCATTATGTAACATCCCGAAAATCCGAGGAAATTTAAAAATTTTTTAATCAATAAAATATTACATTTCCCCCCAAAAGTACAAGTAACTCAAAGGTCCCAACTCATAAATAAAAATATAAAACCGTCTCATGGTTTAAATGCAGAATAATTAAAGGTTTTAAAACAAAACATGATTGACTCGAAATAAATGTTTTAATCCAAATTCATAAAAATAGAAACGCAGCTCATCAACCATTGACCTTCTCTTTGCCCTTGCTAGTACCTGCAAAATGGGAGGGAGTGTTTGGGGTCAGCCACCGCTGAGTGAATAATCAACACAATAAACATACACATACAAACAATCCACACCACATAAGTGATCCCTAGAGACTCTACTCAATTCTCGTTTATTAGGCCTTTTATTAAATTTCAATTGGTTCGCCAGTGCCGTGACGAATCCACAACGCGTGCCCCTGCTCTCGCGCTCGTCACTAGCACCCCTTCCAACACCCACCAGTGTCCCGCAGTACCACGCTGACAGTCGTGAATTGTACTTGGCTCACGGGAAGAGTTGGCTACCTCATGAATCTCAAATATAGTTAGTTAGTTTTATTAACGTGTTGACCCATTACAACATGTACTCTTATAAAACTAACAGCTCAAGCTCAAGTATATCATCTCATAGATATATAACCACATAGCACAACCCAAGTGTATAACAACTCATAATCAAAACTCAAGTACACAAATCATTCACATAATGATATGGTACGTAGCTCGGTTACACAGTATCCATATCTCAGTTTAGAATACGAGTAAAATAAATAACACATATCACAACAAAACAAGCTCATCTCATAGCAATAGCAATTCATGACATATAACACATAATCATGAAGTGAATGTAAATGCAAGTTTAAAGTGAGATCACCCACCTCGAGTGAACGTATGCTCCTAGAAGTATCCTCGGCACGTACAAGTCACAAGTCAGTTCCTAGAAGGTCCTACATCACATAATAAAACTCGAATTAAAACTCGGCTCAAAACTCATTTCAAATCATTCTGCCAGAAACCGACACCCCCACGGGAAATGCTATAACTCCCAAACCGCTCACTGGAATTTAATCAAATTTTTACATTAGCTAAAAGATTCAGAGGACTACAATTCGACAGAAGACCTCGGAAACTAAATCCAAACAGAAAGGGCTCAAAACAGGCTCACAAGATAGAATAGCTGAACCGAAAACTATTTTGCGATGGATTACAAAAACGGCGATATCTTTTAAACGACAAATCAGATTTACCAGCCGTTAGCGGAAACGGAAAGAGGACTCAGAAAGCAAGAGACCAGCACGGGCCGAAAATCTAAAAACGTATTTTAAGTGTGCTAAAAACAGATTCAAAGTCAGATCATACAATCTGCCAAAAATTTAGAAAATAGTTTTAAAACCCGTTTTGAATACCGACATCAACCCGATTATTCCCGAGGGACCCGACACCCCCGAAACTCATTTTAAACTAAGAACATTATTTTAATTAATTTCGTTTCTTCTTTTAAAAATATATTTCGGTTTCCGGTTTTTCGATCAATAAATCGTTTAATCATACAACAACGGTTTTTAATCCACCCCAAAACCCGACACTCAAAATCAGTGACTCGAAACTTGCTTCTGCTGCTCAAAATCATAACCCCAAATAAAATAGTTTGGTGCTTAAAGAAAACGGTTTAACCACTCTAGTAACCAAATTCACGACCCGACTCGATTGACAACAACAAATCTCACATCAACAACTTAGTCTCAACAAAACTCGCAGCTCCTAAATTACTCTACGCAAACAGGTTAGTTCACGGAAACTGAAATAAACAATGAATCGAAATAAAGAACGGAATAGCTAAGGCACAAAACATATACCCTTGGACGGCTCGACCATGGCTTAAATCTTGGAGCCGATGCAGACTTCAACACAACCATTAATCACACAATGGATTCTTCTCAATATCTTGGTTACTACCAATGGTCATTATCGTCACAATCCACACTGAAACATAAGTAATAGCAATTGGGGATGAGGAACCAGAAAACAATAAAAGGAAGAATCACCATATCTTGCTGCTACAATCAAACCCGGAAGCCATTATACACTACATGATTAAATAAGAATACGGAAGAAGAAGGAACCGAATCAGAAAGGTACTACCTGAATTATAGAGCCAAAACACCGGAAAGAAATAACATGGGACGAGCTTGTTTGCCTGGGTTCACATGAGATCAAAGAATAAATGGACCAGCTTGTGTGCTTGCTTGGGTTCCCACGAGATCAAAGAATAAATGGACCAGCTTGTGTGCTTGCTTGGGTTCCCACGAGATCAAATAAATTAATTGACGAGCTAGGGTGGTTGCTTGCGTTCACATGAGATCAAAGAATAAATGGAAATTGGTGGTGGTGGTTCTGGTTCTGCTTCGAATGGAAAGAACAAGACTGAATGGTGAGATGGTGGCTTGCGGCTGGTTTGGTATTAGGGTTTGGAGGTATCACGTTTTGTTAACATACATGGGAAGGGAACACTTAACGCACAAGAAATGAAACCAAAAAGGGCAACCAGCCTTGTCATCGATTGGATCAGTAATGTGGGCTCAAAGGAATTAATTTAATTCTGTCCTCCAACAAAAACGAACAAAGGAATAAAGGGAACAATTTAGAATTCGGCCCTTAGGCTACAACAACAAACCAACCCTTCTTTGGCGTTGGACGAACTCGAAGGACGAATATAACTCAGCTTAGATAAAAAAATATAACGGCCTCGAGAATTTATTTAACATCTAAACTAACTAACCAATTAATCCCATAATCATTTAGCATCATAATTTAATTAATCTCATTATTAACCAACACAATTATTTAGCACTCTAGCTACTATTAATTAACCCTCATAGTTATTTAACACAAACTTAAGTGACACTCTTGTCATTAATTGAATCACCACGTATTTACTTTGTTCGGATTAAATACACATAAAAGTATTTAACACCTATAAATCTCAAATAAATAAGCAACACATGATTTATTTAAAAAAAAGGTCGATAATATAATTATGATAATTTTTAGGGCGTTACAACTCAACTCCACTTAAAATAGGCTTCGTCCCCGAAGTCATGGCTCGGAAGAAACTCGGGATGGCAATCTCGCATCTCAGACTCAGGCTCGTAAATGACACACGCCCGCAATAGAAGAAAACGATAAGGTTGCGAAATAATTAAACTCGTCAGGGCAATCCACTCGATCGGAATAAACTCTAGCTCTCGCGGTTGCTCATATAAACCTTCAGTCTTCAGCGACGCAAAATAATAAAGCTAAAAGAATAGAAAATCGAAGTGCTCTCTAAGGATCTGGATTTATCTCAAAAAGAAAAAGAATGTCGATAAATATATAAAATGATCTACGATACTCTGTTAAAGATGTCTTCTTGCTCTCAGACACAATTTCTGCACTCAACGCTTGGTATTGCGTTGAATCTCCGATTCAACTCCACTTGGAGATTTGTTACGGTTTGGTTTGTGGCGACAGATAATCTTGGCGTAGTACTCGGTCGTCCAACTCGTGCTCGCAATCATACTCGGCCCTCTAATGGCGATAAAAATAAGTTTTTATGAGAAGGCTTTCCGCACAAATTCTAACAAGCTATTACTTTCACACAATTTACACCATAATTTTTTTAAATTTTTTTTTTTTCAATCTCCACCAAGAATGATATCTCAAGGTTCTGTGCTCTATGGGACATCAGTTTGTTTTAAAACATAAGCAACAATTTAGTGATTCACACCACTATCAAACCATACACAAACAAGCACAATATTCTTAAGAAATGTTTTTATCACACAGAAATTTCATATAGTAGGCAACTCATGCCTTTTACTCAATTTGCATATGCTCAGAATGTATTTATCTCAAATTTCCACAACTTGCTTTTAACTCAACGCAAGCTATATTATTAATTTAACTCAAATCTCACTTAACAGCTTATCACAAGTCACACAAAGTGCCCATTTTCTCAGTTTTCGCGATCCCTCGCGTGATCAATTTCATTATTAGGCTACAAGGACGTATAATTTCTCTTATAGGCCGAGTTATTAGTTCTCTTGTTAACTCGTATTTAACAATTTCCCGTTAGCTCTTTTTAATATTACTCGCTCAGCTCATTTTAATGGTACTCATCAACTCATTTTAATGATTTTATCATTTAGCTCGTTAATTAACTTCTCACTTTGTTCTCATTTAATTTGTCTCTTTGTCAATTTAACAAATTGCCAACTCATTAATCTCATTTTATCTTAAGTTTTAAACGCCTCAATTACATGATTTCTCTTTACTCAATTAATTAACTCTTTTGTTATTTCTCATGCACTTGATAACTCAGTTGTTATTTTTTTCGATCTCACCAAAATTTTCCATTACTTCATATTTTTAGTGTTTCCTTAGTTTTGCAACTCCTAGCATTTTAATAACGTTTTATTGCTTAATTCAATTGATATTTTTCTCATTTGCTCATTTCAGGAACTATTCATGATTAATACTTACTCAATAAAATATGATATTTGATGACATTCAATTTAATAATTTGACTCGATAATCCCCTTAGTTTCAATTTAATATTTGTTCATCAATACAATTTTACCATTTGGCTCATTGTAATAATTTATTCGATTAACTTGTTTTATTAGTTTCTTATAATTCGGTAATTTCTCAATAACAATAAATGTTTCCTCGTAATTTATTATGGTGATCTTCCTAATGTCGACTTATTAACAACATTCTTATTACTCTAAAGCTCATAATTTCTCGCTATTTATATAATTATGGTATTTGTCACTTCACACTTGCACAATTATTCTTGATTTATGACTTTCTTACAACACTATACTTATACCATCACATGAAATTAATTATTCTCAATTATTATTATAAATTCCCTACTCACGTGTATTTATATTACCCAGCACAATAATTTGGCTCAAGAATTTCTCGACTGGATTTAATAACTTCTCGTAATCATGTTTTTCCCATTTAACTTGACTTGAATAATTCATAATAAATTCCCATATTTTAGTAATCTCTTTTTATCTCATTATATACCCACATGAATAATTTCTCGATCAATTAATCCCTCTTATAACTTTTTAGTCGCTTATATGCACATAAATGCTCATGATAACACTTAACAAAACTTTCTCTTAGTAATTCTCTAAATTTACTCCTTACAAACTTTATTTTTCACATTTAGCTAAAGTTATTAATCTCCATTAGCTCAATTATACGAATTTAATAATTCACAACTTTATTATTATTCTCTATTCGCACTCTTAATATTGGTAGTTTTCCCTTTTACCACCACTCAACTCCACTTGGCGAAAACTCGTCCCCGAGTTTGGAAGTGGCACTCAAAATCTCAAAGAACTCGTTACGAACACTCGATAGTTCGGTTTGTTGATTCTCATATTTGATTATATATTTTAGAGTTTCATTTAATTATTCGATAATCAAACTCAAATGTACAGGTGTGAGTCAGTCTCAACATATACTCTTTATGCCCGTCTCACACCCATACCCATTAAATTTTATCGCTTATAAAAATAATTTATTACTCATAATAGTGTTATAATTATTTCTCATTAACAATTATTCATTTTATGATTCTTCATAAATCAAATTTATTACACGTATTAGTACCACAAATTGTTATTTCGCGTTACACATTCATGATTATCTCTTGATCAAGTCTGAGTATTACTCCTCATTTTGGTTTACTCATAGCATATCTGATATTATTATTCCCATATAACAATAAATTCTCATTTAATTTGTAGTGAATAAATCTCGTAGACTTTTCTCTTGTCGCATAACTCATTAAATAACTCATTTTAGGTTCCTCATCTTGTCCAATTAAAAACGTTTAAATTTGCAACTTTTATTAATTCGATTAAGATTTTATCTCTTACTCAATTAACAGTTCTCAATAATCAAGCATATTTACTCAACACAGTAATTAGATCAAACATCTTGACTCAAATTAGTAGTTACATACAAATCTAAATATAATTTTCCGTTTAATTCGTTTTAAATAAATGTTCTCTTGATTTATTACTTTCTCATAATTAATAACTTCTCATTAATTATTTTCAATCGCATTATTGGATTATTATTCTCTATTCTCAATTATATGAATTAAATTATTCTTAATCATTCTTACTTAATTATTATCTTAGGTTTTTGACAAATTAATATTACTCAATTTAACAATTCATCATTAGTGATCCTCACTCAATTTGGTTTAATAAACATTCACTTGATTTGTTTGGATAACTCCTTATTAACTTAAATTAATAATCTATTATTTCATTGTTTATTATATTCACATAAATCTCAATTTAGTGATGTTTTCACATACTCCTAATCACTTAACATTTTTCCTTATCTTCTCATTTATTTCGCTTTGACGAGTGTTCATTCGTTCTCAATGTATTAATAGCTCAATTGAATCATTTAACGAATTCAACTCAATTTGGTTTATTAGTCCCTCTCTTGACATGTTTTGATAACTATTTATCAATTCGTGTTTAATGATTCTCTTATTCAATTGATTGCACTGTTTTCTCATAAATCATTTTTTTTAGTGATTTTATTATCAATTATTATATATAATAATTGAGGGTTTTTATGATACTTAGATGCTTGACGAATGGTCTCCTTGAATCCTTTTCGAAACATAGACATGAGTCATGTGCGTATAATAATAGGGGCCCTCTATTATTATCCGCACCTACCCCTGTCATGGTTTCGAGCCAGTTTCAAAAATTCCACGATCTCCCATCCTTATACCATCCACATAACCAAGTAGTTCACAACAGTACATATAGTATATAGTATATATATACATATATAGTCGTACAATTCACGCTCATCTCGAGTTAATTTTATTTTATTCTCTTAGTAATCAATGTCACTCGCGACGTTTTTAATAAACTATATAACTCATAAATAAGTACTAGAGGCATAAGGTCGTTGTGATGCGCTGCTTCTCGATTTGGATTTGGACTCATTTTAAAACACTTTTGAAAACTCATTTTGAAAACTCGTATTTCGACTTGAGTTTGGAATCCACCCCTTGTGAACCCAATTCTCTCAAGCCAAAGCTCTGATACCAACTTGTAACATCCCAAAAATCCGAGGAAATTTAAAATTTTTTTAATCAATAAAATATTATATTTCCCCCCAAAAGTACAAGTAACTCAAAGGTCCCAACTCATAAATAAAAATATAAAACCGTCTCATGGTTTAAATGCGGAATAATTAAAGGTTTTAAAACAAAACATGATTGACTCGAAATAAATGTTTTAATCCAAATCATAAAAATAGAAACGCAGCTCATCAACCATTGACCTTCTCTTTGCCCTTGCTAGTACCTGCAAAATGGGAGGGAGTGTTTGGGGTCAGCCACCGCTGAGTGAATAATCAACACAATAAACATACACATACAAACAATCCACACCACATAAGTGATCCCTAGAGACTCTACTCAATTCTCGTTTATTAGGCCTTTTATTAAATTTCAATTGGTTCGCCAGTGCCGTGACGAATCCACAACGCGTGCCCCTGCTCTCGCGCTCGTCACTAGCACCCCTTCCAACACCCACCAGTGTCCCGCAGTACCACGCTGACAGTCGTGAATTGTACTTGGCTCACGGGAAGAGTTGGCTACCTCATGAATCTCAAATATAGTTAGTTAGTTTTATTAACGTGTTGACCCATTACAACATGTACTCTTATAAAACTAACAGCTCAAGCTCAAGTATATCATCTCATAGATATATAACCACATAGCACAACCCAAGTGTATAACAACTCATAATCAAAACTCAAGTACACAAATCATTCACATAATGATATGGTACGTAGCTCGGTTACACAGTATCCATATCTCAGTTTAGAATACGAGTAAAATAAATAACACATATCACAACAAAACAAGCTCATCTCATAGCAATAGCAATTCATGACATATAACACATAATCATGAAGTGAATGTAAATGCAAGTTTAAAGTGAGATCACCCACCTCGAGTGAACGTATGCTCCTAGAAGTATCCTCGGCACGTACAAGTCACAAGTCAGTTCCTAGAAGGTCCTACATCACATAATAAAACTCGAATTAAAACTCGGCTCAAAACTCATTTCAAATCATTCTGCCAGAAACCGACACCCCTGCGGGAAATGCTATAACTCCCAAACCGCTCACTGGAATTTAATCAAATTTTTACAGTAGCTAAAAGATTCAGAGGACTACAATTCGACAGAAGACCTCGGAAACTAAATCCAAACAGAAAGGGCTCAAAACAGGCTCACAAGATAGAATAGCTGAACCGAAAACTATTCTGCGATGGATTACAAAAACGGCGATATCTTTTAAACGACAAATCAGATTTACCAGCCGTTAGCGGAAACGGAAAGAGGACTCAGAAAGAAAGAGACCAGCACGGGCCGAAAATCTAAAAACGTATTTTAAGTGTGCTAAAAACAGATTCAAAGTCAGATCATACAATCTGCCAAAAATTTAGAAAATAGTTTTAAAACCCGTTTTGAATACCGACATCAACCCGATTATTCCCGAGGGACCCGAAACCCCCGAAACTCATTTTAAACTAAGAACATTATTTTAATTAATTTCGTTTCTTCTTTTAAAAATATATTTCGGTTTCCGGTTTTTCGATCAATAAATCGTTTAATCATACAACAACGGTTTTTAATCCACCCCAAAACCCGACACTCAAAATCAGTGACTCGAAACTTGCTTCTGCTGCTCAAAATCATAACCCCAAATAAAATAGTTTGGTGCTTAAAGAAAACGGTTTAACCACTCTAGTAACCAAATTCACGACCCGACTCGATTGACAACAACAAATCTCACATCAACAACTTAGTCTCAACAAAACTCGCAGCTCCTAAACTACTCTACGCAAACAGGTTAGTTCACGGAAACTGAAATAAACAATGAATCGAAATAAAGAACGGAATAGCTAAGGCACAAAACATATACCCTTGGACGGCTCGGCCATGGCTTAAATCTTGGAGCCGATGCAGACTTCAACACAACCATTAATCACACAATGGATTCTGCTCAATATCTTGGTTGCTACCAATGGTCATTATCGTCACAATCCACACTGAAACATAAGTAATAGCAATTGGGGATGAGGAACCAGAAAACAACAAAAGGAAGAATAACCATATCTTGCTGCTACAATCAAACCCGGAAGCCATTATACACTACATGATTAAATAAGAATACGGGAGAAGAAGGAACCGAATCAGAAAGGTACTACCTGAATTATAGAGCCAAAACACCGGAAAGAAATAACATGGGACGAGCTTGTTTGCCTGGATTCACATGAGATCAAAGAATAAATGGACCAGCTTGTGTGCTTGCTTGGGTTCCCACGAGATCAAAGAATAAATGGACCAGCTTGTGTGCTTGCTTGGGTTCCCACGAGATCAAATAAATTAATTGACGAGCTAGGGTGGTTGCTTGCGTTCACATGAGATCAAAGAATAAATGGAAATTGGTGGTGGTGGTTCTGGTTGCTTCTGCTTCGAATGGAAAGAACAAGACTGAATGGTGAGATGGTGGCTTGCGGCTGGTTTGGTATTAGGGTTTGGAGGTATCACGTTTTGTTAACATACATGGGAAGGGAACACTTAACGCACAAGAAATGAAACCAAAAAGGGCCACCAGCCTTGTCATCGATTGGATCAGTAATGTGGGCTCAAAGGAATTAATTTAATTCTGTCCTCCAACAAAAACGAACAAAGGAATAAAGGGAACAATTTAGAATTCGGCCCTTAGGCTACAACAACAAACCAACCCTTCTTTGGCGTTGGACGAACTCGAAGGACGAATATAACTCAGCTTAGATAAAAAAATATAACGGCCTCGAGAATTTATTTAACATCTAAACTAACTAACCAATTAATCCCATAATCATTTAGCATCATAATTTAATTAATCTCATTATTAACCAACACAATTATTTAGCACTCTAGCTACTATTAATTAACCCTCATAGTTATTTAACACAAACTTAAGTGACACTCTTGTCATTAATTGAATCACCACGTATTTAATTTGTTCGGATTAAATACACATAAAAGTACTTAACACCTATAAATCTCAAATAAATAAGCAACACATGATTTATTTAAAAAAAAGGTCGATAATATAATTATGATAATTTTTAGGGCGTTACACATTAAATGTTCTTGCACAAGTTATTGTCCCAAGTGTACTTTGTGTCAACTACTTCCGGTACCCTTTCTGACGCACAGTGAAAGGTGTACTACATAAGTACAGAAATAGTTGACTTTCTCTTTACATGCTTGGGGGACAAACGATGATAATGTACTGACATTATCTTCTATTCCAAAATAGAAGATCTTCATCGTTTTCTTCTTCTTTGAGCGGGAAAGGGAAATGTTCAAGGTGTCAATGAACATTTCCTTTAAGTCTTTATCTGCAGCAGATACTATCAACTGATTCCACAATCAGCTGAATAGTCTTCTTCTTGTCTTTGTCCTTTGGTCATAGACTTCGAATGAACTCTCGTTAATAGCTGCTGATTTGACTTGTATCCTAAAGCTAAGTACGTACTCAGCTGAAGGTTTATTGTATATACTTGCTTCAACTGAGATACATACTTCAGCTGTTATTTATTCTTCTTGGCTATCGATCATCAAATCTTATTTACTTAGTCTTGGGACTAACAATCTCCCCCTATTTGATGCAATCGAATAGCCGTATAAGTGTAACCTTGTAATGATTCAGTTGATGAAGTCGGCTGAATACTTATGTGCTTTGACCCTTAGGGTTCTTTTGTATATGTTTATCTTTTTACAATTTTTACAAGTATATTACACAACTTTTGATTTTCTATTGATAAGGCAATTAAAATTACAAGGAAAATCAAAAGAAAAACTACAATGCCTTGGATATAGCTGATCCAACGACATTGCGATACAGTGAGTTGAAGGCTGAGGTTATTAATTTCTTCATTTCTCCTCCCTCTTCAGTGGAGGAACTCAGCAGCTTGTGATAGATCATAAGTTGATCCACATCACATAGATCCAACTCATCTGCTCGCTGAAAGCACTGCTCCTTCTTCTTCTCCAGATAGCAAACGCCATAAATTGGTTCTTTTACGAGTCAGCAAGGGGCTCGAGGAGAACGGACTTACGTTTCTCCCCTCTTGCTGAGGAGCTTTCACCAGCAGATCCTCCGACAGCAGCTGTTTGAGATTCACACAATTCAGGAGGTATGCGATATACCAACTCAGGAGCTTGTCTCCTGATTGCATCGCATAGAGTCTTGAAAGAGTAGATTGCGAATTTTATCTCGTTTTCCAGATCTGTTATAATCTGCGATGGTTTTGCAGATCTGGCAGCTGCTTCAGCTTCTTTCCATTCATCGTAGTTGAGAACGAAGCTGATCTTGTTCAGAGGGAACTTTTCATTGACCACATTTCCTCCAGCTCTTGTTATTACAATTTCATCAGAAGAGCTGGGATCGAATCTGGGGGCCCTTACGCTGGTGATCTTTGCCTCTTGCCTACGCTCATAAAGAACTTTGTTGAACAACCTAATGTTCTCAGCTCTTTGGGCTTCAGCTCTTTGATACAGCTCTTCATGAGTTTTTCTTTGAAGGGCAATGGTTGTATTAAGATCAGCGACGGTTCCAACTTCATTTAAGATGAAGTTTTTAATCGCAACAGATGTAGGCTCCCCCTCAGCAGGATAAGGAATCTCTTGTATAATAGGCTGAGGGTTTTGGATTTGTTGGGCTTAGACTTGTGGGCCCTCAACTGATTTAAAGGAATCAACGATTTTAACAAAACCAGTTGAGGGTACAGCTTCTTCTTCTTGTGTTCCAGCAGAGGTGATAGGTGGAATTCTTGAGTTATCACCTGCTGGAACGTCTTCAGTATTGGCTCCAACAGCGGAGGTGACTATAGGTTGTGAACTATTTTGTTCACCTTGTTGTTCACCTGCTGAAGTGGCCTCTTTCTCCCCCTCAGAGAGTGCCCGAAGAAGAGGGGCACTCTCTGGTGCTGAAGCAGGATAGACAACAGCGGCACCCTCATTGAGCTTAGTAAGAATGAGGTCAAGGGTGCCTTGGAGACCAGCGACTTGGGAAGTCAGCGAGCTGACTTCAGTCTCCATTTCGGCTAACCTGGTGGACACAGCAGAAGCTGGCTCCTCAATAGCCTGAGAAAGGTGGCTATGAGTAAGTGTCAGCAGAGACTCTTGCTTAGATTGAGCAAGAGCCAGGCTGTTCCGAACTTCGGAGAGAAGTTGGTCTTGATCGACTCTGTCAGAATCGCGAAGGGAGTTCAACGCTTGACGCACGTAGTCGTTAAGAGAGATGAACCCGTTGGTGTTGATGCGAATCTGATCAGAAAGAAGAGCCAGCTGAGGAGCCTGAGAATGAACCTCAGTGTGCAGAGAAGTTATGCTGGAAGAGAGATTCTCAACAGTTTGGGCAAACTTCTTTGGAACATCCTTGCGAAGGGAGTCCATCTGCTTGCTCAGCGTGGCCATCCTAGGTCGAATCTGGGATGTAACAACTCTAGACATCAGAGCAGCAGTGGCTCTAATGGGAATGCGTCCTCCAGCTTTGCTGGATTCAGCATGGGACACTTGGACGCTTTGGGGGAAGGGGTCCGGCATGTCTCCAGCTTGAGGGGTAACCTCAGCTGTGGGAGTGAGTGTTCCTGAGTTAGGAGGAATGGCTCCTATGGGTTGCTCAGGGACTTTGGAGGGTGAGTTGGGTCCAACTGAAACTTCTGGGGTTATAACAGAAGTGCCGACATCAGTTGTCAAAACAGTTTGAAGCTCAGAATGATCTCCGTCAGATGACGAATAGTAAGACTGAATAAGATCATCAGTCGACTCAAACATTAGATGAAAAGCTGTTTGAATCTCTGGAGCTTCGGTCTCACCAGCCGGCGATACTGGTATGGAGACTGGAGGAAGAGTTCCTCTGGGTGGTGTGTTAGCTGCCTCACAGCTCGGTTGGCGATTACTTTCGCGATCATTGGCAGCTGGGGTTAGTGCCTCAGTAACAACTTGGTTTAAAGTTGTCTCTTCATTAGCGGTGGTGGTTTCCTTGATCACCTGCTGGTTTAAGCCGGTGACGTCGTAGGAAACAGAAGGTTCAGCTTCAGGATTGACTTGGTTTCCAGTCAATCTATCATCAGCTGAAGACTCAGGGAGTGATGAAGAAGTTGGGGTGGTGTGTGTGCAGCTGACTCTCGGGTGGCTTGGGTTGAGCCGAAAACTTCACCAACAGTCTGTTGAGAGACTAAGGTTGCTTGTGGAGTTTGTTCCCGTGTTACAACGACAGATAATGAATCGGTCGAGGAGCTACGCAGAGGTGTGGAGCCGACACTAACTCCTGAAGAACGAAATTGCCGTTTTGAAGTTTGCTGACTTGTTGAGAAATCAGCAGAGGGAGAGTGGATGAAAGGAAAGGAAGAGGAAACAGCCGAGAGTGTTCGACTAGGAACTCCGAATATTGGTGGAGTTCCTTGATAAACACTGCCAATCTGAAAATGAGAAGAACAAAAATCAGAAGCTGATGAAGCCTCTGATCGTAAGTGATCTTCTCTAGGACCCCGGCTGAGTCCAGATGCTGAAGCTGTTTCTAGTTCAGCATCTGCAATCATCTTTTCTGCACCAATAGTAGCAGTCCTTCTTACCTCCAGCAGAGAGGAAACAGAAGTACTGGTGGCAGAAGAAGATGATAAAAAGAATGAAGAAGAAGGAGGGCGATTAGAGGGTCGCTTATCTCGCTTCTTCACCACCAGAGGAGAGTCATCTGCATCAGCAGAATCCTCATTCTCAGGAATTGAGATCCCTGTTGAGGTGGTGGTTTTCCCATCAGCAGCTGAGGATGGACGCCCAGTTGAGGGAAAACACTCCAGATGAGGAAAGGACTTACCTTCTTGTAGGGCAGATTTCTTCGATGTTGCGCCCTTCTTTCGATCCCTCTTGGATCTGACTCAATCATTTATGATCTTCAGCATGTACGAGGTGAGGGGAAACATCATCCTTCTTCTGGAAGATGATGCTGGAAATGGAACGGACCATCACCGATTCCCCAGGGATGTCCTCATAATCTATCTTCAGCTTTTCAAGCATCACATGTGCGACGCACAATGTGAAAAAGCGAAGATAGGGAATATGATTTCCCTTGCTTTTCAGCTTGGACTTGACCTCCTCGTACGCCAGTCTCCCATAGTCGATCCGCTGACCGGTGACTAGGGCTTCAGCAAAGACTTGCATGCTGGAGTTGCACTGGTTGAGAGACCCGGAATTGTCGCCTATATCCTGAATAATGTGGGTAAAGAAATAGGCCCAGGGTCTCGTCAGCTGAGACTTCTTGAAGACAGGCACCTTGTCTTCTTCATTTTCTAATTTGTATCCAGTGATACAGATTAGACTCGCTTTAGCTTCATCAGCAGATTTAGTCTGCTGATATTCTTCTCCAGGTTGCAGATAATCGAATCCGCAAGCAACTCGGAAATCATCAAGAGAAATGGTGATTTGATGATTCCCTACTTGTGCAGTGACGTCGTCTCCAGAGGCGGAGGCGGTCATCCAAAAATCACGCAAGAGTTCGATGATATTCTTGGTGACTCTGGTAAAAGCACCACAGATAGGGCAGTGACGCACAAACGTCACAACCGGTCGATAGATATCGACAAGATCATCCGGTGGGGAAGTGTTGGCTACTAGATTTGAGTTCTGAGAGAACTCAATGGCAGCCCTAGTAAGAGAAACCTTCTAAGCTTTCTTTGTCATTTGGGAGAGAGGGAAGAAAGATAAAGGTTAGAAAATAGAGGGTTTTTAAGGAGAGAATTTTGGGAGAGATAGGAATAAAGTGGAGAGGAGAGGTGGATATTTATAGGGAATTTATGGGTCGGTTTGGGTAAAGTTTTGAATTCAAACCGGGTCATAATTGGATAGTTAAAAACCAACTATAGACACGTTGGTTATCGTGCAAGGGTGGTTGGATGTGACAGTGTGAGAAAGTGGAGCCGTTTCTGTGTAAGGGTAGTGGAGCCGTTTCTGTGTCAGGGTGTCTTGTCCCTCATAAATGCCAAATATTTCCACTCGAGTGGAAATATTTGCCACAGAGAACGTGTGGATAGGGTTGAGAGATGCCTTTTTATAGGAGAACCAAACGTTTTAACTTATAAAACATGATAAGTAATCATTTAAGAGATTTTATTCGGCTGACTGATAAATTTAAACGGTTTTAGTCAGCTGAATGTACTACGTAACAAGGTGAATCTTATCAGCTGCTGATAGTACTTCAGCAATTGATTCAAGCATTCAACATACCTAGCTCGCTGATCAAAAAATTGAATCGTGTTTCATCTAAAGGCTTAGTGAATAGATCAGCCAGCTGAAGGTCTGTTGAAATGAAGTGGAGTTCCACGTCACCTTGTTCAATGTGATCTCTAATAAAATGATACCTTATATCGATATGTTTGGTTCTAGAATGGAGAACTGGGTTGTTGCTGATTGCAATAGCACTCGTGTTATCACAATAGATAGGAACTTTACAGAAGTTCATATCGAAATCAACAAGCTGATTCTTCATCCAAAGGACTTGAGCACAACAGCTTCCAGCAGCAACGTATTCTGCTTCAGCTGTGGAGGTAGAGACAGTACTTTGTTTCTTGCTTGTCCAGCTGACTAGCTTTCCACCAAGCAGCTGACATCCACCAGTGGTGCTCTTTCTATCCATTTTGCAACCTGCGAAGTCTGAATCTGAATAGCCAATTAGATAAAACCCGGAGTCTTTGGCATACCAAAGACCTAGGCTTGGGGTACCCTTAAGGTATCTCAAATTTTTTTTGCAGCTATTAGGTGAGATTCTCTAGGATCAGCTTGATACCTAGCACACATGCAAGTAGCAAACATAATATATGGTCTGCTGGCGGTGAGATAGAGTAATGATCCAATGATTCCTCTATAGAATGTGACATCAACTGACTTACCAGTTATGTCAGCATCTAGATTGTTTGGAGGAGCCATTGGTGTTTTCATGGATGATGATGAATTCATATCAAATTCCGTTAAAAGATCTTTGATATACTTTTCTTGATTTATAAAAATTCCATTTTTAGATTGCTTAACTTGTAAGCCAAGAAAATAAGTTAATTCACTCATCATACTCCTCTCATACTTTGTAGACATAAGTTTAGAAAAACGTCTACAAAGTTTTTCGTCAGTAGCACCAAAAATTATGTCGTCCACATAAATTTAAACAAGAATGATATCACCTTTGATTTTGCGAATGAATAAGGTTTTATCAATCTTTCCCCTGGTGAAATCATTTGCTATGAGGAACGTGAAGAGTGTATCATACCATGCACGAGGAGCTTGTTTTAACCCATACAGCGCTTTATCCAATTTAAACACATAGTCTAAATATTTAGGATTCTCGAACCCTGGTGGTTGCTTAACATATACCTCCTCTTGCAGCTTTCCGTTCAGGAATGCACTCTTCGCGTCCATTTGAAAAACTGTGAAGTTTTTGTAAGCATCGTAGGCTAGAAATATTCTGATTGCCTCAAGCCTAGCCACTGGAGCAAATGTTTCATCAAAATCGATTCCTTCCTCCTGTCTGTATTCTTGTGCAACCAGTCTAGCTTTGTTGCGAATAACCACACCTTCTTCATCCATTTTATTCCTAAATACCCATTTAGTACCAATTATAGTCTTTCCAGCTGGTGATTATAACGATTGAAAGTTTGAGCTATAGTCTCACTTGGCTTGGCTTTAAACAGTTCATAATCATGTATGAGCATGTTTTTGTTATGTTCACGCACAACAGATGTGCCTTCATAAACTTCAGCCAACCGTTCCCACATCTCTTTAACTGAGTCACAAAACTGAATATTGTGATACAGTTCATCACCAACTGCTTGAAAAAGTATATCTCGACCCTTGTTCTCAAGATGAACAAGACGGTTTTCAGCGTCTGTCCACTGAGCCTCAGACTTCACCACATAGTGTTCTGGTATTTCAGAAGTACCAGGAATGAGGGTTTTGGGAACATATTTTCCTATCGTTATGTTATCTTGAAGTTTTGGGTGATAGGTAACCATGTGGGACAACATACGGGTTTTCCACATGGGGTAGTTGGTTTGAGTGAGTTTGGGAGGTTTTCCAGATGATGGAAGATCTGATGATGTAGGTTCAGCCATAACAAATGCTCAAAATTGATGGAAGACAATTTTGACACCCGCTCTGATACCAGTTGTTGGATCCCAACAACACAAACGTGTTGCGTTATGACCGAGTAACGAAGATATGATAAGTAAACAATAAGGTTTCAATGATTAAGAGTTTATTAAAACAACTTAATACAGTACAAAGTTTGCGGAAATAGATAGTACAAAACTAACTAAAACTCTATACTTGAAATGACACTTTAGACCGCTCAAACTAGAAGAGTATACGCTGAGAGTTATATCAGCTGATACTAACAGCTGATATTAATGCCTTAGTAATAATTATGAAGGAGTTAATACTTAGACAAATAACTAACTCTCAGAGAATGTTCTTGTGCTATGATTTCTAAAGGTGTGTGTAAATGCAAGCATTTACGTCTGTATTTATAGCCCAAGATCCATGTTCCTTAGTCCACAAGTTTGACGACGTGTAAACATATTATTCGTAGATGTGGACTTGTCTATGGATCATTAAATGTTCTTGCACAAGTTATTGTCCCAAGTGTACTTTGTGTCAACTACTTCCGGTACCCTTTCTGACGCACAGTGAAATGTGTACTACATAAGTACAGAAATAGTTGACTTTCTCTTTACATGCTTGGGGGACAAACGATGATAATGTACTGACATTATCTTCTATTCCAAAATAGAAGATCTTCATCGTTTTCTTCTTCTTTGAGCGGGAAAGGGAAATGTTCAAGGTGTCAATGAACATTTCCTTTAAGTCTTTATCTGCAGCAGGTACTATCAGCTGATTCCACAATCAGCTGAATAGTCTTCTTCTTGTCTTTGTCCTTTGGTCATAGACTTCGAATGAAATCTCGTTAATAGCTGCTAATTTGACTTGTATCCTAAATCTAAGTACGTACTCAGCTGAAGGTTTATTGTATATACTTGCTTCAGCTGAGATACATACTTCAGCTGTTATTTATTCTTCTTGGTTATCGATCATCAAATCTTATTTACTTAGTCTTGTGACTAACAGATATTAAATTAATTAAACATTTACAAGAGTTTAAACTATTTTATCATCTTGCTAATTTTAATAGGATTTTGATAATGAGAGCTTTTAAGGCTGTCTTTAAGGCATAAAGAGTTGTACATCAATTCAAAGAGTGCGCTAATTCCTAAAATCCGGGAGTTAGTTAAGAATTAAAGTATAAAATTTTGATGCATGTAAAAAAACATACTTCCTCCGTATCAAAATAAGTGACACACTTTCCATTTTGGGGTGTATCAAAATAAGTGACACTTTGAAAACTTTCCTTATTTGGTAAAAATAGTGGGACCCATACCCACTAACTATCCACTTTAATAAATTGAAATTACCCTTATACCCTTACTTTTACTTTTAAAACTCATTAATATCACTTTATTCAAGAAAAGTGGGACCCATTCTCCACTAATTATGTACTTTAATCTATTTTAACCTCTACTTTAATCTTTTACCTCAAAAAATATGTAAGTCAATTTGTGTCACTTATTTTGATACGGAGGAAGTATATATCAAAACCCATTTTAGAGGGTGTTTGGGATTGAGTTTTCAATTGGATTATTTGCTTATCTCATTTTGCAAACGCAATAATTCACTTATTAGTGTTTGGGTAGGAAAGATGGATAATTGATTATCTGCGATTTCAGCTCCTCAAAACGTCATTTTGAAAAAGCAAGCATATACGTGCTTTTTGGAAACGTCAGTTCAGAATCACACTCTCAAAAAATCAATACCTTAACTGCCCTTCTCTTCTTCACACAATCCACACACGAACAGGCCGACGAAGATGCCCGTCAATTCCGTTGCAATCGCTGCTGCCGCCATCGCCCCCCGGTATGTAATATTATGTTCTGTGTGTAAGCAATTCTTCAAAATCAAAGGCCTCAATCGGTCTTGATTATTAATGTTATTTCAATGCCCTTTCATTTTTAGAAGAAGCTAGCTCTCATTCGACCCCTTTCAATAGATCAAATAAACATAATTTTAATTGTATGAAAAGACACAGGTTTAGAATCAATTCTACAAATTTCAAATAAAGATTAATTCCTAATTTAAGTCGATAGCTTTTGATGATGCTGTGATTATCGTTATGGAGTTTGCTGCAGGTGATAGTTTACAATATCTGGTACTTAATTTGCATTTGATGCAGGTGATAGTTTACAAACTGTGATGTTTTGAGTAAATAAGATATATGTTTTGCATAATGTCTATTTTGGTCATTTTACTTCTTTAACCAAACATTAATTAGATTTGCCAAATACTAAAAAAACTGATTATCTGATTATTGCGATTTCAAACAGCATAATCAAATACAAATACTATTTTTCAGAATCACATTTTGTAACCGCTAATTATCTGATTATTCGTTTTCAAAACGCATAATCTATTTTTAATAAGCAATCTCAAACACCCCCTTAATATACCGTTAAAAAAACATATAAAATGAATTAAACATTTATGCGAGTAATTCACGAAGGTGGAAATAGGGGATCGGGCATCCAACCCACCCGTTAGAGAATTCGGACCGAAACGAAAACCTTCGACCAGTCCATAAACCCTAGTCGTCCCTCCCATTTCGCCCATTCGAAATTCAATCCAATTCTAATTTCTACAGAGGGAAGCATTAACAATGGCGGGCTTCTCCTTCTCCACGAATTCTTCAACCACATCATCTTCATCATCGTCACCATCTCCATTTTCATTCGCATCATCATCATCCCCATCCCCATTTTCATTCGCTTCAAACCCTAGCTCATCCCCTTCACTATTTGGCGCACCTGCAACCTCTAACCCTTCATTTGGAGCTCCTTCATCCTCTGCACCATCAACTCCTTCGTTCGGATTTGCATTTTCATCGTCCTCGTCTTCTACGCCATCTTCCGCCGCTCCACCACCGTCTTTTGGCTTCGGCGCTTCCTCCGGTGCCGCAACCAGCTCTACGTTGTTCGGCACGGCATCCCCTGCCGCCTCGTCTCCGTTTGGTGGATCTGGTTTGTTTGGATCCAGCTCTAGTTCTAGCGGTACAACTACAAGCTTATTCGGGTCGAGCTCTACTTTTGGAAGTGGTAGCGTATTTGGAGCTTCTTCAGCTCCAAATTGGAATTCAGGTACAGGTACTACTGTTACTTCTCCGTTTTCTTCTTCTGGCTCATTTGGATCATCATTGTCTGCTGGAGCATCTACTCCCAATTTTTCTTCAACTACATTTGGGGTTTCTCCATCAACAGCTCCATCTATACCTAGTTTGTTTAGCTCTTCATCATCAGCATCCAGCCCAATCTCAAGTACAGTTACAACCGCACCTAATTCATCTGCTGCACCAGGTTTTTCGTTTCTCAGTGC
Source organism: Calendula officinalis (assembly GCA_963853835.1). NCBI lineage: Eukaryota > Viridiplantae > Streptophyta > Magnoliopsida > Asterales > Asteraceae > Calendula > Calendula officinalis. Next base: position 85,499,618 of record OY970820.1, on the reverse strand, counting down.
TTCCAGCTCAAGTTCAGTTACATCAGCTGCTTCTTCAGCTCCTAGTTTTTCCTTCCCAAGCGCAGCCACCTCTGCGCCATCGTTTTCGTTTTCCACAAGTTCAACATTGGGGAAATCAACCACACCTTCTATCAGTAGTGGTTCAGCCAGCTCATCGTCAAGCTTCTCGTTTGCTAATGTAACAGCTTCCTCTGGGCTTCAATCATCTTCGAGTTTGGCTTCTAATTTAAAAGCAGCTTCTACTGCAGTAACTACAACTGCTTCTGCTTCTGCTAGTAAGTCTCCATCGTTCCCTGCTTTTGGTGTATCGTCTTCAGCCACTACTACTACAGCTTCAACACCTGCTGCATCTGTGTCAAGTTTTGCTAGTCCCACTACTGTTGCTGCTACTACTGGAACAACAAGTTCTTTTTTGGGATTTCAGACATCCTCTAAAACTACAGGCGTTCTTACACCAGCGTCACAACCACAGTCTACACCAGCTTCGTCCTTGTTTGGTGAGTTTTTTGGTATAAATTGTCTGTTCTTTGTGATTTGAAGTTAGTGATAGTTTTGCATTATGTTGTATTTTAAATCTGTCCTTGAATGGTTGCATGTGAATTTATATACAGTAACAACAATCCCTAGGGTCTTGAATTGGCATATTATTACGTGCTTAATCAGATAGGAGATTTTGGCTTATGATTACTTTAAATTCATAGTAGTAAGGCCATGCTTCATGTCATGCATGACACAGAATGAAAACATAGTAGCTGCACTCTAGTGAATGATGCATGTTCTTATAGGAAAAACTAGTATATACCTAAATGGCTGTTATAGCAAATTTGAAGGGAATTCCGGACTTTACATGCTTTACATTTCTGTAAAGGAACAAAATAAATATGATAAATTAGGGAAAAGTTGAAACTTGAACCTTATTTTTGACTTACTTTTAGTTGCTTTAGGAGTTTTCGGTTGTCTTTATGTAGATTATCAATGCTCATTCACTATTGAGGACACCTAACTTCTTATCTGGCTGATTATGATTCACAGTCTTGAAATTTTTGATTAATTTTGGATCATCACCACTTCTAACTGTTACTATATCTCTAAAAATGTTACTGCAGGTGCCCCTGCTTCCACAACAACCACTTCAACTGTTACAACTACTACCGCTCAAACATCATCCGCACTTGTTGTATCTTCCAGTAGTGGGTTAGTCATTAGTATAAACTCATAACGTTCTTTCAGTTGTTCAAATAGATAAATTTCAAGATATAATATGTTGTCATGTCATCACAATTCACAATATAAAATCCAATATATTCAGGATCACATTTTATTGCTTGCAAGATTCCTCCATGTTGTCTGATCTTGTGATTTTGCCACTAGGACAAGTACAAGTGTGAGCACAGCTGTATCTGCCCCTAAGTTACCCTCTGAAATTACTGGAAAGACTGTTGAGGAGGTATACAAAATTTTCTGCAATTGATTTGTCAACATGTCTACAGTTACTTTGTTTAAAGGTTTCTGATATATTTTTTTCTTGTTTATAAAGATTATAAAGGAATGGAATGTGGAGCTCCAGGAAAGAACCGGAAAGTTCCGGAAACAGGCTAATGCAATAGCTGAGTGGGACAAGAGAATCTTGCAGAACCGTGATGTTCTTCTTAAACTCGAGGTCAGTCATATTTGATGTAGTTTTTATTTTTTAAGCAGCATAAAATCCAGTCACTAAATACAGTATATGCATGTTTATTCAGGCAGAAGTTGCAAAAGTTGTTGAGACCCAATCAAACCTTGAGCGACAGGTGGAGCTTATTGAGACCCATCAACAAGAGGTATTTTTAGTTTTTATTGTGTAGTTATAATATTTTCATCATAAAAGTGTGTTTTTCTGGGTATTTGAGTATTATGATAGTGATAGAGTTTGGTAAAATATAATAATTTGAAGGTTGACAAGTCTTTACAAAGTGTGGAAGAAGAAGCTGAGCGGATTTACAAAGATGAGCATGGTCTACTTCTTGATGATGAAGCAGCTTCAACCAGAGATGCAATGTCAGTAGACACTTTACTTTGTTTCATACCTCCCAATATTTAATTTTATTATATTATTTTGATTTTTGTTTCAGGTATGAGCAGGCTGAGTTCATTGAGAGAGAAATGGAACAGATGACAGAACAGATCAAATCTGTTATTCAGACTCTTAATGCCAATCAGGTCATTTAACATTCCGTGAACCAAATCCTGAAAATTAAATCCTACCTAAAGATTTTGTAACATATGGAATTGTTGTTTGATATTGATATGTTAATGTTATGTTTGTATGTGTGTGATTTAGGGTGGGGAACTTGAAGTAACTGATGGTATGACCCCACTTGATGTTGTTGTTCGGATCCTTAACAATCAACTAAGTTCATTAATGTGGATCGATGAAAAGGTCAGTTTTTCCTTTTTTGTTTTATGCATTTTATATTTAATATTTAATAAAAAAGTGTCATTTGAACAGGCTGAAGAATTCTCATCACGTATTCAAAAACTGGCGAAGCAAGGTTCTGCTGCTGATCGAGAACTCATGGCCCCTAAATTCTGGCTCTCCAGATAACTCTTGTTGTATACAAATTAATCACCATTGCTAGATCAAGCATCGATGGATGTTGTGATATTTTATATGCATCACCCCCTTGTTTTCTTATCTACTAAATTTAGATGTGTGAAACAATAATCAAATTATGTGGACTACACTATTTTTTTGGTTTAAAGTTTTCGCCTTCATTGTTATGTCCATTGCTTGTTACATTTTGGTCGTGGCTAAAATGTCACCCATTTTTATTTGTTTTTTAGTTAGTTTTGAACTTTTGATTCGGTAGAATGACCATTGCACGATGTCAAATGATATATACGTTAAATATCATTTAAAGATATCATATCATTAGATACGATTATACCAACGTATGTTAAATTTGAATAAATTTTAGGTGATTGTCAGTATTTTTAACTTCTTCCAAATCGTTTAATTTTCATAAATTTCTAATTTTACTCATTGATCTGTAATGTAATAAATATAGGGTTTTGCTAATGACAGCCCTAAGGGCTGTCTTTAAGACTGGACGGTATGGGACGAAGGGCGGGATCGTGGGGCTGAGGTGGCCTTTCGGCCACGCCGTGCTTGACCGGGGAACACCGCCCCTCTACACGGCGTGGGGTGCGGTGGTGGAGTTCTGTGGCCACGGCAACGAGCGAGCACGAGGGGAGGAGCGAGGGATTTTCGACCGTTGGACGAGCAAACGGTCATATGACCGTTAATAATTAAAAAAAAACTTTTTATTTTTATTTTTTATTTTCCCTATATATACACACACTATACATCTTTTTTTCTCACATCTTTACCATCTTTCTTTCTACAATCATTCTCTCTACAATATTTTTAATCACTAGATTTAATCATGGCTACCCCACCACCATCGTCGTCAACATCATCGTCATCATCGTCATCATCCGACTCATACGATATGGCTCTGATTGCGTATTGTGCGTCGCGTTTGAATGCACATGCGGCGGAAAGTAGCACCGCCCGCTTCGACAGTAGGACGGCGAAGCTCAACCGTAATCGTGCCGCTGGACACCAACGTCTTTATCGAGATTATTTTGCAGATGATAGCGTTTATAACGATAGAGACTTCAAACGACGGTTTCGTTTGAGCAAAAATTTGTTCATGCGCATATGTAGTGCATTAGAAAATAGGTATCCTTTCTTTCAACAAAAATATGATGCTAGAGGTAGGCTGGGATTTTCTCCGCTCCAGAAATGTACTGCCGCAATCCGATCCATGGCTTACGGGTCGTCCCATGATTCTCTTGACGAGTACCTACGCATGTCTGAAAGGACCGTTAAGGAAAGTATGTATAACTTTGCGGAAGGGGTTGTTGAAATATTCGGCCCTATTTATTTGAGGAAACCAACGGTCACTGATGTTCAGAATTTATATGCGCATCATGAAGAGAAACATGGTTTTCCTGGAATGCTTGGTAGCATTGATTGTACCCAGTGGGACTGGAGGAATTGCCCTCAAGCGTGGAGAGGAGAGTACACGGGAGGTCATCATGGAACGCCATCGTTGGTACTAGAAGCAGTTGCTTCACAAGATCTATGGTTTTGGCATGCGTTTTTTGGGGTTGCAGGTTCGAACAATGATGTCAACGTGCTTGATCAGTCACCGATATATAACGAGATCTTAACAGGAAGGGCACCAGATGCTCCATTCGTTGTGAATGAAAATCACTATAGATTCTGTTATTACCTTACCGATGGAATATATCCTCATCATGCTACGTTTGTGAAGGCTTACCGGCATCCATCAAACCCAAAACAAACCTTGTTTACCCAAAAACAAGAATCGGCACGTAAAGACGTAGAACGTGCTTTTGGGGTTTTGAAGGCAAAGTGGCACGTTGTTAAAAATGCGGCGCGTACCTATCAACTTCATAATTTAAGATCCATTATGTATGCATGTATCATCATGCATAATATGGTTGTCGAAGACAAAGGTCGCAATATTTCACATTACGTGTCAGACGGTCCCCGAGAAACACTGTATGTACCGGGAACCACTGAATATTTGCATATGGTTGTTGACATTCGAGACAATGCAACACACGATAGACTTCAAATCGACTTGGCGGAACATTTCTACAATAACCGAAATCAAAACCCAAATGAAGACGATAATGAAGACGAAGATTAAAATAAATGTTATTTGTATTTTTATTAAATTGTTAGTTGTATTTTTATTTAAATGTAATTTGTGTTTTTATTAAAATAAATGTAAAAGAAATGATGAGTTGGAAAAAAATGGTGTGGGGTAGAGTGGTGGGTATTTCCTGGATAAAGTGGAGTGGTGTGGTGTGGTGTGGTTGCTGAGGTGGCGGATGATGTGACAGAAAAAATGGGGTGGTGGTGGTGCCCATACCCCATAGTCTAAGGCATAAAGAGTTGTACATCAATTCAAAGGGTGTGGTAATTTCCTAAAATCCAGGAATTAGTTAATGGTTAAAGTACAAAATTATGATGCATGTCTATTTTAGGGCTGTCATTAGCAAAACCTATAAATATATACTGAATAAATTAAAGCCACTTTATACAAGTGAGTTACACTTCTGATCATGATTCTAATTTTAAAAGGTTCTACTGTGTTATAAATTTAAAATTGTGTATATTTTTCATTTTTATTTGTATAAATATATATGTAAAAAATTATCGTCGTATATTAAGCTTTAGAAAATAACATAATTTTGCAATGGATTTGTCGTGACTTCTATCAAACTTTGATTATGTTGTCTCGGCATGCCTGTATTTAACTACGTATTTATTTTGAATTTTGCTTGGTTCCATGATAATGATCTATTACATGAATGAGGGCCTAAATGAATTTTTTTATACTTCAAGGTTCAGGATGAAACTATGACATATTTTGCAAAAGGGGTGATTTTCATACCACATCTTTTGAGAATTGTACCACAATATATGCTTTAGTTTGCAGGAATATGTATATATTGTGGTATGGAAATAAAAAAATGTGGTATGAAAACTAATTCCCTTTTGCAAACTGATCCCGCTGCATCCATCTTCTTCTTCTTCTTAAAAACCAGTGTAGGGTTTATCACTGCGCCATTTAAACCCCAACACCATGGCCGGATCTCGATCCTCTACGACGCGCCTACTCTACACCCTACGTTCATCAATCTATCCATCATCAAGATCACCATCACCAATCACCGCCCTCCTCCATCTCCACCGTCACTACTCCGCTGCACCGGCCGTGAGAGCGAAAGATGATAAGGAACCATGGTGGAAGGAATCGATGGAGAAGGTGAGAAACATCGGAATATCAGCTCATATTGATTCCGGAAAAACGACACTAACTGAGAGAGTTTTGTTTTACACGGGGAGGATTCATGAGATCCATGAGGTCAGAGGGAAAGATGGAGTTGGTGCGAAGATGGATTCCATGGAATTGGAGCGAGAGAAAGGGATTACTATTCAGTCTGCAGCTACTTATTGCACATGGAAAGATTATCAGGTAATCTCATTTCCTTTTTATACCATTGATTGTAATTTAATTGCAACTTTTTGATTCCAAATGCAAAATTGAGCTGCTAATGAAAACTTAAGAAAATGACCATTATTGAAGCTTAAATTTACTCTGCTACTTCAAAATTCAATACATATGTATCAAATGTTCCAGGTAAACATAATTGATACTCCTGGTCACGTGGACTTCACAATTGAAGTTGAGAGAGCATTGCGTGTTCTTGATGGTGCAATACTTGTCCTGTGTAGTGTTGGTGGTGTGCAAAGTCAGTCAATTACTGTTGATAGACAAATGAAAAGATATGAAGTCCCAAGAGTTGCTTTTATTAATAAACTTGATCGAATGGGGGCAGATCCATGGAAGGTTCTCAATCAGGTATGCTCATGACATCATCTGACCAGATTTATGATGCTAATAAACATGATTTCTTGACATTTAGTGTCTCATTTAATGTGAAACGGGACTTAAGGGATGTTAAATGCTTGTTTATTTTTTTAGGCAAGGAAAAAGCTTCGACATCACAGTGCTGCAGTGCAAATGCCGATTGGGTTAGAAGAAGATTTTCAGGGTCTTATTGATCTTGTGCAACTAAAAGCATATTATTTTCATGGTTCTAGCGGGTACATATTTTAACCTCTAATTTTTATGACAAATATTATGACTATAAATTTGCTAATTGTGTAGATAGTGACAAAAACTTTTCTATTTTTTGGTAGTGAAAAAGTTGTGACTGAAGAAATTCCAGCTGATATGCAGGCAATGGCTGCTGAAAAACGTCGTGAATTAATTGAAGCAGTTTCTGATGTTGATGATCAACTTGCTGAAGTATTTCTCAGTGATGAACCTATATCTTCTGCTGACCTGGAGGTATGCACGATACTCTTTTATTTATTTATTATAAATACCATATTTTCCCTCAAAAAAGTTTTGTATCTGGTCAATACCTCGATATTTTAAATTTGACTTTTATGCTTATAATACTGCTGTCTGGTGTTTTGGTTTTGAACAGGCAGCTATTCGAAGAGCAACTATAGCACGCAAGTTTATACCAGTATTTATGGGTAGTGCATTTAAGAACAAGGTAAATACAAAATTATATCGCTTTTATATTTATTTATGAAATTAATGCCATTTATTCTTTATAAAAAAATACAGCTTGTAGTAAACATATACATATTGTTATCTATTGTTTTGTTTATCTGTAGGGAGTACAACCACTTCTTGATGGTGTTCTTTGTTATTTGCCTCATCCACTTGAAGTTGACAATTTTGCCCTTGACCAGTCAAAGAAGGAAGAAAAGGTAATCCACTTATATGTGTGTGTGTGATACACTTTAGTAGTATCAAACAGTAATTGAAAGGAAGCGATCAAATGAAATGGAACTGATTGAGGAATTAAAACGATTACAGATTGAAATTGAGAGATTACAGGAAAGGAAATCTAGAGAGAGAATTATTCTAGGGCTAAACTAATCCTAACTTTACCATAAACCAAACATCCCTCACATTATTCTCCAACTTCTTTATTTAAACTAACCCTAACCGACCTCCCCTGTCAAATACCCATACTACCCCTCTCCCCTCCTTTCTTCTACCATATGCAAGTCGTATATATGTAAATCATATCCGATAAGAGGAAAGTGTATCAGTGTGTGTGTTTATTTATATATATAGATCAGTTTCTTTACATTCTTTTGTTTTAAAATCTCAATAACCCTATTATTGTACTAATGTTATCATTTATAGGTTAAATTATCTGGAACTCCAGCTGGACCAATGGTTGCATTGGCTTTTAAATTGGAAGAACGACAATTTGGTCAGTTGACATATTTAAGAATCTACGAAGGTGTGCTCAGAAAAGGTGAATTCATAACCAACATTAACACGGGGAAGAAAATTAAAGTGAGTTCCACATTTGTAATAATTTATAACCGAAAAAAAGACTTAATTTAACGAATTCTCAAAATTGAACAGGTATCTAAACTAGGTCGGATGCATTCAGATTCTATGGAGGTATTGCTCACATGAACCTATATTAAAAGTTGATGCTTTTTACAATATATTTATATAATAATAATAATAATGATACAGGATATTCAAGAAGCACATGCGGGCCAAATTGTTGCAGTATTTGGTTTAGATTGTGCATCAGGAGATACTTTTACAGATGGATCAGTTAAATACACCATGACTTCTATGAATGTTCCAGAACCTGTTGTCTCATTAGCCGTTTCACCCGTTTCCAAAGATTCTGGAAAACAAGTATGCAATTTCATTTTAGTTTTTTAAATATGAATATTGATTGTATTTAGTATTGTATATTTATCATTACAGTTTTCTAAAGCTTTAAATCGTTTTCAAAGAGAAGATCCTACATTCCGTGTTGGATTAGACCCTGAAAGTGGTCAGGTATTTATTTCATCATTTAAACATTTATTTTATATGTTTCTTGAAATTAAAATATTTTCTGGATGTACAGACTATTATATCTGGAATGGGAGAGTTGCATTTGGAAGTTTATGTTGAGCGAATTAAGAGGGAATATAAGGTATTACTATGTTAAGTATTTTCATTTTCAAATATTAACTGCCAAATGTATTTATCTTTTTTTTTACCCATTACAAGGTTGATGCAACTGTTGGAAAACCTCGTGTTAATTTCAGAGAGACAATTACACAACGTGCAGAATTTGATTATTTACATAAGAAACAAAGTGGAGGTCAAGGTCAATATGGAAGAGTGTGCGGGTAAGACCTTATAAACGGGTCAAAATGGGTTTGATTATTTTTTATTTATTTATTGTGCAATTTACAGGTATATGGAACCACTTCCAGCTGGATCAGAGACGAAATTTGAATTTGAAAATATGATAATAGGACAAGCTATACCCTCCAATTTTATACCACACATTGAGAAGGGTTTTAGAGAAGCTGCCAATTCGTAAGTATTTATTTATTTATTTTAGTTAAAAATTATTTTATTTTAGAGTGAAAGTGTTTGCATGTGATGTGCAGGGGGTCTTTGATTGGATTTCCAGTTGAAAACATTCGGGTGGTTATGACAGATGGTGCATCTCATAATGTTGATTCTAGTGAACTTGCTTTCAGATTAGCTTCAATATATGCTTTTAGACAGGTATTTGTGAATATAATTAATTAATATTTTATTAAATTAAATTGTATGGAAATACAATATTAATTTTGTGTGAGTTGATGAAACAAACAGTGTTATACAAAATGCAAGCCTGTAATACTGGAACCTGTGATGTTGGTAGAATTGAAAGTGCCAACAGAATTTCAAGGCACTGTTGCTGGAGACTTGAACAGGTAAAACATTTATTTTATTTAATATATTTTTTAATTTTTTGTCATTAAATTATAAGAATATATTTTAATTATATAACAGGAGAAAAGGTATAATTGTTGGAAACGACCAAGATGGAGATGATTCAGTAATTAATGCTCTTGTAAGTAAACCATTACAACTTTATATGGAACTAGCAGGGTACCCGCGCAATGCGGCGGCGGGTAACCAGAAACCATATTTCGTGGCGAGCAAGTGTTGTTCGTTTACACGGTTTTGATTGTTGCTAGAAATAAATAATTAAACGGAAATGTGGATTTTGGTAAGAGTTGATGATTTACAGCGTCGTATATTTAATGTTATTGGGTAACATGGTTTTCGAGTAACAGACTTTTGTTATTAAGTATGGGTGGTGTTATCAAAGTGTAATGTATAGCAAGTGGTTAACACATAGTGATAAGTTAGGAGAGGTCTTGGGTTCGAATCTTATTAGCCGCGATTTATTTTTTTTAAGGTAGAGAACTAACTAACAAAAATGGAAAGGTCCTTAAAATCAAGTTTAAGGAGCTCCTTAAACTTGCCTAATGGGGTAGGCCTAAATGCTTTATATAGTAGTAAGATATATTAAACAAATTATATTAAAGGCTTGTTTATCAACTTACTGTTAAAATAAATATAACTTATAAATATTTTGATATTTGGCTTTCAGGTACCACTCAACAATATGTTTGGATACTCAACAGCTCTTCGTTCCATGACACAGGTTAATTATTGCAACATTTGGATCCAAATTTAAGGTTAATTTTAATAAAATGTTATGGTTGTAATTTTGCAGGGTAAGGGTGAATTCACCATGGAATATAAGGAACACTCCCCTGTTTCTGCTGATGTGCAAACACAATTGGTCAACGCCCATAAACCCAAAAGTGCCGAATAATCATTTTTTCCTAGGATACATATTTATACTGAATTTATCACACTTCTGTTGAGACCTAAATGTGGTCAGTAATTTTGTATAATTGAATAAATCCTACTCATATAAAATTTTAACGTTTTGGTAAGGTTAGACATTTTTTACTCGGGTTGACATAATGTTGAGAGTGATAACTTTTAATTGTAAGCTATTATTGTGTTATTATTATTCAGTATGTGCTGTCATGAAAAATAAAGCCTAGTATAGAGATTTTCCTTAATTTAACATTTATGCCATTAATTTTTCTGTCTTATACTATTCGAAATGTGCCTTGCTAAAATTTATGATTGGGAAATGTGGGATTTTAGTATTAAATATAAGTATTAAACTCTAAACCCTAAATGTGAGAAATATACTCTTGTTAAAATATAGAATTTTGTCATATGTCATAGAGCATATTCTAACAAAACTCTTAAATAAATAGCAAAACAAATTGGATGACCTATATATGGTCGACCCAAAATTAATAAGTACCAAAGTAAATTGGAAACGCAAATATATTTACTAATACGAAACTAAAATTTTAGTTATTATTAACACATTTACATGTAAATAAAAGTTTAACGACTTAAATACTAATAAAAAATAGGGTTTTGCTAAACATTGCCCTTAGGGCAATGGTTAAGGATGGATAAAATGATTTATGTACAATTAAAGATGCATAACTACTCAAAGGGGGTTAATGAAATTCAAAGGGGTGGTTTTTTATTAGTTAATGTACAATGATTTTAAGCCAATAAAAATTTCTTAACCATTGCCCTAAGGGCAATGTTTAGCATTTCCCTAAAAAATAAGCTATGTGAGAAGAAAACTTTATAGGGGATGTTTGGTTAACTGGAATTGAATGAAATTTAATGAAATTAGAATCTAATTCCATCATATTTTAATGTTCGGTTAAAAAAATAAGGAAATTGAATTGCTAAATGAATTTTTTTTTTCCAGGAATTAGGATTCCATCTAAAACTTGATGGAATTAAATTCCAAAGATCAAAGGAAAGTGTTTTTTTACATTAATACACTTTTACATCTTCTAATCTAAAAAACCCTTCGCTCACAGCCTCTGATATCATATCGTCTACTTCATCTTCTCCGGTGAACATTTCTCAGCTTCTTCTCCGACGAAATCGAACTTACGAGTTTCTAGGTAAACGAACAGACTCTCTCTCGCTCTCTTCCTGCATTTGTATTTCGATTTAGGGTTTAGTAATTTTGGGTTAATCTTTTTATGGGTAAACGAACAACAACAAAATGATCGATTTTATGGGTCAAACCGATTTGAGTAATTTATGTTTACAATTTCTGGGTAAATGTTACAATTCCTGGGTAAACTATTTGAGTAATTGTTCACATAAAACAGATCGTAGACAACAATTTCTATGCACATGTATGGTGGTGTTTAAACTATTTTCTGTGTAAACTATTTAAGCTACTATGATTTTTAAACAGTTATAATATTTTCCAACTTATGTTACTGTGAAAAGTGTTTGCTTCATTGATTTACTAACATTTTTTGTTATTTTGGTTCTTCATCAGTTCATTCTTATATTTACTTAAAATGAAAATTTACTATTTTTATAATAATAAGGGCAAATACGTCATTTTCCAACATTCCAATTCAATTGATTCCAATTCTGTTTCCTTCTAATCAAACAGTTAATGGAATTGGAATCTAATTTCTGATGGATTCCAATTCTGTTTCCTTCTAATCAAACAGTTAATGGAATTGGAATCCAATTTCTGATGGATTCCAATTCCTTCCTAGATTTCAATTCCGTCATAAACATTCTGCGAACCAAACAGCACCTAAGTCCATCACCAAAAATTTAGAAGATAATAATAACTAAATGAATTTTGATAATATATGTCCTATAAGCATATAATAACGAATGTTTAATAATTAAAATTTCCATTAATTACTAATTTTATGTTTAACATAGTTGAAAAAAAAATTCTACATGCCCAAGATCCATATTAGAAAATCTCTAAATAAATTGACACTTTCACTAGTTTATAATTATTTTTCCTTGGAAAAAATAGAAGATTCCTGGGGAATTAGCGAATAGGTTTCATTTCCGTCCCTTCTCCCCACAACCTTCTCTCTGTGTATTCGCATCGATCAAAGAAGCTGTAACATTCAAGGTATCTCTTCTCTCTTTAACCTCGATCTATACTCTGATTTTTCTGTTATCCTTCAAAGAATTGAGAGAAAAAATGCTGATTATCATCGAGTTTATTCTTTGCAATGATACTAAAACTTTTTGATGCTGTGTTGTGTTTTTCGTTATTTGATTGTGACGCACTTGTAAGATGGAGTATGACAAGTGATTAGTTAGGAGTAGGGTAGGGATTATATCTGTCCAAGGGCTGCTGAAAGTACCAAATGATCCTACTGTGTAATCTGCATTTATTTTAGCTTTTTAAATAATCAGATTTTACTAAACACACATTCCATACTATTAAAACTGTTAACACAATTCCAAGAGCTAAATACAACTGATTAATCAATTTCACATTTAATCATGTTTCGTTTGTATTATTTATCATATCACGTTTCTTGCTTCAGGATGGAAACTGCAGAACCAAATTTCTCTCAGTATGGTATTTCTGAAGAGGTCATCTCATCCCTTAAAACACTATATCTCTAAAACATAATAATTCATGATCGTTTCATAAATATTATAATTTGTTCATACATAGGAAGGTGATAAGCTTGTTGCAGAAGTGATACGTTATATCCTTTTTAAATCACACCAGAATTCTGGATGCCCAATTAAGAGGGAAGAACTCACTCAATTAATCACAAAAAACTACAACAATCGATCACTTCCAGCCCTTGTTCTCAACAAGGCCACTGCAAAGCTCTCAACCATTTTTGGCTATGATTTGAAGGAGCTGATACGGGCCCGTCCTTCTTCAACAAATCAGGCCCGTTCTTCACAGAGTGAGTTAGTTTATCAAACTTGTGGTTTATTAATATTAATAATTATCATTTTATGAGTTCTCTGTTTTTTAGGTTCTTCTGACGCAAAATCATACATTATAACAAGCCAGCTAGATCCACGTGTCTACAGAAAACACGTCGAAGACACTAAAAAATCACATTTAACTGGTTTTGCATTTGTCGTTATTGGCATCATTCATTTTGCTGGAGGAAAAATTACCCAAGGTTTTTTTCACTATGATTTACATTTCAATGAAACATTTTCTAAAATCAGATTTTTTTTTTTTCTGTTACATATTTTTATTAATTTTTGGATTGTAGAAAGTCTTTGGCATCATTTAGGACGACTGGGTTTGTCCCCAGATGATCAAAAACACATTGAATTCGGGAGCACCAAACAGGCTGTGGAAACACTTGTTCAACAAAGGTATTAAATATTAATAATAGATAATAATAATAATAATGTATTATCATACTTTTTCAAAATAAACATATTTTCTTATTTGATGTGGTAGGTATTTGCAGAAGGATAAAAGCAATGGTCCCGAAGGGTTAACGTTGTATTACGAGCTTGCAGAAAGAGGTTTGCTTGCAACAGCAAGCAATAGCTTTAAAGAATCCATTTCACAGGTATTTCTGTTAAAGATTTCTAAATACCCACTAAATATTATACCCCATTAAGTGCTAACACTTCATCAAAAAAAAAATATTTCTTCAGATTGTGACGAATGAGGCAGCTGCAATTGAAATTGACTAGTGGAATATTGTTGTTAATTTGGTGGAGGTAAGGAACAGACAGTCTAGGATGCTTTTGTAGTTGTAAACATTAGGAGATCAAATTTGATGATTTTCTTGATTTTGATGAATGATTTGAGCAGATAGAATGTAGTTTGCAACTTTGCTTGCTTACTTTCAGCCGACTCAAGGACATAAGATATCTAATAGTGCCATGATGGTCGAAAGTATAACTAATTTATTTGTAAAACAAGACTAGAAACGAGAGAGAAAAACTTTATACAATAATATCATAATACTTTTTCCAGTACACAGAAAATAAATTAAAGGTATGCTAGGTTGGGGGGTTTTTAAGAATGTTGGCAAATGGTGACACAATTGGCGTCTTCAGTTTTTTCCTATTCACCATCGGGTCAGCTCACAATTCAACCGACGTTGAATTGAAATACTTATATTAACAATATTTATTCTCTTCAGTTTTCAAGACCTACTATTATAAAATATACACATAATACTCTATTAAAAGACATTTGAGGCCCACTCTCTCTCTTCTCTACTATCCGGCTAGAAGAAGAGAAAAAGTGACACCACTCAACCGATGAAGCGTAACCTACGCCTTCTTTGCCTTTAACCGACACTCCATTGGCACTAGACTTACAGGATACGGAGTAGTAATCGTAATGATTGAAACTAGTTGGTAAACTATAATATATAAGACTTATTATGTAAGATTACATTTAGTGGTTACGCCGTTTCGCCATCCACATCAATACAATATCAGTTTTCTCTATCTATAATGCCATAAATAATAGACGCTAGCAGCAATAACTAACCATCTGACAATAGACGTCTTTAGTTGTTGATACATACATGGTTAGGTCATCCACATCCATGAAATATTATTGCCACATCAGTTTTGCAATTCCTTTACACACCACTGCAATTATAACACACTTTTAAAAGTGGACCCCATTACCACATCACCTTTCAATTATACTTTTAAAATATATTTTAAATATTAAAATATAATAATTACTTATTAATAAACTAATGTAAATATAATTATTTATAATCAAAATAATCTTTTAAATTCAAAATAAGAAATATTAACAAAATATTAATTTCTATAAAATAATATTTTTTTTGAAGTATTTTATAAATTCTATTTTGAATTATTGTATATGTATGCAATAAAAGTGAAAAAATATATATTTATTAAAAAAATGAAAAATAAAGAAATTATAATAATTTCTTTTAAAAAATGAATAATAAAATCACTTTAAGTCTACTTTTGAATTGTAAGTGTAGTTGCTAAATTTACAATCCACTTTCCTAGGTGGCTTTCAAATGTAGTTTGCAAGTGTTTAGCAATTCAAATGAAATCACGGATGCAGATACTCTTAGAGTGATACCAATGCCCCCTTTCTCCCCACGTCAGTAGCCAATTTTGGCACGTCTATAGACGACGTCGTTGGCACCGGCCCGTCAGTAGCGCGCATCGGTAGAACACGTCTTTGTTACGACGGGTTGAGGGGTTGCGTTAGTAGCTTTATGTGTGTGTGGGAGGGGTTAAATGCAATATTTTAAGGGTTAGTGATGAGTTATGATTGACACGACCGTGTCAGTAATGTCAGTAAATATGGGTTTAATGACTCTTGGCGGTTGGGAGAGGCTTTAGGACGTCTGACAAAATGTTAGTATTGTTATTTAAAAAAAAACCCAAAAATAATTCTCTTATTCGAAAATTGAAAAGTTAAGGGACAAAACTGTAAAGCCAAAATGAAAAGGGTGAAAATTAATTCAGCGACTTCATCGAGCTTTTCGTGCTTCATATATAAACGATTGCAACAAGGCCACAAAATTTCACCCCCCTTCGCTTTCACAGTTATATCTTGTACTCCCTAGAAAAATTCCCCTACTTTCCCTCGCTCTGAATTCGAAACCCTAGTTTTTGATCGTCAAATTGATTAAGCGATCACCTCATTAACTGGTATCTCACCATGATTCCGTTAGCGCAAAGATTGTCAACTGAAATTCGGCTGTTGCTCGAGAGCTTGAACGAATCCAATTACGACTTCGTTCTTCGCGAACTCTCTCGGGTATGTTATGAAAATTATTTACTTCAAATCGAAAAACAATTTCAATTATCTTTATCTGTCATTTTTTTTTCTTTCGCGAGCGATCTACATGGAAGTTAAAACCCTTGACGCTTAATTGCTTCAACACGACTGTAAGTGGAATGAGTATTAAGCGTGCTAACTACGTGATTGCTTTGAAATATACGTTTTAGTGTTATGAATTGTGTTTGTGTACTTATTATTGGGATTTTGAGAGTTTGATGTAGTAGTCAAAGGGTAACATTGCAATGGGCATTGGATAACTAACAAATTTGTCATGATGAATGGTCCACATGTGATCAATTTGGTATTTTTGTTCATATCGAGGCTGATGCGTATTCATCAGACTGTGTACGAACTAATGAGAGTCACTTGTGGACTTTGGACTCAAGGAAAAGACATTTCTCTACTCCACTCTTACTTGGAAGAATATTAATCCGATTACATATAACCTCTCTTGAAATGATGCCAAAAGGGATTGTAATTGAATAACATACTAGACATTATGTAGTGCAGGCAGATGAATACTTAAGTAGTTCCATGTTTTGCATGAACCAACAAATATATAAAAATGGAAACTCAAACAACAATCAGTTATACCATATTCCATTCTGGAGAAAAAAGTCAAAAACTTAGGCAACCCTTAGCAACTAGACCTATGATAACTTGACAAGAACAGCAATGTGTGTGTGCATATAGCCATATACGTATAATGAAAATACATATATGTATACTCACATATAAAATAAGATCAGTATACATCTAATGGTTTCTTGTTATTGACATCGTGTTTTTTTCCTGCAGTATGTTGATTATGGGATGGAGGGATGTGTTCTGCTTCTAGAGACCTGTTTGGATTACTTTAATGTTTATGAAAGGGACTTGAAAAGTACTCGTTTGGAACCTGTAGTTGCTTCACTTTTTAGAAAATTGTTGGAAAAACCGCAGTTTAGTACTGTGTTTTATTTATCAGTAAGGCCAACAGCAATCACTGAAGAATTTATTAATAATTTATCTGTTTCACTACAATTATCGGCTTATGAGAAACTCGGATTTGGTCTTGCTTTGATAGATTCCGATAATAATGACATCAGAACTGCTGGTGAGTTTTTTTTTTTTTAAATTTGTTAATTGTTTTCTTGTTATTCTTCATGAGAATTATTTATCTGGTTGCAGGTTCAAACTTCTGTTTGGGACAGATTGAAGAACTCTGTGCTACTAATGGCTCTCTGCATACATCTGATTATGTTCAGGATGTATTACTGTTTCTTAATAAATCTGAAGTTTTCTCCAAACATGTGGATTCATTTATGCTGTTGTTATCTCTGGTTGATTTTGATAGGGATTCAAGCTTTATCTTATCACCTCTCATTTCTGATGAACTACAAGACACCAAGTTCTTGAGGTGAATCTATGATTTTTAATTCTTGTGTTTTGAATTAAGGATTAATTTTTTTTAATTTTACATTTTCAGGAATATGGATTACCTCAATGAAGCCAATGAATTTGATGATTTACTAGCAGAAATGGAGAGAGAGATTAACATGGCTGAAATTCTGAAAGAATTGGGATATAACTGCACATTAAATGTGTCACAATGCAAAGATTTGTTATCCTCATTTGCACCATTAACTGAAATAACTGTCGCCAGAATTCTCGGCACAATTGTTCGATCTGATGTTGGTTTTCAAGACCATGAAAATGCATTTTCAACATTTTGTTCTGCTCTTGGTAGAGGAAATCTGGATGATATGCCCTCAATTAACTCTTGGAACACTGATGTACTTATAGACTCAATTAAGCAACTTGTTAGTACCATCATAACTCGTTTTTCTTTGTTAATCTTGATTAATTTTTAATAATACTAATATGAAAAAAATAATATAGGCTCCTGGAATCAACTGGACAGCTGTAATTGAGAATCTTGATCATGAAGGTTTCTACATCCCTGATGAGTCAGCATTTTCACTACTGATTTCCTGTTACAGACATGCATCACAGGTCTATTTTTATTTTATTTACTTAATATTGTTAATGAAGCTTATATTATACTGATTTTATTAAATAATATTGCAGGATCCCTTTCCTTTGGCTGCTATTTGTGGTAATGTTTGGAGAAATACTGAGGGACAGCTTTCTTTTCTCAAGTATGCAGTTTCTGCACCACCTGAAGTTTTCACATTTGCACATTGCAAAAGACAATTGGTATGATCCCTAACTTTTATATATAATAATATAGATATAATTAAATATTTACACGTGTTCTTGCAGGAAAATGTGTTTCAATCTGGTCATGCAAATCATGCATGGTTGTGTCTCGACCTTTTGGAGGTTTTGTGCCAGCTGGCAGAGAGAGGTCTTGCAAAATCTGTTCGCTCACTGCTTGAATTTCCTCTAAAGAATTTCCCTGAAGTTTTGCTTTTTGGGATGGCACACGTTAATGTATTGTTTTCTCACATTGTTTGACTAAATTAAATTATGATTCTATTTCTTTAATAGCCTGTTTTGATTGATTTTAATAATTTAAAATACGCAGACACCGTATAATCTTATTCAACATGAAGTTTCTTTGGCTGTTGTTCCTGTGATACTTAAAGATCTTTCTGCTGGTGGTGCTTTGATCCATATCTGGCATGCTAATCCTCCATTTTTGTTGAGAGCTTTAAATGATGCAATCAACATTGATGCAGACAACATGATCAGAGTTGTGGATTTATGTCAGGAGTTGAAGGTAATACTAACTTTATTTAATATTATGTGATATATGTTCTAAAAATATCTTTTTTTGGTCACAGATCATAACTTCTGTACTGGATATGGTACCATTGTCTTTGGGTATAAAGCTGGCTGCTTTGGCTTCTCGAAAAGAAATAATAGATCTTGAAAAGTTTTTAAGCTCAAATTTAACTACTTATAGAGATATTTTCTTTGAGGTAAATGATTAAAAAATGTTGTATATATATATTTTTTTGTCATTAATTCATTATATAAATTAAGTTGATAATAAGTAACATGTAAATGTTACCTTTACAGGAGTGTTTTCGGTTCCTGAGGGAGGTTGAGTTTGGTGCTCAGGATTCTTCCAACCGATTGCATAATTCTGGAAACATTTGGAGTCTTTATACAGAGGCTACTCCTGTGTTTTTGAAGGTTTTTCCATTTCAATTTGGTAATCTTTAACCTAAAGACTGCTATAATCTTTGTTTTTCTTCTTTTAGGTTCTTAAATCACATACAGATTTGCTTGTCTCTAACCAACTATCTGAAGAAATGGAAAGATTAAATTTGAAATTTAAAAACAATATTTCAAAGATGAAGAATAATGATTCACCAAGTTCAGAAGTATATGCAGATGATATAGAGACAGAGGCCAACTCTTATTTCCAACAAATGTTCTCTTCTCAGTTGACAGTTGATGAAATGATCCATATGTTGGCTCAATTCAAGGAATCTTCTGAAAAAAGGTTTATTCTTTATTCATTTTTCCCCTTTTAATTATTTATTATATCTTATATTCTGGTGCTCTCAGGGAACAATCAATATTCGAGTGCATGATTGCAAATCTGTTTGAAGAGTACAAGTTTTTCAACAGATATCCTGAGAGACAACTCCAACTCGCTGCTGTTCTCTTTGGTATAACCTAGTATTTATGATATTAATATGATACAGTGAATACTAGCTGCTTTGATAAATTTAAATTTTTAAAAATGGCAGGATTGCTTATTAAAAACCAACTTGTGACACATCTGACACTTGGTATTGCCTTACGAGCTGTTCTGGATGCATTACGTAAGCCTGCAGATTCCAAAGTAAGTAATAACATGACATCTGGCGATTGTTTGTCTCTACTCCAAAAATCAAAAACATGTAATGATTAAAAAAGTTTTTTTTTTTCTGCAGATGTTTTCTTTTGGTACAAAAGCCTTAGATAAGTTTCTGGACCGATTAAACGAGTGGCCACAATACTGCCAACACATATTACAAATACAACATCTTCGTTCTACTCATCCTGATCTTGTTGCTTTAATTGAAAGAGAACTTGTTAGAATTTCATCAGATGGGCCCCACAATCCTCCTGTTGCTGATCAACCAAGTGCTGAGGTATTTAATCAGTTACATGCTGATTATATATGGATATTTACAATTTTTTATTTTTATCTTTCTAGGTATCTGGTTCATCTTTCCCTTCAATTGGTGGACAACTTAGTTCTCAAATATCTTCTCCAATTCAGTTACAACAGAGGAATCAGAGTTATTTAGATGAAAGACACAGGAACTCTATGAGACCAAACTTACCTACCACAGGACAAGGACAGGTGTCAGTTGCTCCATCAAACGATCCTCTTAACATCCCAAAGGTTTTCACTGTTGCTAATTGCCATCTTTTAGATATAATTTTGTGATTAGTTTCTAATTAATGATTGTTAAATGCAGCCGCCACAGAGTGTAGCTAGTTCCTCAGCATTGGCTTCATCTCCTGCTTTTGCTCGTCCAGCTCGAGCAGTTACTTCAGCAAGTAAGTTTTTACTTTTTACTAATTTACCCTTCTGAGGCCCAAATTGTTCTTTACTTTTAACTAATGGTGATCTGTCATATGTTATGTGCTGCAGGGTTTGGTTCTGCACTAAATATTGAAACACTTGTTGCAGCTGCTGAACGCAGAGAAACTCCCATAGAGGTAATTTTATCCTTTTTATTATTATTATTATTGTTATTATTGTTATTATTATTATTATTATTATTATTATTATTATTATTTTTTTTTTTGCTTTTCTAATATGCATATCCCTTACAGGCCCCACCATCAGAAACTCAGGATAAGATCTCATTCATTATCAATAATTTGTCGGCTGCCAACATTGAAGCTAAAGCAAAAGAATTCACAGAAATTTTGAAAGAAGAGTATTATCCTTGGTTTGCTCAGTACATGGTCATGAAAAGGTCAAAACTTTACCACTAACTGAAAAATCATTTTATAGTAATAACATATTTGACTATAATGTTTTTAATTGACAGAGCGAGCATTGAACCAAATTTTCACGACTTGTACCTGAAGTTTCTTGAGAAAGCTAACTCAAAAAATTTAACCACAGAGATTGTTAAAGCAACCTATGAGAATTGCAAGGTACTAATTTATTCCTTAGTTTATAATATAATATATAATATTATATATTTATATTATATGATGATTCAAATTCAAATGCAACAGGTTCTTCTAGGATCTGAACTTATAAAATCCAGTTCAGAAGAACGTTCACTGCTGAAGAATCTTGGAGGGTGGCTAGGAAAGATCACAATTAGTAGGAACCATGTTCTTCGTGCTAATCAGATTGATCCAAAGGCTTTAATTATTGAGGTTGTTTATTATATTAGTCTTCATAATTATGTATGTATAACTAATTTTACTTTGAATATTGTGTAGGCATATGAAAAGGGTTTAATGATTGCAGTGATCCCATTTACATCCAAGGTACACAGATTAGATTAGATTAATTGGTTTATCTGATCAAAGAATTATGAGGTATTAATTTTATTAATTTATTTATTTTTATTGTAGATTTTGGAGGCATGCTCAAACAGTCTAGCATACCAACCTCCTAATCCTTGGACCATGGGAGTTCTTGGATTACTTGCTGAAATTTATGCAATGCCAAATCTTAAAATGAATCTAAAGTTTGAAATCGAGGTTTTGTTCAAGAATCTTAATGTGGATTTAAAGGAAGTAACACCCTCATCTCTTCTAATGGACAGAGTTAGAGAAATTGAAGGAAACCCTGATTTTTCAAATAAAGATATTGGGCCGCCACCTCAGCAACAACAATCGTTAGTTGGGGAAGTTAAATCTAACTTGATATCTTCTTTAAATCAAGTCGAATTACCACTTGAAGTTGGTACTTCATCTCATCCAGGTGCTCATTCACGGATATTGTCTCAGGTAGGTATTTAAACACATATATCTCAAATTACATAATTAATATTATTAAATTAATGCTTAATTATTTTGGTGGATAGTATGCTGCTCCACATCATATTCCTGCTGCTAATTTAAGTGAGGAGGAAAAGATGGCAGCTTTAGGTTTATCTGATAAACTTCCTTCTGCTCAAGGACTTTTACAACCACAAATGCCATATTCAGTTAGTCAGGTGTGTCAGTCAGATATCTTTTTTACTTTTTTATTTTAAATAATTTATTTTCATGTTTACTGAATTGTTAGTCACTTTTGCAGCTTCCATCATCAAATATGGATAACCAAGTTATTATTAACCCGAAGCTTCAAGCTCTGGGCCTGCATATACCCTTCCAGACGTATTTATCTTCCCCTGATCTTCTTATTAACATTAATTAATAAATTAAATAATATTTATTTAATTATTTTACTTTATGCAACTTGTTATATTTGTAGCGTGCTTGGAGTGTCAATGGAGCTAGCTATTAAAGAAATAGTTTCTAGCATTGTGCAACGAAGTGTGTCCATTGCAACTCAAACAACAAAGGAACTTGTCCTGAAGGTGACATCATGCTGACATAATCTATTCATTTAATTGTGTGTTAATTATATCAATATCTAAAATTCTTACTTTTATGCATGCAATTGCAGGATTATGCAATGGAATCAGATGAGAGCCGTTTACACAGTGCAGCTCACTTAATGGTTGCAAGTTTAGCAGGTAGTCTAGCTCACGTGACTTGCAAGGTTTGTTACTAACTGTTAGTTAATTCATACCTCAAATTACGAATATGCCCTTTTGTAACTAACAACATTTTTTTGTTATTAATTTAGGAACCTCTTCGTGGTTCAATATCAAGCCAGCTAAGAAACAATCTTCAGGCTCTGCAAGGCTTTAATATTGGAAGTGACCTGCTTGAACATGCAGTTCAGCTTGTTACTAATGACAACCTTGATTTGGGATGTGCTTTAATTGAGCAAGCTGCAACTGAAAAGGTTAGTTAGTTAGTTTGTTAAATCGATGATTAATTTTTAATTACTTGCTGATTTGTTTTATTATGTATTTAGGCTGTACAAACAATAGACAGTGAGCTTGCAGGTCAACTTGCAATAAGAAGGAAACACAGAGAAGGGGTGGGTCCCGCCTTTTTTGATTCTAGCCTTTATTCACAAGGTCATGTTGGTGTTTTACCAGAAGCTTTGCGTCCTAAACCTGGCCGTTTGTCACATTCTCAACAACGGGTTTATGAGGTATTTTTTGTTTTTTTAATTAACTGATTTATCAATTGGTGTTAAATGTAATATTGGTGTTCGTTTTTTTTTTTAGGATTTTGTTCGGTTACCTTGGCAAAATCAGTCCAACCAAAACTCGACAGCTGTACCACAAACTGGTGGTTTACACCGTGGATATGGTTCAGCTTCTGGTCAACTGAACACTGGAATATTCTCATCTGAAGATATGGAGCCTAGTTCAGTAAAACTTCTTAGGTCTGTGGTTTTATATTTTTGCTTTTTATTTTATGTGTCTTCTTTTATTTTTTAAATTTTTATTTAATATTTTATTTTTACATTTCCAGTGGTTCATCGGTAGATAACTCAATGGGTGGTAGAATTGGTCCACACAACTTTGAGAATGAAGCTGTTATTTCTTCGTTTTCTTCAGTTTCAGCTCCCGAACTGCATATTCCAGAATCTTCCAGTTTAACTGCCACCTCAGAACCTCCATTGACACCTGGCGATGCACTGAAGATCATCTCAGAAAAGGTCAGATTGTCCTCACGTTACTTATTTCTTCATGATATGAGATTCTTTGTATCTGATTTTAAGTTTTTTATTAATTTTTTGTTTTTTCATGTATATATTTTTTTCAGCTGGAATCTCTGATAGTCAGTGATGTTAAAGAAGCAGAAATGCAGGTAATGTTTCATCATATTCAATTTTGAATTTTCAGATAGTGTTTGGTTAAGCTTATGAGCTTAGTTTTTATTTTCATCAACTTTATTAAGAGATGTTTTTTTTCAGTCTATTATTAACGAGGTTCCTGCGGTTATTCTAAGATGTGTTAGTCGGGATGAAGCTGCATTAGCTGTGGCTCAGAAGGTAAATTCATTCCTATTTCTTATCCATGTTACCAAACACCTTAATTAACATTGCATCCAAACTCGTCCTGCAGGTCTTCAAAGGTTTATATGAAAATGCAGCAAACACCATCCTTGTTGGTGCTCACCTTGCTATGTTATCCGCCATTCGTGATGTCAGCAAACTTGTAGGGAAAGAATTAACTAGTTGGGTATGTTTATTAATTATTATTAAAAGAAATTGTATTTTCATTTAACTTTTCTTTTTTTTTACTAATTGCTAATAATCCCGCAGGTAATATATTCTGATGAAGATAGAAAATTCAACAAAGATATTACTATTGGTTTAATCCACAAAGAGTTACTTAACCTTGCTGAGTATAATGTTCATATGGCTAAGCTTATTGATGCTGGAAAGAACAGTATGTCTAAACTATATCTGCTTACTAATTAATTAATAACCATGTAATTAGTTACATGCTTAAAATGTGCTTTTTATGCAGAGGTGGCAACAGAATTTGCAATTTCTCTGATCCAAACGTTGGTGGCTACTGATGCAAGACTTGTATCTGAACTTCCTAATCTAGTTGATGCACTGGCTAAGGTTTAATCTTACTCTTAAATCCATTTTAATTAAATTAATTGAAGTTTGCATTTTTTTTAATAAAAATAATATGCAGGTTGCAACAAGACCTGATGCCCCTGAGGCCCTTCAACAGCTTGTTGAAATTGCTAGGAACCCTACTGGGAAGGACAAAAAGGTAAAATTACTAAATACTTTATGATTTATAGTTTATAGTTTATACCAACATTATGGGATTCTAACTTTTATGTTTTAATGAAACAGGTTCCTGTAGCAAGCAGGGATGAAACCAATGTTCTGGAATCTTCTGAACCAGATCCTGCTGGCTTCCATGAGCAGGTATACATGCATATAAAGATGCTTGACTAAGTTTTGTATTTACTTTTCTTAATATTTATTTGGTTTTATATATTTGTGTCTGACAGGTTTCTCTGCTATTTGCTGAATGGTACCGGATATATGAACTACCTGGTGTAAATGATCAATTGTCTGCTCGTTTTGTTCTGCAATTGCAGCAAAACGGGTTGTTAAATGCTGATGATACATCAGATCGCTTTTTCAGGCTTCTTTTGGTAACTTTTATTGTTACATGAACACAGACGTATGCTATTTTTTAGTTATGTTTTTTAATTAAAAAAGATTGTGTTTAATTTGAGCAGAGTATTGCTGTATCACACTGGATAAGTGAGGCTGCTGCCCAATCTCATCAACAAACACAAACACTGTCTTTCTTGGCTATTGATATGTATGCATCGCTCGTGTTTTCCATACTCAAGGTAGGACCCACCATTGACTCTTCGATTTTGACTTTGACTTTGACTATATGTATGACTTTTGATCTGACTTTGAATTGAAATGGCTAGTTCTCCCCTGTTGAGCATGGATTAAGCAAGCTGTCACTTTTGTCCAAGGTTTGAATTTTAAATCTTTTACTGATTTTTACTATTCTATTCTATTAAGTATTAATGCTCATACTGTGGTGCAGGTGTTAGCAGTGACTGTAAGATTTATTCAAAAGGATGCAGAAGAGAAGAAGACAGCATTTAACCCTAGGCCATATTTTAGGTTATTCATCGATTGGCTTCTTGACCTTAATACCCTTGATCCACTCTTTGAAGGTGCAAACTTTCAGGTAATTTCATAACTCTTTTAATCTCATTTATCTTTGTTATTAAATTACTTACTTTCTTGATCTCATACAGGTATTAACAGCTCTAGCAACTTCCTTCCACTCCCTGCAGCCTTTAAAAGTTCCCGCATTCAGGTTAAGTTTTTCTTTTTTTAAAATGTAACTTAAATTAATTTTCAGATATGTTTTGCGTGTGTCTAAAAAGGGCATATTTGTCTTTTCAGTTTTGTATGGCTTGAACTAGTGAGTCACAGAAGTTTCATGCCAAAACTTCTGAGTGGAAATGCTCAAAAAGGATGGCCATATTTTCAACGTTTGCTAGTAGATTTATTCCATTTCATGGAGCCTTTTTTGAGGAATGCTGAACTTGGGGAACCGGTTGGTTTGCATCTTTTTTACTAATAACTTTTTATGTTAATATAAACTTTTATTTATTTTTATTTTCAGGTTCGTTTTCTGTACAAAGGGACACTTAGGGTGCTTTTAGTGTTGCTTCATGATTTTCCAGAATTCCTTTGTGATTATCATTTCAGTTTCTGTGATATAATTCCTCCAAGTTGCATTCAAATGAGAAATATAGTTCTCAGTGCATTTCCTCGTAACATGAGACTACCTGATCCTTCCACTCCCAACTTGAAGGTCAACCATCATTTAGTCAACTATCAATGTAAAAAATTTGTATTTATTTTATTTTTTTCTTCTCAGATTGACCTGCTTGCTGAGATTAGCCTATCACCCCGCATTCTCTCAGAAGTTGATGCAGCTTTGAAAGCCAAACAGATGAAAAACGACGTCGATGAGTATTTAAAGGTACATAATTCTATTTAATTGTGTCGGAAATTAAATTTTGTTAAGTTGAATAATTTTTACAGACAAGACCACAAGGAAGTCCATTTTTGGCAGAATTGAAGCAAAAATTGCTTCTTTCATCAAGTGAGGCTGCAAGAGGAGGAACACGATACAATGTGCCTTTAATCAACTCCCTTGTCCTTTATGTTGGATCGCAGGTGTGTTTTGTTTAGTAAACTTATTTATATTTTTTAACACATTATTTATTTGTAAATATTAAACTGATTGTGATGCTGCAGGCAATCCAGCAGTTGCAGCAAGCAAGACCTCCTCATGGACAACCAATGGCAAATAATCCTTCGCTGCAGATATATTTAGTGGGTGCTGCTTTGGACATTTTTCAAACCCTAATTTTGGAGTTAGAGACAGAAGGACGATATCTCTTCTTAAATGCTGTTGCTAACCAATTGCGTTATCCCAACAACCATACGCATTACTTTTCCTTCATCCTTCTTTTCTTGTTTTCTGAGTCAAACCAGGTCAGTTGACTTTTCAACATTACATATTCACATACACAAACCAAATTGACTAAACATCATTCAATGATATGTATGTATATATATATATAGGAGGCTATTCAGGAACAGATCACGAGAGTTTTATTAGAGCGGTTGATTGTGAATCGACCACACCCTTGGGGCCTTCTAATCACTTTCATTGAACTCATCAAGGTAATGATTATTATTAAATTATATTTATGAAAGTTGTGGTTTGTTAAGTTGTTTGTGATTGATGAGCAGAACCCTAGGTACAATTTCTGGAGCCGATCTTTCACAAGGTGTGCTCCTGAGATTGAGAAATTGTTTGAATCGGTTTCAAGATCGTGCGGTGGGCCTAAGCCTGTTGATGACAATGTGGTTGCTGGAGGAGGGATATCTGATTCCATGCATTAGGATTTACTTTATTGCATTTTCTTTCATTTCTAGAATTCTTAGGTCGGTTAGTTATTTTTGACATCTTGGATATTAAATTGAGTTTTTTAAGACTTGTGATTCTCCCCTTTGTTTTCAACATGAAATTTTAAATCATGTTATTGGTATCCACTTTTTGAAGATTATAAGACCTTGCAATTCGCTTTTGAAAGGTCATCGAATAACAGCATCTCAAAGTTTTAGCAAATACAATAAGTTAATGCACGAGATACAATGATAAATGACAGTAATTCTGTTGTATAATATACAAATCCATCCAGTGTAAATATTATCGAGTACAAAGATTTTTTTTCTTCAGATTTACACAAACTATTAATCAAGTCCAATATTTTAATTGCAGAAATTAACGTTCTGTGATGTTACAGTTTAGACTTTAGTTTCAATTGGAATGAAATCGTATGGGCACATCAAAAAATCATCCTTCGCATACCAGTGTGTTATCACTGTTGATTGTCGTATTATTATAACTTATAGTGTCACATATTCTCTTTCAACAAGCTCATGTGCTTGAAAAGCAGGCAGACATTAACAATTCTTTATAATAATTCAATTCATACGCAAACAATTAATAATAATAAAAAAAAAAAAAACTTCTCAAATTTCACTGATTAAAAAGTAGAAAGTAAAGTCATGGAATACAAAACATAGTCTCCTTGAAGATTCTCATTCTCTACGAACAAAGTAAAGTTTACCCATAACATGAAGAACAGCCACAAAAGCAATGAAACCAATGCTCATGACAAGAACAACATTTGGTGAGATTTTGAGACCAGGTGCATCGTCAGTGTAAAACTGGAGCATGTTTCCGGCTGTTCCTCCTGCCGCCCCACCAGTGCCGCCAGTCTTCCTCCTCCTCAAGTTGGCGGCAGTGGCGGCTGCACTTCCTCGTGGTGGAGCTGCTCCATTCAAAGCCATCTTCTATCTGAAATTGTTTATAATAAACAAATGAATTATTTTTACTCATCACTGAGATTTATTAGTAGTACCAAAACGAAAGAAACTAATAAGCTAACTTACTCATGATTTAAAACATGATTGGTGTCATTGAGGCCAACTAGACATTTAAATTGAAAACAGTTTCACATGCAGACTATAATCACAGTTTATATTCCTTGAATGTGCTAGTAAGTATGTGTTTTTAAATTAGATTAAAAGAAGGATTATAGTGGGCTTTTGGAAAAAAATTCAAATAACAATCACATAGTAATTGTTACTGAAGCTAATTGGTCTTTGCAAATCACTTTTTAGTTCATCATTCACTTTTTGAACAATGTGTTGACAAACTTGTTGATAAACAGCTATAATATATGATCAGATTAACAGGCCAAAGAGAAATCGTAAAACTTTTTTTTCTTCAAATCCACGAATGTTGTTTTTAAAAGAATTAGTTTTGCAATTCAAAAAGGGATAGCGGCGCAGTTTGTTGCCCGTTTGCCTTCTTTCTCTATGTAAAGAAAGTCATATTTAAAAATGAATATAAACTTAATTGAGCTAAAAAAAAATAAAAAAAGAAAAAAAAGAAAGAAAAGGGATATGACTATTCTCAGGTGCAGATCTACACAGGCTTCTGTGTTCACGAGGTAGAGCAGCATTTAAAAATAAAAATCCTAGATCTAACACAGTACTTATTGCTCTTGAAACTTCAGTTTTCATACTAATCTTTATCTACCAAGATTTTCTCTATGCTTCCAAGTATAATGTTCGTACTTTCAGTTTTAGTTGAGAATTACAAGCAAATTTGGAATTCTAAAACTACAGATTCAGAAAACATTCTTTTAAGAGCTTACAGTTTAATATTGGAAATTTAATCAAAATCAAATCGATCGTAACAAAAAAAAAATACATAACGAATTCGCAAGTAGATCAATAGATCAGATCTCATGCATCTCAATCAGATGACAATTCAATCAACTCTGAATCTACATAGGTCGCGAATCCACGTATGTATCTAACCAGAAACAGATCTAATTATGCAGCTTACAGACAAAACGATCATATAAAACTAATGAGAAAAAACGAAACGAAACGATCGATCGAACGAACCTTTAGTATAGAAAAATGTAAGCAATTTGGATATCCTTGCCTTTGAAGATCGGATGATTCGGATCTATAGAGAAAGAGAGTATATAAGGCCGTTTTTATATTAGCTAGAAGAAACCCTTGTTTTGCTCGGGTTTGACTAGAGAAAAGTCAAATTAAAAATTGCCACACAGAACAGAATATGTATATATCTTAAAGATTTGACCGGTAAAAAGTCAAATTAAAAATTGTTACACATATCTTATCTTAACTAGCAGGGTACCCGCGCAATGCGGCGGCGGGTACCCTGGAACTATATCTTGCGTTGAGAATAAGTTGTTCAGATACACAATTTTCTCCAAGACATTTTTCATTGGAGAAACGTAGGAAATCCCGGAGTAGAGCGAACTCCTTCGTGGACAAAGGGGAAGGATAAATATGATGTATAAAGGTCCAACTGAATAATAATTGTTTTATACAAAGGATTTGCAGTGGCTAATTTTCATGTGGAAATTGAATGTGCTTGAACCTTGTTTTCTGATTAGAGATTCCAAATTTTTTTAGAAAGGTTAACCATTGGAGATGTTATTTAGGAAAGAGTTTTTGGTTAGTGGAATTTTGATGTGACAAAAGTAATAAGCTTTTGATAGGTTAACCATTGGGGATGCTCTTATAACCAAGAATAAAATAAAATATCTTTCTTGATAAGTGTGTGCAGCTTTTAATTGTGCTATTGGGTTTTGCTTTCATTATGAATCAATTTGTAATTCTAAAAATAAAACATCTGAAGAAGGAATACATCACCATCACCAAGATTTAATAATCTACAGAAAATTTTGAATCGTACATAAATACATAGATATAAACAAAAAACCCTAGAAATAATTCAAAGAACAATTGAGTGCTATACATCCACCAAATAAGCAGTTTGAGTTGCACGAAGTATGAGTCCTGTAACGACCCGAAATTTGGTAATAAATAAATTTATAAAAATTATGATAAATAAGGATAAATCGTTTAAAGAACGTAGGAATTGGTTTCGTGTCGTTTGGACACCGTACGAGAAAGTTATGGGCGAAACCGGGTCGAGACAAGGACGAAAAAGTGCAGCCCTGGCTGCACACCAAGTTCGCGCCGCGAAGTAGGACTTCCCGATCGGGAAGTCATGGCAGGGAAAGAGACCGGTGGACGCGATGTAGTTCACGATTTGGTTAACGAACGCGAAGTGGAAGAAACGCATAGTTCGCGACGCGAAGTTCTAGTTCGCGACGCGAAGTCTGTTCGACAGACATTAAAATCGGGTTTTCAGCCAATTGTGCTATCTTCAAACCCTAGTTCTTCCCTTTGGCGATTTTGGAGCTCAAGTACAGATTTTGGTTGATTTCTTCTCAAATCTTTGATAGATTTCGCTCCTAGTTGAAGATTAAAGGTATATCTTCACTCCTTGATATTTGTAGCTTTAGATCCATGTATTTTGATGTATGAGTTTGAAACCCTAAGTTCATGGGTTTCGGGATATGGTGATGTTGATGATGTATACACCTGGTAGATGGTATGTTATTAAAGGAAACAAGGGTATGATTATGATTTGTAAGAATCTTAAGGATTTGGTTAAACCTAGGGTTTGGTAAATCACCATAATTGGGGGAAATGTGTTAATAAGTGTTATCTAGAGATAGATGGACACACTGGTAGTAGAATGTGATGTTGATAATCTTGTGATTATTGTATTAGGCATTTGGTGAGGTCTTGGAAGTTGACCGAATTGTGAAGCAAGGAAACTGACGTGAAGAATACGGTTGGAGCACTTATTTGCTAAGGTGAGTACATGAGACTTTTAAACTGGGTACATAGCAAATAGACTTGAAAGTACATATGATATTGTATCGGTCTTTATTAACAAATATTTGATAAAGATAGTAATTGAAAATGTGTGAGAGTATGTAGAATGTGATACTAGAATGTGTCTAGTATGATTGATGAATTTGAAGTAATTATGATAGATCCAAGTAATTATGGAATCTATATTAATGAACAATAAATATGTAGTAAGTGATTAAAAGAATGTATACGGAGCCTTTATTAATAAATATGTATTAGTAAAGCAATTGGGAATGATTTTGTAGTAATGAGTACCTATTGGTAAGATATACTAATAAGAGTAAAGAACGAATATATATGAGAAAGAATATGATGTGACTAGTAATAATTGTCTATTATAGTCAAGGGAGAGATAAAAGTATTATGTAATCGATAAATAAGAAATGTATCTTATGTATAAAGTAAGTATGGACCTCATAGGGTTCATAGATGTAGAAGTAACTGTGGTTGCTTATGATCGGGTCCATGGGACCATACAGGTACGTTCACACTGTGGTGGACCAATTATATGTCGTTAGCATTAGATGACTAACTTGTTTGATGTTGGATGTGATAGCCGAAGGCTTTGACTGTCATAACTGTTAGGTTATGGTAAGAGAAAGATGGTGGTGACGCGGGGGACCCCTGGTCATTGGGCGGTGGTATATATGTTTATACACCGAGTGTATATATGTTTATACACTAAGCACACGGGTGCTTCTAGTACGCATATGTTTGGTACTAGGTATGTTAGGTTCTAATACATATATGTTTATGTATTAGATATGTTGATTGGACGGTGGTATATATGTTTATACACCGAGTGTATATATGTTTATACACTAAGCACACGGGTGCTTCTAGTACGCATATGTTTGGTACTAGGTATGTTAGGTTCTAATACATATATGTTTATGTATTAGACATGATTGGACTTCTGGTACATATATGTTTATGTACTAGATATGATTGGGCTTCTGGCACCTATACGTTTAGGTACTAGATATCTTTGCTAGGAACGCAAAGTAGTTAGAGTCACAAAAGGGTGACTAGACGGTATTTATGTAGTTTATATATATGTTTACATATTTAGGAAATGTCTATTATTGGGGTCTAAAACCCATGTATCTCACGAGACTATTTTGTCTCACGTACTACGTTTGTTTTGTGGCTATGTACTCAGGTACAGGTTTGAAGTGATAGAAGGTTGCACTAGAAGTGGCCTAGAGATGCTTAGTTCGGGAGCTCATAGGTAGATCCCGTTTGCCTATGGTTTTGATATACTTGGTGACACCGTATTTTTGTAAACTCTGATAAAGGTTTTAAAGTTTTTGATAAACTGTATTTTGGACAATGTGTCAAATGTTGGGAAATTGTATTTTAAATGATTTAAACGATGTTATAAAAATACGGGTGTTACAACTTGGTATCAGAGCTATAGTTTAAGTGAATTAGGTTGGATGTCCATCCTAGTCTTAGACTGTAGCATTAGGAATGTAAGATTCCTTGAGATCATTAGGTTGACCTTGAGACTTTATGTTAAGTTTAGGGTTGAACCTAGGGGACCTATGAAAGTGATGCGATTATGGATAATCAGTGTTATGAGACTCATGACAAGTACACGAGGTACTAATTGTTTAATGTCTTTCGTATAGTCAAGATCGAAAGAAATGGTTAACACTCGAAGAAGTGGGAAAGCCCCGGAGGGCCGGGAGGAGGATACACCTCATGTTGAGGCTGGGGTTGAACAGGAAAGTCAACCGTCGATGCGCCAGGTGGGTGAATCGGAGGTCGGAGCTAATAGAACTCCGGTGACCATGGCGGACCTCCAAACTATTATTGATCAACTCAAGGGAGTGGTGGCCGATGAGGTGCACCGCATAATTGGGGACCGTGAGAGGTCGGATGGAGATCGTGTATCCGAGGCTAGATCGGATGAGAAAACCAGGGGTGGTGGCACTCGAGTGGAGAAATCCTCCACAGGTGGTTGTAGTGATGCAAGGGCGAGGCCCGATGAAAATTATGGTTGTTCTTTTAAGACATTCATGGCTTGTAAGCCAAACATATATACGGGTAGTTCGGACCCGAAGGTAACTATGAGGTGGATCCGAGAGACCGAGCGGGTCATCGGAAGTAGCAAGTGCAAGAAAACCGATATGGTGTTGTATGCATCTCAATTGCTAAAAGAGGATGCTATGGTCTGGTGGGACATAGTTTATGAGACCCTCGGGAGGGAGGTGATAGAGAGAATGTCATGGGATGAGTTTACCGTGAGGTTGAGGAAGAAATTTTGTCCCGACCGGGATTTGGAGAAAATGCATGAGAAGTTTGTGACCCTAAGGAAGGGTGAGATGTCGATCGAGGAGTACACGAGGGAATTCACGGGATTACTTCCGTTTGTTGCTAAGACCTACTCCGAGGAGAGGTTGAGGGTAGTTAGGTATGCTAGTGGGCTACCTTGGGATTATCAGTTGGAGGTAAAGAGAGCGGTCACGCTAGATGAGGCCATTAGTGCCGCCCGAGGTGTGGAAGAGGTGAACGTGGCAAAAGTTGCCGAGAGGGCGTATGTGGGAGATAAGAGGAATGCCGAGAGTGGATCAGGTACGGTTAAGAAGGGAAAGTTCACGTCGAACTTCTCTAGGCAAGGAAGTGTAGTCTCGTGCAAGAGGTGTGGGAAGAATCATACCGGTGAATGCCGTGGGGAACCAAAAATTTGCCATGATTGTGGAAAGACGGGACATTTGGCCCGAGATTGTAGATCCAAACCTATGGCCGAGGTTGAATGTTACTCGTGCCATGAGAAAGGGCATTATAGCCACGTGTGCCCGAAGAAGAAAACCGAAACGCTTGTGTCAGCGGCTCAAAAGAAGGCGGAGCCGGCAAAGGTGAGAGGACGATCCTTCCTACTCGCACGGGAGGAGGCGCGCGATGGGGCGTCAGGTTCGGGAGCTAAGGATTAAGCGGCCCGTAATTGTAGCATTGGATAATTAGGCCGGTGTGCCATTTGTTTCCCTAAGATTTTAGTTTTGGGTATTATTGTAATCCTTCCGAATGCTTTGGTTAAAAACATATTTTGAATGTTATGAATTTTATTGTTAATTTGTTTACTTGAAAGATTTGAATTAGCAAGGTTGAATAATTGTCGATGAGAGTAGTGGCATTTGGTAGGACCATTGAGATGGATTGGATGATTATGCACCAAGCCAGTTTGTTGTGTGAGTATAGCCATATTGTTAGATTGTTGCCCAATTTGGTGTTTACGGGAAATAGTAGATGAGTTGTATGACGTGAATAGTCATCGTGGGAATAATCTTCCGGGTTGAATGAATTCGTATTTTTTTTTTTAGAATCATAGACCGGAGTCGGTTGGTTGACTCAAAGATGACCGGGATGACCGGTGAAATTATGGTTAATAGAATTGAGTGATAGTTACTTCGGTAACGACAAAAGATTTGGAAATATGGTAATAAAGAGATGAACCGATTAATGACGGTTAATGTGTAAGTGGAATGGTAAATAACGAATAGAGAATGTTATTAGTTACCCGCGGGGTACGATGCATGTGCATCACGTGATGACCTTGGAAAGCATATAATGGTGGAAAGATAATATTATGTCATATGAATTGTGCTAAGTAATATGTCATATTGGAGACATACGAATGGGAAGGAAAACAATGAGGCGTCTCGTGGGAGAGGTGCTAGAATGCACGATAAATGATTTGATGATGTTTGTATGATATTGGCGTGACATATACATATGTTAGTATATGTGCATGATGATGATGTTTTGAGTTCTAGTAAGTTAACAAACACGTTTCAAATTAAACATGTTTTGAGTCAAACTAAACATGACCCGTTTTCATATGTTAAGTCAAACTGAATTACTTATTGACAAAAATCTATATTTTGTGTTTAGTAAGTTTATCAAACTCATTCCAATTAAACATGTCTTGAGTCAAACTAAAAATGACCCGTTTTCATCCAAATACGGTTTAACTATGTTTTCCAGGTCAAATAAAACTGATTTTGAACCATGTTTTCTACCAGTTTTGTAACTAATTAATAACCAAAAATAGAAAATGATAAGACTGAACTACTGAAGCATGTATTAAAACTTGAAATGCATAGTTGTAAAACATAAACGAAAGAATAAAAAAAACTCTATTTTTAAACAAAATATTAAAAAAATTAAATTAAACAGAGATTGTGTATACGTCTTGTAAAACAGAACTGAAATTAAACAATTTTCATAGAAACAAAAGATATACATATAAATGATTCACTCAAAACACTGCTCTAATCTTCTTCCTGTTCAAACAAAACGGAAAAAAATTTAACACCTGAAGTAAACAGAGATTGTGTTTCCCACGGCAAATGATACTGAGATTTTGCATTAAAAAACTTGAATTAAACATACTTACGTAAACAAAATTGCTGGAGATTTCGTATGTTGTATTCGCCATCCGACTGTAGAATTTATAAGGTGAAGAAACGTGTTAGGTTTAAAGGCATGAGAACAGGGTAATTGCTTGAATCGAGATGGGCATTTGAAAAGTCTAATTGCATAATCGAGGTCGGTGTGTTCGAGGTGGGCATTTGAAAAGGAGAATTGCAGAATCGAGGTGATCATCGTTTTTCGGAGGGGATATTAACAGCCGTGAAATTTAACCTGGAAGCTAAAATCTGAAGCCCAGTCAATATAAGCAATTGAAGTGTAGTCCACTATAATTATGGGCTGAAGCCTCGGGAACAAGCGGATGAGAAGTGTTTAACAAGCAGTTGTTTATCTTCAAAAACATACATCCTGGATAGATCAGGTGGTTTGTGCGGTGACTTTTAACCCGGAGGTACCGGGTTCGAGACCTTGTTGATGCATTTTTTTAACTCATTATCGATTGAAATCTAAAAATAGTAAGATTTTGGCTGAATATTCAGCCTTCTATTTAGGGAAGGTCCTAAATGCATTATAGATAGTAGAGATAAGCATTTAGGCCTACCCCATTAGGCAAGTTTAAGGAGGTCCTTAAACTTAATTTTAAGGACTTTTCCACTTTTGTTAGTTAGTTCTTTAACTTAAAAAAAAATTGCGGCTAATAAGATTCGAACCTAAGACCTCTCCTAACTTATCACTATGTGTTAACCACTTGCTATACATTACACTTTGGTAACACCACCCACACTTAATAACAAAAGTCTGTTATTCGAACCATTTTACCCAATAACATTAAATATACGACGAAATCATCAACTCTTACTAAAATCCACATTTCCGTTTAATTATTTATTTCTAGCAACAATTGACTATTAATTACACAAATTAATAGCGGCTGTAAATCAACGCATATGGGATGGCAACCTTATTTTTTGTTTAATTTTTTATTTCAAACAACTTTTGACCACTTCAACTACTTGACTATTTTGATTTATTCCAGATATTAATATTAATAAGTTTTAACGTCACCAGAACTCAACCATCATTTCATTATTTACAAGGACCATATTTACTTTCACAAAAAAGCCAATTTCGGATCTGATCCTACCATCACTAATGTAAGCACCTACCATTACTACGCACCACCACTCATCACCATCACTATTGTCACCACCACCGGTACTGTCATCACTTCGAAATATAGTTACGGGTACCCGCCGCCACATTGCGCGGGTACCGTGCTAGTATCTTAAAGATCTTTTCAGTTATTTGAGATATTCTGGCTATGTTGAGAGTAAAAAATTTGCTATTCCTAAGTAACCGAACAGGAAAAACTTCATCCTTTACGTTTTGAGTACGACATACAATGATTTTTCATTTTTTTGTAATCTTGAAAGTTAAGGAAGACATAAATTAGTAACCATTTTTTTTTTTAATAATTTACTCTTTGTATATTTACTAACATGTGTATATGGTGTGAAGGTTCATAAATATAGTAATGAGATTGAAAGTTAAGCACTCAATTTTTATAATTTAGTGATATTAATATAAGATGTTACCAATGACCTATATGTCATGAATTTAAATCTTATTATGGACAAATAGAAATAGATTAAATAATATTAAAAAAAATAAAAATTTTAAGTGAGGGATATTGTTTATAGGTTTAAAAAACCTCAAATTACCACTTATTATTTGCTAAATCATGACTTTAATATTTATAATCATAAAAAAAGCAAACTTTCTTAACATTCCAATTTTTAATTATTTTATTTGAAATTTATAGCCAATCTAAATTCCTATGTAAATCAAACGTCAGGCATTTTAACGGTATGGTGTCTGCCTTTCAATATTGAAGTCGGGAGTTCGAGTCCCGTCGTGGATATATGTGATAATTAGGAGTAGATTAGATTTGCCATTTCAAAAAAAAAAAATCTAAAATTTTAAATATGATGATTGATGATATTAATTCAGCAATAAAAAGCTTGTTATTATTGATTTTGACCATAATATTTACTATTGCATTTACTATATAATATTAAATTAGTAAGACTTGATTTTTATTATTCATAACATATTGTGGTTATAAAAAATATGCATATTATAAGATTTGAACATGCAATCTTCATGTTCTTTTGATCATCGTCACTATTCACCCTATCACATAGGGATAAGATTGGGTTCGGAACCGATCCGGATTAGCCCGGTTCCAAAATACGCGAGACTTGAATTTTGAGGATTAGTAGACCTGAAAACCGACACATCACATCATCAAACAACAAGCACCATAAGTCCATAATCACTGCCGTCGCCACCCAGTATCACTCCCAAGAACCATCCATCACCAGCACTACTTCTACCACCATCACTATATCCATCGCAAATATAATTTTATGATATCTGTTACCGTATTGCGCCTACACATGCTTAATATACCAATAATGCAATAATATATGTTGTTCATCCGTTTTGTCAGACTGACCGCACCTCCTTCTAATAATGACAGCATCAAAGAGGAGAAAGTTTGTGCGTCCCACGAATCTGATCCACTCACACGCACACATACAGATAGTCTCAGAGAGAGAAAGTAAGACAAATTTGACAGAAGATAGCTTCTACCAGGAAGCTTCAAAATGACTGTTTGAAATCAAATTCATACCCAGCCTTCAAGAATTTCACCTTTTTTTTATTATAAATTCTTGAAAGGGGCAAAATGCGCCAATAAAAGTATCGGAATTTGGGCAAGTCTTTCATTTGAAACCCTAACCCTAACACTTCAACAAATCCATACAATTGGTACCTTCACCATTGAAGAACATATTAATTAGTTTCCTAGAAGACGCACAATCTCTCAATAATGCAGTTAGCAAAATGAGGTTACATTATCTTTCGAATCCAAACACTCCCCCTTCTGAACCTGACGAAACCCTAACCCCAGGCAGAAATAGTCCCATTTCGGTATCTCCAGATCTCACCTCTCTGCTCTCAGATCAAATTTTGATTCTTATACTTTCAAATCTCACAAAATCGCAACAAATTTCTAGTTGTTTAGTTTGTAAACGCTGGTCTAGAATTAGCGGTGGTTTAGTGAATTCGCTAAGATTACTAGACTGGGATTTCCTTGATTCAGGTAGACTCGCTCATCGTTTTCCAAATCTGCTTGATGTTGATATTGTTCAAGCTTGCATAATATCCCCTCGTAATTCCGGTATTTGTTTGAGTAATAAATTTGTGTCTTTTCATGTTAATTCGTTCATATCAGATTCTGAGTTAATCTGGAAACCTGATTTTTTGGATGTTGGTTTAATTGATAGAGGGGTTCAAATTCTTGCTCAAGGGTGCCCTAATTTACGAAGGCTTGTATTACTTGGTGCAAGCAATGAAGGGTTAATTGCCATTGCAAATGAATGTTTAGCTTTACAGGAACTAGAGCTATGTTCTTGTGCCGATTTAGACCTAAAAGGGCTTGCAGGTTTTAGAAATTTACAGATTTTGAAACTCATCGGTTCTGTTGATGGGTTATACGATTCAGTAATTTCAGATATTGGATTGACAATTTTGGCTCAAGGGTGCCCGAGATTATTAAAACTTGAGCTTGTCGGCTGTGAAGGCAGTTATGATGGGATTAAAGCTATTGGTCAATGTTGTCAAATGATGGAAGAGTTGACTTTTTGTGACCATAGATTGGAAGGTGGATGGTTATCTGCATTATCGTATTGTAAGAATTTAAAGACTTTAAAGTTTCAATCTTGCAAATTTATCGATCAAAATCCAGGTCCTGGTGAACATTTAGGTTCTTGTCCTACACTTGAAGAATTACATTTTGACAGGTGTCAGTTGAGAGATAAAAATGGGTTGGGAGCATTATTTTTGGTGTGTGAAGCTGTTCGGGAGTTGGTTTTTGAAGATTGTTGGGGGTTAGATAACAACTCATTTAGTGCTGCAAGTATTTGTAGGTATGCTTAATTATTTTTTTCTAATTGAAGGGAAATTAAGGTATGATTATATGTTTACAATGTATTTTAGGAGAGTTATGTCACTATATTTGGAAGGATGCTCATTGCTTACAATGGATGGTTTTGAGCCGGTAGTTTTATCATGGAAAGAGCTTAAAAGACTGAAAGTAGTTTGTTGTAACAACATAAAAGACAGTGCGATGACACCAGAATTAGCGACACTTTTTTCCGTCCTTAAAGAGTTGAAATGGCGACCAGATTCCAAGTCTATTCTCTCATCTGGTCTAGAAGGTACTGGTGTGTGGCAGCATAGTGGAAGAAGCTTCAAGATTTAATATTTCTTTTTATCCTTTTCTTCTTAATTTTAAATATTTTTCCATAGGTAGCATGTTCAGAACACGGTAAACCTGATGGTATACTTGTTCTAGTTTTCCCATAAAGAGTAGTAGTTATGATGTTTTTTTATTTATTCCACGTTTAACTTTACAAAGAGTTACATCAATCATGTTTTTTTTCATAATAAACGTACGTTTACAAATAGAAAATTAATTTCGTTTATATAATATTATAGTGAAATGAAAGGTATGAGCAGCTACCATGTTACTTTGCATTCAATATTTTTTATGTCGAACAACGTCAACTTGAACTAGTTTTTGCATTTGTTTCTGTTAGGTATAACTGTCTAACACAATTATTATTCAACCTACTCTCAGAAAATCGATTAAATTCACTTAAACAAAATGTCAAACTTATTGTCTAACTTATGCTCTGTGCATGAGATGAACGCATTAAAGACTTTATAAATTTTTTAAAAATATATTTATTAAACTTCTCCATCTACATTCACATAGGGCAATCACTTTGTAAAAGGGAGCTGATTCGTACAGAGCAACTTTTATCCATACAGAGCAAATTCATCCCAAATGACAATCATGCCCTTAATGGGAGGGGTGAAATGTAAAATGTGTTAAAAGTAAAGGAATGACATGATTGTCATTTGGGATGAATTTGCTCTGCATGGATAAAAGTTGCTCTGTACGAATGAGCTCCCTTTGTAAAATTGTGTAAATAAAGTAAAATAAGGAAATGTGATATATAATTTTGGAGGTGGAGATTGTATTGAAGGAAAAGTAAAATAGAAAGATGTAAATGATATCCCAGTTTCTTGACAAATTGGGAATTGACCTTCATATTTGTCCAATGTGCAGTGATGAGTCATGAGATATAAAGAGTTGATCACTGTTTTTGTAGTTGTACCCTTGCAAATCGAATCTGGAAAATATCCGTTCGTTGTTGGGCACTAAATTTACTGGATCCATAGGATACTTTCCATAACCATAATAACTTAGAAAATTTGGAAGTTAGTTATAATTGAACTCTCAACTTAAATTCAAAATGAAAACAAAAACAAATGAAAATGATTTACACTAAACACAATACTATAAATATTAATCAATATCATTAATCTCTTATTTTAATTATTTGAAAATTATATATAACTCGAACCTATAAAACCCAAACATCCACGAACCCTTAAAATCTATGTAAAATGCTTATAAACTGAAAATGAAAATGTATCTAGTCTGTACTTTAATATAGAGAAATGATATCGTTAGCTTAATGTTTATACTTAAAAATTAACATGCTCAATGAGATTTAACATGTATATTTTCTAACTTGTCGCCCCCGCCATATCTATTTATTTTGCTAAATGTCTCAATTTGACTTGTAGACTAAGTAAACTAAAAGATAGCTCTGAATAGCGTTTCTCGTCGATATATTCTACTACACAAGTTACGAGTTATTCATATACGTCTCTCACCATGAAATCTGTTCGGGAAAATCTAATATGTGGGTTTGTTTTTGTTTACTATAATATGCATCAGATATAGGTTTGTTTGTCTAGCTACTTGTTTACTTTTGCACATTCACGTGTTTTTAAAATTTAGTGATCAATACAAAAATGATTTTATATTTATTTTGGTTTATTATTATTATTATTATTATTATTATTATTATTATTATTATAGTAATAATATATCTGGAGTGGGGTGGTTTCTGTTTGTGGGCCGGTTCTTTTTTGGTCTAAGCATTTCAGCCTTGCAAGCCATTTAGAGGAAATGGTGCTGTTGGACCTAGAGGTGCACAAACCGGTTTTTTTCAAAAACCGGATCGGTTTAAAAACCGGATCGGTTTTGGTCAATATCGGTCAAAACTGGTTTTGCCCAAACCGGTTCGGTTTTGGAACCGGTTTTACCATCGGATTACAAGAAACGGTCCAAACCGGATCGGATCGGTTTCAAACCGGATCGGATCGGATCGGATCGGACCGGACCAGATCGGATTTCGGTTTAGAAACCGGATTTACCGGATTTACGGGTTTTCCATATTTTTTAATTTTTTTTTTTGTATTTTTTATGGACAAAATATGTAAAAAGACAATAGAAATCGACTTTTAATTAAACGAAACCATCCAAATACAAGAGTTCTAAATCCAAATACAAGAGTTTTAAACATAAATTTAAACATAAACATAATACAAACT
Source organism: Calendula officinalis (assembly GCA_963853835.1). NCBI lineage: Eukaryota > Viridiplantae > Streptophyta > Magnoliopsida > Asterales > Asteraceae > Calendula > Calendula officinalis. The sequence goes on along the minus strand of OY970820.1, from coordinate 85,457,146 downwards.
AAACGATAATTAGTCTTCATTCTTCATGTCTTCGTCATCATTCGCCGCCTCCATTTCTTCATTCTTCATTCTTCATCTCGCATGACATTGTTGCGTAGTTCCATGTCTAATGCAAGTTCTTCTTGTGTTAGAGGTGCCGACATATGTCCCTCTATTTCCAAGTTATGTAATCGAACTTCCACGTCGCCCAACTCGGTCTCAAGTGATGAAATATGTTGTAAACGTTCTGCTGCATCGAGATGGTCTTTCAAACAAATTATAACTTCAACCGAAAAAGGATTGAGCTTCGATCTCCTGTTTGATATAACCCTACCGCTAAAACTAAAAGCGGATTCTGAAGCTACCGTAGAAGCTTGAACACTTAGTAGGTCACGAGCCATAGCGGAAAGAATTGGAAATTGGATACCATTTCCTTTCCACCAATCCAAAATATCAAAGTTTGGAAATTCTTCTACACTTATAGTTGACAAGAAATCGGTAAGTGTATACCTCCCAAGCTCGCTACTAGTGGTGTTATCACGAGCTCGTTTGTTATTTTCATTTTTCAAAGTGTTGTAGAATCTAACATTTTCATCATAATCCCTATGACCCGAACCAGAGGCCCCCTCGTGCATCATGGTATGAATGTGTGTTGTTGGACCATATTTTTCCAAGTAAGCACTAAACATGTTCGTTAAACAATTGTTGAAATGTTTAATGGCATTTTCCGCAAAATGAACGTTTTGGTCACACAAATTCAAATCGCTACAAATATTGGTAATTAACACCTCAACCCCTGACGTGTTTATCATGGGGTTTAAAGCAGCGGCTATTGTTATAACGGGGGGCATTTCGGTAAAATATTTTCTAAGTTTTTCTTTTATCGGTACCACCATTTCGGTAAATGGGGGAACCCTAAATTCAAAGTCATTTATTTTTGAACACATTAAGTAAAGTTGTTTTAACACCAATGGACTTGTAGGATAGTAAACCCCCGACAAATAAGTTGTTGCATTTTTGAAAACACAAAGTAATTCGGTAGCTTGTCTAATCGTTTCCCACTTAGACTCCTCAAATCGTACAACACGGTTTCGATCGGCTAACATATTATGGAAAATGCTTAAAGATGATTTTTGACGCAAAGCACACTCAAACATGTGGCAAGTGGAATTCCAACGCGTAGGTACGTCCCAATTTGGACCTAACCAATCTTGCCCCGCATCGACACAAAATTTCATATACTTATTATGTCTTAAACCGGTCATACCAAAAACATCTTTTAGCATTACTCTAAAAGCGGTTGTTGTGGGTTCGATAGAACGTAACCCATCTTGCACAACTAAATTAATAATATGTGCAACACACCGACTATGGAAAAAAATACCGTTACAAATCGGTTTTTATTTAAGAATTAGTTTTTGAACCGCATTTGTATTGTTGGACGCATTATCAAAAGACATAGAAAAGATTTTAGACTCTAATTTATAACTTCTTATAACATAGTCTAAAATTTGGTACAAATTTTCCCCCGTATGTGGAGTCCCAAATAATTCAAACGCAATCCTACGCTTCATCATTACCCAAGTATTGGGATCAATCCAATGAGCGGTAACGCAAAGGTACGAGTCGTGTGTAGAATTTGGGGCGGTCCAAACATCACTAGTTAAATTAACCCCCGTTTGTAAATTTTCAAAACCTTTTTTTAAATCATCTTTAGCAAGTTTCCATAATTTTATAGCATCACGTCTTAAGGTAGTACAACTTACATGGGAATAGCGTGCTTCCAACTCTTCTTGGATCATGCTCGTCAATCTTTTGTTGTCGAAAAAGTTAAAGGGCAACGCCTCTTGAACCACCAACTTCGCCATTCGTTGACGAAGCCTACTAGCGTCGAAAGTTTGTATCTTGCCGTCATTTCCCATGGTTGTTTGGCCACTCGTCGAGCCCATTTTTACAACGGTGCAACTTTTATTCTTATGATTCTTCAAACTTGTATTTCCATCTTCTTTAAAGAAACGCCTACATCTTTTGCACCGAGCTTTTTTCGATCCATCCGACATCAAACATAAGTCGAAATTGCACCAAATGTCCGGATTTCTCTTTGTAGGAAGTATCTTCTCTACGATAACGTCGGTAGAAGATTCACCCATACCAACCGAAGGTTGAGATTCCGAATCCATAGCAAAGATTACTTGCGTTTTTGAGTGTGGTGTGAGTTTTTAAGCTAGAAATGAGAGTGTTTTGAGTGCTGATTGAAGCTTAACACCTAAGGGGTATTTATAGGTGAATTGTGGACCCTAAAAGACAAAAAAAACGGCTAGAAACTCTTCCAACGGTCAAAAAATGGCTAGTTAACGGCTATTTTTTTTGACAGCCCGAAAACCGGTTAAAAAACCGGTTTTTAAACCGGTTTTGTGTCCGGTTTTTAAACCGGTTGGGCAACGGTAATATTAACGGCTATATTTTCGAACGGTAGGATGCAACGGCTATATTATTGAACGGTAATATTTTGAACGGCTATGTTTTTGTTAAAAAACCGGTTTAAAAACCGGTTCGGACAAATCCGGTAAAAAAACCGGTTAAAAAACCGGTTCCACGAAACCGGTTTTAAAACCGAACCGCTCGTCAGAAACGTAAACCGGTTGGGAACCGCCGGTTTGAGACCGATCCGGTATTTTCGAGCCTTAATCCGGTTGTGCACCTCAAGTTGGACCCATTTAAGTTGTAACTTGTAAGTGGTTTTGGTTTATGAGTTTAAGATAGGCCTTTTAAGACATTTAAAAAAATGTAAATAATGTTGATAAACGTTTTTACAACTAGGGAATTTATACTTTAAATACGTAGTCATTTCAAATTTGTATCTTCTTGGTGACTGATAGAGACATATTTGAGATGGTCAATCTCCCAAGAAACTAGACATAGAAAAAGCAATAACTTTCTGTTTTTCATTCTTAATCTCCCAAAGCAAAACTAATACGTACAATATATAATGCCAACATTTGCAACCACTAATACTAACTGTTTATCCACTAACCACAATTAAAGGAAATATGCATGAAAAGCAAACGTGTGACTTAACTACTATTAATAAAAGAAAATGAAATGCAATGATAATAAACGTTCATGTTGACTTGTTCTTTTTGGTTTCTAGGCATGGTACACGTATCAGTGACATTGTGAATTGTGAGTTGTAGTTGTGTTCACAGTTTAGCTAAAGTCGATTAAACAAGCCAAATTGAGCAATTAATTAGGCTGATTTGGCCTTCCATCACAGTCTATTAGTATAGGAGCTCTCGGCGCGATAGGTTAAAGTTGAGCCAATTGAGGTTTAGCGGCACCAAGGCCACACCGGCCTTTGCGCTAAATGTCCTATGTGATTGGGTTACATGATATATGTGTTTGTGTGTTTTCTCTTTTTTCTTTAAAAAAAATTGTTATTGATTTGGGGTTTATTATGGATATCCCAAATGATGTTAAATTATTGTTATATGAAATTGAGAGAATGTAAATTTGTGGTTTGCTATAACCATGTTAGAAAAGCATTTTTTGCTTTTTAAACATTCACCCCTTTTGCTCTAAGAAATTAACAAAGTGTGCGGTCCGATTTACAGTTTGGAACATGAACCCGGTGAATTGGTAGTCTAACGGAAAATTCCATGGTGAGTAGGAGCGCCGTGACACGGTGGGTGAGGTCACTGAAAAGGTGGTACTTGGTGGAGGTTGTTCTCTACGTGGCTAGCCATGGTTCATATACGTCCCGCCACGTGTGTGATCTCATCATTGACACCAAGCTTTGCTTCATTCCAAAAGTATCTCATTTTCCCATGTTCTCTTTGCTTTTTTTTTTTCTTTTCTATCTTTCTGTCTCATTTCTTTTTGGTGTTTTAAACAATCACTTATTATATACTCAGAGTGACATAATTGTCGTCGTCCCCTACGACGGATGCAAATACTAGCAAAGTGACACTATTATATACTTCAAGTTGGTTTTCATGGGGTTATTCTAACTACATTTTAATATATTAGTTAATAATGAATTAATGATCCATTCCCCCCTGCTTAACTTTAGGCTATATATAAATGATTGCTTTTGGGCCACTTTTGTTTTCTTGATTGGTGAATAATATGGTATCCTAATCCTATGACTGATTTAGAAGTTGTATGGTCATTTTAAACTCTAACCCCCTTTTTGCATATGCCCTTAAATTTTGTCCCACTTTTGCATGGTGGTCCAACAATAATCATAATTGATTCCGTACTAAAATATCTTCTGTCTATTATGATACTAGGATAAAACCCGCGCGATGCGGCGGGCTGCGAAATATATAAACCTGGCGATTAAAAGTCCATTGGTTACATATTTTTATAACGAATACAGTACATAATCATAAACTGTGTATACAATAGAGGTAAAAAGCAAGAATTAGCATTGTCGTTAAAATGTTGTTTGGTTACATGTTTTGATATATAGTGGGGTACCCGCGCAAATGAGGCGGCAGGTACACTGATACATCTATTCCGCGACGATGTTGATGGTGTTCGTGTACATGTTTTTGTATAACGATTATTATACAAATGACTGATAGTTGGGAATGAAATATGTATAAAACTACATTGAAAACTTATCGGCGTTTAAAATTTGTTAAATTACATATTTTGAAAGGAAAAAAAACATACATGGGGAAGAATTATCACGTATATTATCCATCATGTAAGACCTCTCGATACACCACATTTGCTGTGTAAACGCCGTCAACATTAAATTGTTTTGCTGGAGTTACCAATACTTTTGTCGTCTGCCGTGAAATTCCTCTTGACATGGCAACGTAAAGTTGCCCATGCGAGAACACTGATTCCGGAAGATAAACGCCGACGTTTGGAATTGTTTGTCCCTGGGCTTTGTTGATTGTCATAGCGAAGCTTAGCCGAACGGGAAACTGTTTTCTTTTCAACTTGAAAGGAAACATGTCGGATTCAGACGGACATAGAGGTATTCTTGGCAAGAAAACCCTTTTTCCAGCATGCTGACCAACAGCTATTTCCGTATCAATCAGATTTGGCTCAAACTTTCTGCATATAAGTCTCGTGCCATTACATAATCCATTAGAGGGATCGAGATTCCGTAAAAGTATAATCGGACACCCAATTTTGAGCCGGAGAACATGAGGCGGCAGACCACTCACACTAAGCGAGTTTAAGAATTCCATAGGATATAAGTCGTTTCTGTCATCTTCTGCTTCATCGAAACTATAATACGTTTTCTCTTCACCAGAAAACTGGATGGACGTTTTTAAATGTAATAAAACGTATATTAATTTGCATGGTCAACTAAAATGTCTGTTTTAAAGTTGGTATATACGTTATATTAAATGTAATATCACGGCCATTTAATTGCATGGACGTTTTTAAAATTAATAAAACGTATATTAAGTGAGAGGGTCAACTCAAACGTCTGTTTTAAAGTTGGTAAATACGTTATATTAAATGTAATATCAAGGCCATTTAATTGCATGGACGTTTTTAAAATTAATAAAACGTATATTAATTGCAGCTTCTTATCGGCTCCATAATTCTTTTTCCCGCCCAATGAATTCCTTCATATTTTTGTTAACTGTGTAAGATTAAAGTCAAATTAGAATTATTTAATGTCATAACTTATTGGGTGATATGAAGGCATACTTTCCTATTAATAAGGAGTAGATAATACGAGTAGTATAATATATTCAAATTCAAATTGTTATTTGTGTTGCCGTTTAACATTATATGCAAAATCAAATTATATTTGCCATAAATAACAAAACAAATTTCGAATTTTATTTATAAACTTCTAATATAAATGACAAATTTAGGGAACAAACAATAACCAACATGTATAGTTTATTCTATTTAAACTCTGCCAATTACTCACTGAATACATAGCTTTTTCAAATTTCTTACAAGTTCAGTCATCATAACGCATCCGTCTAAATGATATTTTCATATTTGTTTTGACTAAAGATTCTGTTTTTATGTCCAGTAATGAACTGTATTTTCAGACTTGGTAAAATATGTATTTATAAACGCAATTCTTGGTATTTATATTCGCCATTTTTGGTTTTGATGAACGATTTATATGGTAATTATGTTTCAAGGCGTAATTGACCGTTTTAGTTGGACAATAAAAACGTATATAAGTAATTCAATTTTCGTCATACGTTTTTTGCGATTTCACATATGGTAAATATAAATATATTAAATTGAGATATTATGAGTTACGTTTTGATGAACAATTTATATGGTAATTACGTTTCAAGGTTAAAGACCATTAATTACGTTTTTATGGTAGTTACGTTATGATTATCGAAAATACATATGGTATTTACGTTTTCTAATAAATACGTCTATAAGTAGGTGTGAAAAATTGAACATTTCACAGACAACAATTATTTGGTTTAATGACAAAATTAATATTATTAACGCAAACCATATTAAAAAAAAAAAAGAAAACACACGAGTTGTGTAACAGAAATTAAGAGTAACATAACTAAATAATTATTGTTGTCCGATTAGCAAAGCTCTATTGTTTTTGTGTGTAAGTCGATAGACGTTTATTTCCAGATAGGGTAGTTCTTAAGCGTCTCAAACTATTATTTGGTTGCGTGTCGAACACGACATCGGGTTCTTCATCATTTAAAACAATGGAATCATCATATTGCACAATCGGATGGATGCGTTGAAGTGCATATGTTTCTGGCATCGGGGGGTTGAACTCGATGTTTGTGATGTCAGTATAAACAAGATATTTGGCTGAAATTTAACCAAATAAAAAAGAGATATCAATATATTTTTAATTAAAGTAAAATGAAGCACTTAATTGGAATTAATCTGTTGGTTTTATAATCAGTTTAACGCGACATGCGTACACAGTTATGTTTTCAGAAACACATCTCCCAATCATTGTTGCCGTGGCTGCCGGTATGCAGAACACACCGCCTTCTAGTTTTCGGTTCTGGTATGCAGAAAATAAGTTGGGGGGGGGGGATAATGGCTGCGAATTTGTTCCTCTGAAAATAAATGATTAGTAGTTAAAATTACTCACAAAAAATAGTATTTTAATTAGTATGAACTTACAAATCTGTCAAGCAGGAACAAATATAGTTTGTTATGTTTGTGGTCAAGCCAAACATATTCAACGCGAACGAATTTGCATTTGTACCACTAATGTGGATTCCAGAGGTCTTCAAAGTTTTCAACAGGTTCGTATCCATCAAAATCCATCGTTTCTATGCTGCACAACAACTCCATTGTTAGTTGATGGAGTATATATATAGTTTAAAAAAAACGTATAATTCAATAGGTATTTAATTTGTTAGATAACGTAAATCATAATGTAGCCTAGTAAAAAAACGCATCGCCAGGTATTTAATATTTTTCGTATATATATGCATTAAATTTTTTCGTGTATATATGCATTTAATTTTGTAAAAAACGTAAGACCTCATGGAAATAATAGGTTTGTCAACGTAAATCTAATTGAGGAAGGGTATTAAATACCAAATTATTTGTTTAGGAAGTAATATAAGTCTATACGTTCATTATCTTTATTACCGTGGGAGTTATGTATAATAGTGTAGGTTACCAAAAGCATAACAAAAAACCATATGGCCCAGTGGTTATCACCTTGGTTGATGTCCGAATGGTCTTGGGTTCGAATCTCGGCTATGGCACATTTATTTTGATTTTGAAGGGTATTTAAACATTGCTAAAAAAGGAAGTGTTGAAAATTCAGACTTCCTCATTTAGAAATATCTTGAATGCTTTTTAAAGTAGTAAAATTTAGCTTGTTTACAATTAATAACCGAATTGAATTACTCATAACTGTATCGGATCGAATATCGAGAAAATAATTTTGAAGAGACTGAGGACTAAGCTGATGGCGTATTGGACCGGACCAAGAACTGAGGTTTTTTGATTTTTTTTTCCCACTTTTTAGATCCTTTTTTGGATTTGTACTTGACCGAGAACCGATTTTCATGAAAATTCAAAACGATGACTGGATCGGTATAGCTTAAATCGATCCCATCTAACCTGCTGGTTCTGACATGTTCTCGATACAGTTGCACAGTTATAATGATACTGTTACTGTCTATTACTGGTAAACTGTGGTGTTTTGGTATATATAATTTTATAATATCCAAACGGCTACCGGCTTAGAATAAAAATGTTAAAAGTAAGATAAGAAAACTAACTTTGGCTAGGATAAGGTATAATAAATGTTCAATAGGATTGAAAAGCAATTGTCTCAAAGTGGCCCTAGGTTTTTCCTAGTCCATATATATACTGATGCAAACTACACCACAAAAAGCAACTTCCTCAATATTCCACCCTCCTTGTTTATATGCACCATAAATGTTGTCTAGGACGACATATTCAAAGGAATATACAAATTTTAATGCATAATATTTGACTAATTTTCTATTCACAAAACATACAATATATATACTTCGATCCAACTCTATATCTATATCTTTTCTTATAAGCCATTTTTTTGAAGAGCATCTCAAGCAATGAGTCATTGCGTACCGAGCTGGGATCTGGAAGACATCAACCTTAATCACGTCGTCTTCAAGTAATTTATCCTTAATTACTTATGCCGTTAATGTTTTTGTAACAGTGCTACAATTTATCATAATGACGATAAAATGTTGCTCTTGAGATATTTTGTGGTAAGTTTATGACATCCCGGCCGGCCGTAAAATTTAAATATGTTTTTCCAAATGAAAATAGGATGTAAGATCGAGGAGTCATTGTTATTGAAGGCTATATTTTTATGTACTTCATGTAAGAGGAGTCATTTTTAATTATTTTACTAAATCTTAAATATAACTTTCATTCATCAGGCATTCATAGTAGTACTGTTTTACAAAAAACATTAACAAAAAAGGACAAGACAAAGAATTTGCTTTCTTTTCATAATTTATAAATTATATAGAATATAATTTTCAGGTTAGATTATGAAGTGGCGGAATTAACATGGGAAAATGGACAGCTCGCCATGCACGAATTAGGTCCTCGGCGCGTGCCAAACAAATCCCATTCTACAACGTCCTCATGGGACAAGCCACGCGCCGTCGAGACTCTGGAGGCTATAGTTAACCAAGCCACCCACCAACCCTACTGCAAATCCAGTGTAGCGGTTGACGAACAGGAGCGAGTCACATGGTTGAACAACAAAAACCCCACCGCCACCGCCGGCAGCTTAAACGCATCGGCCATAATGACTTCCGACGCTTTGGTCCCGAGCAACCATAAAAGAACGGGTGACAGATCTGCTGCCCACCGGTCAATTAAGAGCGCCCGTGAAGGAGGTTGTTCGACACGCGTCGGATCATGCTGTGGTAACCCGTCGGCGTTTATGGACCCCAGGGTGGCTCATGGTGGCGGCGGTACGACGGCTGTCGCACACGACTGGAGTAGATGCAGGGATGTAAGCGTGAGTGAGACTTTTGGAACCCGTGATACATACGACTACGATTTGGATGCTAGACGGTTGGCGTCTACTTCAACGGGGTCGCCGGAAAATACTAGCTCCGTCGACAGAGACTGCTCTAAGTCAACGCTTCCCGATGACTCTCCTTGTCACTATACTGCTCAGGTAATTTTAGCAAATTATGATCTGCTGACGTGGAACTCTTGTATAAATAACCCGCTACAATTACTATCCACAAGTGTAGGGGTGACAATTTCTGACCCGACACGAAACCCGACCTGAAACTGACATGAAAATAAATAGGTTTGGGTTGGGGGTAAAATATAATTGTGTCAGTCTCAGGTTAAGTCAGCTGACCCGTTTATTAAACAGGTTAGGTTCGGGTCAATGATAATTTAAATGGGTCGACCTGACAACCCGTTTAATTATTAAAATATATTTTAATATATATATATATTTATACTTAATTTATAGTTTACTAGTTAAAACGTAATTAATAGTTTAATATAAAAATTAAAAATGTTACTTAGTAATTTGGTGTTTATTATTTTGTTATGAATTTGAGTAATAATAACAACATTTTGACATGTTTAATGCGTTTAACTTGTTTGACATGATAACCTGTTTAACCTGTTTTATTAAGTGGGTTATATGGGTTAGGTTTGGGTTGAAGTTAAACAGGTTATGGTTGAGATATCTGACCCGTTTATATAAACATGTCGGTTTCGGGTTGAACATTTCTGACCCGCCAACCCGAACCCGTCACCCCGAACCCGACCTGAATTGCCACCCCTATCCACGGGGGTGGAAATTTAGAAATAAATCGAAAACCAACCGAATTGAATACTTGGTTTGGTTTTTGGTTTTGAAAAATCATTATTTTCAGTTTCAGTTCGGTTCGTTCGGTCTTTCGGTATGGATAGGCATTTTTACTAAAAAAATTGAAACGAACGAACCAAAACCGAAAACATTTAATCCGGTTCGGTTTCGATCTCAAAAATTCGTCATGATTGGTTTCGTTTCCATTGGGTTCGGTTCGGTGTTTGGATATGGATTAACATTTAATCTAAAAAAAACTTAATTACCGAACTAAACTAAAACCGAAATATTTAATCGGTTCGGTTTCTGGACCGTGCTCACCCCGGTATCCACCATTAAATAATGTCTATATTAATTTGACTTCGTATTAATAATTCGTTGTTTTTAATTTGAAAGCGAGAGGCGAATGCCATTAAGGAAAAGAAAAGAGGAAGAGTGAAGCCTTCGATTTCAAATAAAAGGAGGAGGACGGCTGCTATTCATAATCAATCCGAAAGGGTACATTTTCTTTTTAACGGCTAGTTAGTAAATTAGTGGTTCGAACCTTGACAATGATATTTATAACCGGTAATATGCCTTCTAATGAACCTTCCACTTATTTGTCCACGACGAGACTTGAACTCATGATCTATAGGTTATGTGCAACACCTTATCTTTTTAATCAATACCACTAGACTAGAAGTTTTGAGTTACAATGCGAAAGGGTACATGTTCTTTAATTATGATAAAATTTTGCTTTATCATTAGTGTTATTAAGTAAAATGCTTCATTATATTTTGTCTGTAAAAAATTGCGTACACACAAATTAATTATAAATAAATGTAACTTTGCATTACGTATTTTTCAGAAAAGAAGAGACAAGATCAATCAAAAAATGACGATGCTACAGAAATTGGTTCCTAACTCAAACAAGGTGCGAGTTAATTTGTATCATATGCAAATAAATTAACTTAGTCATCTGTACGATATACGCATAAATTAGGTAAGAGAAAAAGTTTAATATTTAACGATGAGAAAACGTTTTACTGTTAATTACGGAGCATTAGATGATGATAATCGTGAAATAAAAAAATTTACTAATTAATGTTAATTTGCCTTCAAAAAAATAAATAATTATTTTATGTATTTTGTTAATAATATCATTATGAAAATAACATACCATTAGATATTAAAAATGACATATACGTTTTGGTGTTGTTGAACTGCTTTTGTTATTTACACATTGGTTCTTAACTCTTTATAGTGTTATGGAAGATAAACTAGACATTTTGATATTAATATAACCTTAATTGCATCATTAGGTCAATATCAACTCAGATTAGTAACAATTAACCAATAATTTGTACTTTTATAGTGTCTAACTAGTGTCTTAATAACACAAGATGTAAACAGTATTAATAAATTTGAACTTATAATTCATATTAAAATGTGTAATTTTTTCAGACTGATAAAGCGTCAATGTTGGATGAAGTAATAGAGTACGTGAAACAATTGCAAGCCCAACTTCATATGGTAAACAAAATGAACATGTCACCAATGATGATGCAATTAGCAATGCAACAACAAATGCAGATGTCCATGATGAACTCCATGGGTATGGGAATGGGAATGGGGATGGGAATGGGAATGGGAGGCATGGATCTGAATTCCATCGGCCTATCCAACATTCCTTCGGGTTTTCAACCTTCCACGTTCATGCATATGCCCCCGTGGACCACCCACGCCAATGATCGGCTTGTCAACACAACCGCAATTCCCGCCAATCCCATGTCTGCTTTTTTCGCTACTCAGTCTCAGGTAATACCATATCTATAGTCCACCTTAGGGGCCGTTTGATTTGCTTTGAACTCGGTCTTAGACCACATGTTTGTTTTCCTTAGTTTTGTCTAACTCGGTACACATATCGGACTCAATCTAAACTATTTTCTGATCCGGTTCAAATAAAAAAACAACAAACTCGGTTAGAAATTCTAACCCAGTCAACAACTAACTTAATCAACAACTATCAAACAATCCTATTATTCTTTGAAATATGACACGTACTACAATTTTAAATTAAATTACAGCTTCACCAAGGATTAGTGAATCCGTAACTGTTTAAACAGAATATATAGATTTTCTCTTACCATTGTTTTGATGTATATTATATATGGTCCATTTGTGCAGCCAGTGAACATGGATTATAATAGTAGGATGGCAGCTTTGTATCAACATATGCAAAATCAAGGCCCCCTTCGCAAGAACTAACTTAAGTATGTCAATAGATATAAAGCTGTCGGAAAACATGTATGGTAGAAGATCCTCATGGTTCATGCTTACTTCTTTTGGTTGTTAACTTTGAGCAAGTTTCAAGAACATGCAATAGTTACCTTTGTTGTATAGATAATTATAAGTACACCTTAATCAGGGTTGTGATTTTTTATTCGGTTGTAATTTGATGACGAAGTTTTGTTCGGTAAAGTTGAATACATTATTAAGTGTAAAAGTTCTTGCTTTTCTCAGTTTTCATCTCCTTTGCAGTAGATAATTTGTTTGTATTTTTAATTTAATTGTAATTTGATGATTTGCTTCTTTCCTTTTTATCGTTTTAATAATATATGAATTGAATAATAAAAGGGTGCTCATATTTCTTTTTTAAATTGCTTATTGTATTTTTAAAAAATTTAGAAGCAGTTAAGAATGGTTAGATGACTTATAGTTATCTGCTAATTTTAATCTAATTAAGAAATTGTAGCTGCTTTGTTGTTGAGGATAATCTATTTGTTACCTACTTATTTCAGGGTACTCCAAATAAACAGTTTTAAGTTTTAACTAATAAAGCATACATTATACGAAGTAATATTTTCAACTTTTGGGCTTTTCTAATGGGCCCCCATAAATCAAAAGGTTTCAAAAGTACATCTAAAACTATAGTTGGGCTGACTCGTGAAGAAAGGCTACGGCGTTATGTTACGAGTTTAATTAGCTTCGAGTCAAATACTAAGTTATAATTTAAGTCTCTAATTTACCAAATTATTGTCGTGTCGCACGTTTCAAATAAAATATAAACACGAAAAGTGTACAAAGTTAAACTGTGAACCATGATATACTTGCAGAAAGTGTGGAACGAAAATCTACAAAATATAAATTATATGCAAAAGATGAGCTTAATGTATCGAATCTTGTACAATTTTCCTTTAACATTTATATTGAATTTCTTTTTGTCTTATTTTTTTTAATTATGGGATGCTAATGTGTGCAGCAAACATTATGTAACATTGTCTCATGAGTCATGTATGTTAAGTTAATAGTTTTTAACGGAACCTAATGAACTCTAATTTGTCCTTAATAGGGCTTACACCTTACACATGACCTATCGTATCCTGTTAACTTAGCAATTAACATTAGTGTATGAAGAACTTCAGTGTCTATCAGAATGTCTTTATAAAGATGAACAATGAAAAACATATTAGTTGTTCTTATTTCAAGTTTTGATATATGTAATCAACCTAATCTACACCGCGCGTTTAGACCGCTCCCAATGGTAAATGCAACTGACGCCGTCAGTTGCTGCAACTCAGCGCAACGTCAGCAGACAAACTAACTAACACTAAACTGACGTAGCCATGCCAACAGCACTCCGTCACTTCACCAAATTTGAGCCCCACCATTTACTTTTCTTTTTCTAATAAAAATATACAACTAATTAAAACATATAACTAATAAAAATAAATTTCATTAATTAAAAAAAGACATTACATAAAAAAAAGCCATTAATAAAAAAAGACATTAATTAAAAAAAGACATTAATAAAAAAAAGACATTAATTAAAAAAAAAGACATTCATTACAAAAAACTACTAGTCAATAGATTCATTGTCGTATTCGTCTTCGCCAACCGGTCCTTGTGTTCCCGAACCCTCACCGTTACCCTCCCCGCCATCGTTAAAAATCGTCAAATCCTTATGAAATTTCCTTGCAATTGATTCTTGTTAGGTCACAACAACCATGGATTTCTTGTTAATTGTTAACTTATAATTTACTTAAGACAATTAAGGTGTAAAACACGGTAATTTAGTCAAACGTATATTATTCCACAAAGTGTGGCTTGTAGCGGAAATACAAGACCACTTGAACAATTACAAAGATGTATGAAAGAACGTATAAATTTGTAAATACTCCTTTGCAAAGTGATCTCTATTTATAATGATATAAAGATCTTACATAGTGGGCAAAAGAGTAACCGAAGGACTGGTCAAGGAAAATGACTAAGATCAAGGGATTTGATCTTAGTCAGTTACATGTGAAAATGTAACTCATTCCTTCTACTCAGTATTGGATTTTCAATACTGAGTACTGATACTGAGTGGCCAATACTGCCCACTCAGTATCACACCTAAACATAGCAAATATAATCTACAAATTATTCTAGCTAGTCTAGGTTGTCTTGTTATCTTAAGATCCTAAAGGGGTAAGGCTTTTTGCCTTAACAATCTCCCCCTATCTAATGATAACAAGACAATTACAAAGAGAATTAATTAATAAAAAAAAATTTAGGCAGCATAGTCTTCTTCTTCATCTTCTGTTGATAGATTCAAACTCATAGAAGACCTCTTGCTTGATGTGGATGAACTCTTCTCTTTTCTTCAGTTCATCCTGCCTGTTGTTGAGCACAACAACAATTTTCTTCCTGAACCAAGAATCCTCCTTCTTGGTTATCATCCACTTCAGACCCACAAGATGACTGATAGGGGCTTTTGGCAAGTCTGCTTCAGTGATAAAGCATTCCCTATCTTCTGGGTCAGTATACATATATCCAGAGGTTGGATATATGGCGCTCTTTTGATCCTGGAAAACAAGGTTAGGAGGTACAGGGTATGAGTTGAAAATCCTGAAAGTGTTAAGACACTCAGGTTTGTTGTTCTTGTAAGCCTCAATCATCACACTGAGTGCCCTGTAATCTGCCTGATATAATATGCCTTTCTCAAAGCATACTGCAGCAACAACCCAAATTTCATCAAGCATCACTTGGGCTTCTGAGGATCTTGATGGCAACTCCTTTATTAGTCTTGCAATTTTCACCCAGTCTTGGAGTCCCATGTTCTGGATATCATGAAGAAATATCTTCATGGGAGGACTGACTGGTCCAGTACAAACTGCAACAATGGACCTATCAACAGTTTTAACTTTGATCTTGTTGACATAGATGTTTAGCCAGCATATATCCCTCACACTGAGAAATGTTCTATTCCTCAGCATACCCATTCTATTCTCCCTATACCTTGTTCTTTGAGCAACTATGTTCCAGTACTGTTGAAAAAGATCATCACCTTTTCTTCTTACAATGTGAGATTTCCATGGAACATCTGTATCAGTATCAGTGTCAGGATCTTCTTCCTTGATGGGGAAGAATCTTTGAGCCTCAATCTCATCCTCAATAGCATGAGCAGATCTCCTTGGTCTGGTGATTAAAGGAGCTGGATCAGACTCTTCACTTGATTCTGAGGACATAACCACTCTTGTCATTCTTCTAGTGGTTGGCCTTCTAGGAGCTCTAGAAGCTACTTCAGCATGAGGAGAGATTGGTTGTTTTGGAGGCTCTTCATCATCGGAGGATGATGATGAAGAGCTTTCTTTGTTTTCCACATCCAGTGCAAAGTTAAGGAAATTCTGAGATGGCACTGGATTGGGTTCTTCATCTTCATCATCAGCAATAGGCCAGACAAAAGGCCTATAGACAATGATCCGCAAGTTGTTCAACTCTTGAGCAGGAGGCTCAGTATCAACTTGCTGAGGTTGGTCAGTGGTAGTCTCCCCCTGAGCAGTTGGCTCAGATGGTTCTTCAAGTTGTTGCAGGACTGACCTCCCTCTTTGTCTTCTTCTGTCATACTGAAACGAAGTGGTTTAGTATGAGCAATTTGCCGACGTTGTTGTTGTTGTTGTTGCTGTGAAGGTTGATCTTGATTTAGTTTTCTTCTTTTCTCCCCTGAGCAGATGGGTCAGGTTGATCAACCTCACCTTCTCTTTGTCTCTTCTCCCCCTTATTGTTATCATTTGATGGGGAAGGAAGAGGTTCATTATCACCACCTATGTCCCCTTGTGGATCATCATTTGTAGGGGAGGGCATAGGCTCGGTGGCAGCATCAGTATCACCCTCAGGATCAGCATTGGAGGGTGATTTCCTTGGCTCAGTATCATGGC